>JAKTOZ010000050.1:0-107076 GCA_030557345.1 Petasospora maritima
GTGTCTTTCCCATCAAGAGGTTCCTTTCCGGTATGGGTTTCTTGTTCAACTTTTTTGCATTTTGTGTTTCCAATGACTACATTTTATGGACCTCTATATATACTAGTTAATTATATATATGTATGCTCTATGTACACTTGTATGTAAGTCTTGTATCATCTCAACCACAGGTAATACCACTTCTTGCTCAGTCTCTTTTGTTCAGCTTTCAACTTGTCTTCTTCTTCCTGTTTAATTCTCAACTCATTAGCATCATACTCTTCCTGTCTCTTGATATCTGCCAACATGTATGGACTGTCTGGTATATCACCTAATGTACCGTCTTCACCGATCATCTTGTCTCTGTATATGGCGATCAAACTGATCAAAGCTGCCAAATAGACAACAACTTTACTCACCGGATCCAACCTTGTTGTCATTTTCTTGAAATCAGCACGCCTAGCCTCACTGACTTGCCAAAGATCAACTTCTGGTAACTTGATAACTTTTGTACTTGCAACAGGATTTGTAGTCTTGATTTGGGATGGTGTTGTGAACGGGAGATCTTCTGGTTGAACACCGCCAAACATGTTATCCTTAAGCCCATCTCTTGCCTCCCAATTACCATAACTGATGAAATATGCCATTCTCTTAACATCATCATCCAGTTTCGTCCATGGTTGTTTCATCCTTTTGGCAACTTCTTCAATGACTTGATCTCTATGGAACTGACTCAACCTGACAAACTTGCGTGGCTGGGCATAGATCGGTTTCGTGTCAATGTTTTCAAACGTCTCTTCATCTCCAAGGATTCCTTCAAACACGGACTTGAATGAATTAGAAACCAACTCTGCTCGTTCTTTAGCAGACGCTTTTGGTCTCTTGGTGGTCTTTCTGGTCGGTGGTACAGCAGATGGTTCCGTTGTATAAAGACGTAGCTGTGGTCCTCTTATGAGAGCCAAACGTGTTCTCGGAAGCATTTGTGTGAAGACTTTGTGTGTGGGTTGTAAACAAAAGCATATATAGGTGTGGTTTCTGGGTGCTCGGTGATGGGTTTGAAGAGCTTCGAGATCGCGGTTTTAGTGACACGGGTGGAAATTGGCAGTATCCATACGGGTCATTAAACCAGAAACAATCCTACGAAAATGTGTTAAACCTTCAAATGACTTCATTACTATAATCATCTAATAACTATTTCAATTTGCATTGCTCTAAGCTTATTCAGAGTCCTCACCAGACTTCTGAGCCTTCTCAGTCTTCTCATTCCCAGATGTCTTCGTGTCCTTCATCTCTTCATCTCCGTCCTGATCCTCACCGCTCTTGTTGTGTCTTCTTCTTCTCTTCTTTTTATCTGTGTTTTCGTGCGATTCATCATTCTTTTGCTGTGTCTCTGTTGTTGTTCTTTTCTTCTTGATACTCAGTGGGTTTGGCTCCTTTGGACCTTTCTTCTTCTTAGCCTTCGAGGCATCACCTTCAGTGTTAGCACCGACAATACCACTCTTGGCGTTGTTCAAACCACCAGTTAACTTGGACTTCTCCAATGTTTGACTGGCTCTTGCCGAGGCAGTACTCAAAGGTTCCATGATCATGACAGAACGCTTCATGTGGATCAAAGGAACACCTGGCACCTTACGCAAGGAGTATCTCAGCTTCTCGTTCTCAGAGGCAACAACGTATCTGTGCTTGTTCTCCTCCTTGATGCTGACAATCGACTTGATACATTCATGTGGGGGTTTCGAGTCAGGTGCCAAATGGCCACAACGACGTCTCTCAAACGTCTTAGCGTACTCAATTGCCCTTTGGTTCTTGGTCTCATACAATGCCTGCATGCAACACTGTGTGATCATTGGCTTCACCTCGGCCTGTAACGTTCTGGCGAGACCTTTAGTCAGATCAAACGAAGACTTATCACACTCAAGCACAAGCTCATCGTCCACAATGACCTGGTACGGCTCTCTGAACTTGAACGTGTGCTGGTAAACGAGCATCTGCTTTCTGTACGACTTGGCTCTCTTCTGTCTCATCTTTGTGTTCTGTGTTTGTGCGTTGTATGGAGAAAAAGAAGAGCAAATCACAAGCAAATCCAACAGTTTATGTGCCAAAAAAATTCTTCGTTATAGGCGTGGAATCTATAAATTCGCGAAGATGTATTACGTAAGCACAATAGTGATTATTATGTAATCGGGGTTATGTGCCCTTGCTCTCTGTACTGTGGCAGTTGTATGACCACTTCCCAGTTCTGAGGCGTGGTTTGGCCCCTTAATTCAGCAATCACAGGTGTCTCAGAGCGTGGGAACATGCAGTGGTGAGCACAGTTGATAACCTGGTGGGGATGGACGGGGACACCCTGTCACAGTCGACCAGAGGTGCAAGGGGAGCACGCAGAAGTGTTGCAACCTAAGACCTTGGCACGCTTGGTGTCTCTGCACTCTACTCCAGATTGCACGTCTTCCTTGGATCAACACACAGTGACACCGACATGTAAGCAGAATGGCACAAATCGCACCCCCTTTCCACCAGCCGCTCACTCGAAAGGTCAGACACGTTTGACAGACTGTACGCCTCCCCAGGCTCCACCCTTCCACACCGAGGCCCCTTTCCTCACCGCAACCGGCCAATCAAAGCGCTTGCTACGCGTAGTTTTGAGCGTTTGCAACCGGATCTAAAACCTTCTGGATCAGATTAACGAATCGGATCGCTGCATCTCGGAATACTTGCCAAATCGGGGAAACGGGCCTGTTTCGCCCCAAGCCTGTCATCCCGAGTGCTGCAATCGCAGATCCATCGACAACGCGCGCACCGAAAAAACGCTGACTCCACATACAGCATCACTTTTATAACCGGGCAACTTCCCGCTTTGAACGGAGAACCGAGAACTCACACACTCACAGGCCCCATCTCGTGCTTCCACTTCCAACGATGTTTCTACGAGCGCCACTACTCCACAGCTTCAGACCGCAATTGCTCCGTGCAACACCGCACTGGCACTCTCTATTGCCCTCTGTTACTGTAACGTCCCGGATAGCACTCTCGCCACAGCTCCGGTTGCTCTCAAAACTCACACCCCAACGTGCCGTCTCTACTGAGATCCTCTCCAAGCTACAGACACAAGATGAGATCTTCACCCCAGAACAGCGTGCAATGGCTGCACAGCAACGTCTCGAAGGACTCGGCCCATACGTCTCCAAGTTGCCCGAAAAGTGGATCCCGTACGCTGAGCTCATGAGACTCGAAAAACCGGTTGGTACATGGCTCCTCTACATCCCTTGCACTTGGTCCATCCTCTTGGCTGCGACTTCAAGTGCTGCTCCCATTGCCTCAACGGCCTTCATGCTCACCATCTTTGGTATTGGGTCCCTCATCATGAGAGGCTTTGGATGCACAATCAACGATCTTCTAGATCGTGACTTTGACAACAAGGTGATAAGAACAATCGAACGTCCAATTGCCTCCGGACGTGTCTCCTCAACACAAGCAATCACTTTCCTCGGAAGTCAACTACTCGTGGGTCTCGGGGTCATCTTGTGTTTACCATGGGATTGCTTCGTCCTTGGTGCAGTCTCTTTACTACCAGTGTGTACGTATCCACTCTTCAAACGTTTCACTTATTATCCACAAGCAGTCCTCTCAACAGCTTTCAACTGGGGTGCATTGTTGGGGTTCCCTGCAATGGGTATCTGGGACGTACCAACCATGATCCCACTTTTCCTCTCCTCATTCATGTGGACAATGACATATGACACAATCTATGCACACCAGGATAAATTATTTGACGTCAAAGCAGGTGTTAAATCCACCGCATTGGCATGGGGTGACCACTCCAAGAAGATCTTTGTCGTACTGACAATGGCCCAGTTCAGTTTATTAACAGCTGCTGGTGTTGCTTCAGGTTCTATCTTGATGCCAGGGTTCTTATTAGGCGGTGGTGCATTTGCCTACAAAGTTGCTCAAATGATCAGAAGAGTTAACTTGGATGATCCAAAAAGCTGTTGGAAGTACTTCACCGCAAACATTGGATATGGGTTATACTTCACATATGGTCTACTGTTTGATTACTTGCTCACGGCTTTTGGCCTGTGGTGATATAACGTCCGCGGCCATCCCACCACCCACCACTGTGTTATACTACAATTCGCTCATTCTTTACATACATACAAGACACTTTAATATCAAATCATACATGTGTAATATAGAAAACAGACACCCCAGATACATAGGGACCAACTAGTATACAAATTACCAAATCAAAAACCACACAAAAAAAAGAATAACACCCATGGACCTTACTAATAACTCTTACATGACACAACAATCATTCAACCCAGTCAGACAAGTTCTCAGCAAAAGTCTTTCTCAATTCAATTCTCTTTTGACCGTGTAATCTTCTCAAGAACTCCATGCCTTCTGGATCATTAGACTTCAAGAACGCATCATCTCTTGGTGACCAAACACCATGAACGTCCTCAGGTGGGTTTTGTCCCGTCTTCAAAAACTGTTCAAAGTACTTTGGAATAAGAACAACATCACCACAAACAGAAGTGATGATGAAAGTACCAAACTTCTTCTGAATACCAGTCTCTTCGTACAAGGCATCGATCAACTGTTCAGCATCTCCAGATTCATAGTTTCTGTTAACAATCTCAGTGATCTTAGCAACAACAGTGTGTAATGGTTGGAATGAGAAGAACTTAGAAGTGACCAAATCTTCAGTCAAAAACTCTTCTGGATCAACACCTGCACTTGAGTTTGTAGCGACAGCAACAGCCTGTGCAGCCTGAGATTCAAACAGATTGCTGGAGGCAATACCAGCCAGAGCATTCTGATCACCGGATAAGAACACATTAGCAGCATCGTCTTGAGCAGGAGCAGCAGTTGATGCAGCAGTGCTAGAAGCAGCATTGGCATTTGGTTTTCTCTTCTTGTATGATCTCGTCTCTTGGAACTGATCATTGTGTTGACCCAGTCTTTCAGAGATGACGGCATCAATGTTGTCATCTTCACTCTTCTTGGCCTTTGCACCTTTGTACAAATGTCTTCCTGTGAAGTTCTTCATCTCAATTGGTTCTCTACCAGCACCCAACTCAACTTCGTAATAACCAATGTACTTATCAATACCGAATGGAATCGCAAACTTTCTGTAACGATCTCTCCAAGCGGCCCTTGAATGACCTGGACGTAAACCAGACATTTTCTCAAAGAACTTACCAGGCAGGACGATATCCTTTGGATCAGTCTCTGCAGAGTTCTCCTTCTCGTTCAAGTAAGCTCTAACTTCTTTACACAAAGCGTAGTCATCGTTAGCAGTGAACTTATTCTTCAAAGTCTTTGGCATGTCGTTGACCTTGACAAGTTCACCATCGTCATCATGAACCAGCTCACCATTGTCATCAACTTTGTAAACAAACACCAAATGAACGGCCAGATGGGTACGGTATCTGTAACGGATCGAATTACCAGTGTGTCTTCCGATCTTGATGGCAATCTCATCGTATAACTTGTGAGTGGAACGACGATGTGGATGTTTTCTAACTTCTTCCAAGATCATCTCGTCTTCTTGCTGAGTGAATCCGTTCTTGTTGTGCAAGTTGATACGGTCTTCACGAGTGACGAACATGCCATTTGGAACGGCTGAGGCAGCGGCAAGACGGTCCTCACGGCTCTGTGGTGCAGTCTCAGAGATGGCGGCAGCAGCAGCGGTGGCAGTAGCAGCAGCAGCGGCAGCGGCGTCGTTAGTGGTAGAAGGAGCAGCAGTGGATGTAGCATCCTCAGTGGCAACAGCGGTTGAGGAAGCCTCACCAGAGTCAGTGCCCTCAACAACACCTTCGGCAGCGGCTTCCTTGTCAAGGTAGTTCATGATGTGCTGGACACCGAAACTTCTGTAGTCAGAAGGATCCTGGCACTGCTTCTTCTCGACACTTTCATACACGAACTTCGGGTCGACCGGGTTGCGGCTCTCCTCGGCACTGGAAGAGAGGAAGATGGCATCTCCCTCTTTGTCAACGACCTTTCCGCCGTTCTCGGTGACGGTTTGGACAATGTGCTGGCGGTTCTCCTCCTCCTGCGGGACGAAGAACTCGAGTGGGCGGCCTGCTGAGACGAACAGTTGCGAGCTGTGGGGTTTCATGTTAGTAGAAGCACTTTGAGTGTGGGCTCTGCTGACCTCTGTTTCACCCTTTGTTTACCTTTTGTTCTGACGCGTCTGAGTGCTTTGTTTACATCCTGGGAAGGGACGGCCAAACAGCCACAACAGCGCACAAAGCGGTGCAAAAAGGCAAGAAAACAGAAGTGAAGCAGTACAAATCCAACAATAATGAACACAATACTCACTCCATATTCGGTGGCTGCTGGTTTGCTTGCGGTGCGGGTGTTCCGTGCTTCCTGTTGTCTGCTTTGCTGGTGTGTGGGTGTGTGGTGTCCAGATGATTTGAGAAAAGTTGCCCGGGTGCGGCGGCGCGAGCCTTTATGCGCGAATAGAACGGGTTCGCGGGTTCTTGATTACATAAGCTTGCACAAGTGGCGTTACCCGGCCTTCACGGACCGCGGCCTCCAGAGTCAAAGAGGTGTGGGGAAACACCTTTGTATCTTTCGACTAGCAACAGAAGGTAAACCACAAAGCTGTATTCGACAATGTCCGAAGCTCCAGTCAAGCTGTATAAGCTGCTTCTCTACACAGCGCAGTTTGCTGTGGCACCAGAGACGCTCTCCAACCTGAACAGTGCGCTGCCGAAGCTGCTGACAAGGCTCCACATCAATGACGAGACAACACGCATCAACATCATTGAAGCCATGGGTGCACTGACCGATGACTACAACGCCATCAATGAGGACAAATCACAAACCTCTAAGCTGGCTGGGCGCTCTTCGCGTGCTTTCATCCTCCGCTTCCTTGCACTCTTCGGCCTTTTGACCACCGCAGCTTCCTTGCGCAAGATCATCACAAACATCAAGCATCCTTTGAGATCAGCTTTAAACGCTTCAGATTTGGTAACATCATCCCGTTATGCTGCATCAGCCGCGTTGTTAACATCTTCCCTCCCTTTGCTACGCACCAAGATTCCAGAGTCAACAAACTCATCATTCCTACTCACAGCCACATCCCTCGCCATCATGCCCGAAGGATATCCAAAGGACTACGCTTCCATATACGCTCTTTTCCAAGGCCTTGAAGTGTTGATTCACAAGTATCAAGACAAATCACCCCTCAAGTTTGCCTCATACTGGATTCTCATGCCAATTTGTCTCTCTCAGTTGCTTCAACAGGCATCTACCTCCCCTGCACACCTCCCAGGCTTGGTCACCAGACTCTTCACTTCTCTATACTCCGGATTCATTGAGTCTAAGCCAGTGTGGTATAACGCTGAATGGCCAAAGACCATTGACACTTTCATCAGAGTCAAGAAGACCAAGCGTATTGACAAAGGTCTGATCCACACAGATGTTGTTCTCACAAGAACGAGTCCGGCTCATGGCAATGCTAAGATGTCAATACTTAGTCCATCTGAAGCAAGTTTGATTACGGTATTGAAGAAACAGATCCCAAAGAAGGCTGGATTATTGTTCCTGATCTCCTTGCCAATCTTTTATGCCGCATACAGGTTCCAGTCGAGATCTTCAGACACAAACTCAATCACCACTGACACATCCAGTGGCGTGTTGTCAACCAGTGCTGGTACAAGTTGTCAAGATTACGAGGAGTTGGAAGACATAAACGATGATATCATTACTAAACTTGAAGAATCCACAATTGCTGAGCCACAAACTGAATCAGTTGATCCACCAGTCAAGTTCGAATACACCGCGTTGAGAAGATCATCGTTCACTCCATACCCACACTCCAATCTCAATCGTGCTTTACTATCGGTAGGTAAGTTCACAAGTGTCACACTCGCTTCTGTGGTTACATCCTATGTTCTCCTGACCACCCGTCTTGACCCTCGTTTGAATGGCTTCATCTCCGGGCTGTGGTGGTACGCATACCGTGAAACTGCAAGCACTCCATTGTTTGCCTACTTGGCACGTATCACATTGCT
This sequence comes from Petasospora maritima, assembly GCA_030557345.1. Taxonomy (NCBI): domain Eukaryota; kingdom Fungi; phylum Ascomycota; class Saccharomycetes; order Phaffomycetales; family Wickerhamomycetaceae; genus Petasospora; species Petasospora maritima. The sequence continues at coordinate 8,010 of JAKTOZ010000050.1, forward strand.
GTCCATCTTTAGACAGAAGAGAGATAAGTATCTGAAGAGCAGAAGTCTTGTGTTGAAAAAAGGTGGCCAATGGGGGTCTACTGTTGCTGGTGCTATCGCTGTGGCATTGTTGATGAAGATGAAGGAGCAAGGAAGACCAATCAGCGGTAGATTTGAGAAGTACATGGAATTCATCAAGACTGGTGGACTTGAGTGACTGATGATATCAATGAGAAGTATATATGAATGTGCTTGGATGAATGAGCGAACTAAAGAGTCAGAGTCTACAGGTTATGAAATGATTGTGGAAGCGTCATGTATCTAGCGTTTGTGCTCATTTAAGAGCAGCTAACCGATCTAAACAAGAGCCCAATGAACTATTCACGAAAGGAACTAGCACAAGATCTGATGAAATATATCATGAGAGCCGTAGAACACAAATTTCTAACGGAAAAGTAACCAAAATACCGGCAAAGCTGAACAAGAATCAAGATGGAAGCGCCGTCGAAGCCGGTTAGGAACAACTGTCTGCAAAATGAGGATATACACTTGAACCGCACTGCAAATGACAAACGCCACTCACTACAGCTCAACTGGCAAATGGTCTGTTAAGCGGGCTCGCCAGTGGTCCTGAGGTGTGTACTATATATAAGTACTTTTGCTAGTACGACGCCCTGCAGTTTCGCCTTTAATTCGTGCCACAAAACCGGCAATCATAAACCATCCGGTCTTTGAGAACCGGGAATTTAGGGATTGATATCGGATCGAGGAAAGATTTCGCAAAGCACTACACAATTGTTTGTGTTTTATGTATTTCGGAGGAGATCTGGGAATATGTACGCCCTAGACGCCAATGGATATGCGCATAAACCTTCTCACCGGTACATTGTGGCGTGCGCACCCCCCTGACAAACCTCTCAGAATAAATGTACTTAAATAGAGGAGAAATGTTCATCACCAGATCTCTCCCATGTAAATACCAGCGGTGTCCTGTCTAGCCAGCGATGTACTCTTCCACAAGAACAAACACGATCGGCACGAGACTCCTAGATAGAGGCCATCGTACTGGAGGCTACCCCTTCTCCGCCTCCACGACTGAATTGGATGAGGATCGGTTCATCTCTCCTAAGCGCTTCTCCACCTCCAGAGACGTATTTCATCACCAACAGGAAAGGAGAAGTTGTGGAGATCAAGGATCCCAAGAAACAGTTCAATTCAAAGCTCTCAAAGTCCGTGAACTCTGACCCTGCTAAGAAGGTCGTTGAGCCTACCGACACCAGACAGCACCCAACCAAGCCCTACAGATCTCTCCCTCCAGTTTTCTCCTCTCTGAAAGTCACTATATTGAGTATGATACGTTGCACAAGTGAAAGACAATTGGGGAAGTCCTGTGCATCCGTCTTCTTTGACAGATACAAACAGCGCGCTATAAGAACCCAATCAGTACATCTACATATAGTGTTGTCCCACACGAGCTCAAAAAGCTGAACAAGATCGTAAAAACAACAGTGTGTCATGCCTACGGCTCCTTTGAGTTGCCAAGAGTCCGATCGATCATCATGGACGTTATCAAAGTGTATGGCCTTGAGGCATTGTTGGAAGATGGCTCCGCTGGTTATAGAAACCAGTTCACCAACCATGGGCTGAGATACATTTATGCGGACCCTTTGATCAGCTACTTAATCACGTCGCTCTGTCACTTCCAGCTCTTCAACAATCCCGGTCGTGCTCTCCTGTTCTACAAGTCATTGGGGAAGTCCACTCAAAAGACAAAGCTCGTTCTTGACTTCGTGAGTACAGCGTATAAGAGAACACTGGTAAACTTGATAAGAGAAGCACAACCTGGAAAAGGATACAGAGACATGATTTTCAGAGCAATCCCAGAACATTATGTACCAGCTCCGATTCCCCTTCATAAGGCTAATTTTTTGCTGTCAAGATATGCCACTCAGTTGAAGGTCTGCTACAACAAGGAGGGAAATGACTATCCGTGGTACACTGGCGCCTCGGATCGTCTCCAATTAAAAGGACTTCAAGTCATTTTTTGAGAGCTTTGAAGCCACTCTTGAAGAGACGGAGAAGCGTTTTAGACAAAAGAAAGCATCGTTGAACCAACTGAAAATAGCTAGTGCAAGGCACAGTTTCGCTTGCAACAGCTACTATCGTGTGTGTACATCCGTTGATTACGACTTCAAGGTCGAGCGTCCTGCCCCATTGACCATTTGGAATCTATTCTAGAAGAGGAATCTCACCCTGTTAGTATTTTGGTGTAGGTGTAGTTTTCAATTGCAATATATATCGCCTTTTCTGATGATGATCAAGATCAATGACTACAGTAGTATGAACTTAGATAGGATCGTGTATCTAGCGCTTGTGCTTACTGAAGAACAATCAAACGTACCAGAGTGGAGCCAGATAGCTGTGGAACTGTAGTCAGCCAATGCCAGGTCAAGCAATGACGTAAACTAACGACGTACTCCAGAAAAAAAATGGTACATCCCGGTGAAGAGTTGAACTTGGCAAAGCAGATTATCCTTGTAGGAGATCGATACCACTGATCTCACAGAATGGGTCACAATATCTGGGTAATAGAGAACAAGCAACAGAGAAGGCTCTCTACAGGTTCAAAGAGCGGTTATTCTTCCAGCTATATGTATGTCTAGCGTTTCAAATCGTGTGCCACAAAACCGGCATTTGACTTCGGCGATTCGGGAGACAGCCGCAGTACGCCTTATTCCCATAGAGGTGATATTGTTCTCAATTGATACGGCTGCGATCAAGTAGAACCAATATCTCTGATCACTAGTAACTGATGCAAATGATCATTATCCAGCATACCTATATATATATGCCCCATGCGGAAGCTGTGAAGGCCTTGCGCCCCCTTCTCATGGAGCTGATGAATTTCAAAATCGTCCCTCATATATAAATGTTCTCATTGAGATCCAGTAAACCTCTCACCGATCAAGCCTATATATGGAATGGAGCTTCCCGAATGCTGCCTTCCAACTTCTGGCCAGTGAGTCGTGACCCATAATTCTACAAAGCCTTCAAATATGTCCACAACTACTACTACTACTACTACTACTACTACTACACACACGATTGCAACAAGACTGCTTTACAAAGGCGACACGCCTGTTAATAAGCACTTCTCCCCTGCTTCGATCTCCACAGATTTCTTGGACGAAGAGCGTTGTATCTTCCCAAAGCGCTTCTCCGCATCCAGAGACAACTACTTCACCACCAACAGTAAAGGTCAGGTTGTTGAAGTTGAGAACCCAAAGAAGCAGTTCAGATCCAACCTTTCAAAGTCGTTGAAGAGTGATCCAGCTAAGAATCTCTTTGAGATGAAAGACACGAGACAGCACCCAACAAAGTCATACAGATCCATCTCTATGGAAACAGACTCTCTTGTCGCAACTGTTGATGATCTCATTAAATCAAAGTCTTTTAGTAAATTGCAAGCTACAGAACACGGTGCTCTCTTCCTTAAGAGATACATACAGCGTGCTAAGAACCCTCTCCAACCTGAACCATTTACGGCGTCGATTCCATACGACTTCAAAGCGTTGAAAAGTGTCACCAAGAGAACTGTTTGCCACGCGTACAGACCAACACAATGGCCAAAAGCCAGATCGATCATCATGGATGTTATCAAAGTCTATGGACTCGATGCTCTTTTGGAAGATGATGCCACTGCTTACGGCGAGGAGTTCGGTTCGGGATACCCAAAGGAAAGATACATGTGGGCAGACTGTCTCATGAGCTACTTGATAATGTCTCTCTGTCACTTTGACCTGCTTGACAACCCAAACAAGGCATACATGTTCTTTGAGAGTCTTGAAACATGTGATCAGAAGACAAAGCGTACTCTTGCTTTAGTTGGTGACTCTTTCAAGGCCTATACCAACGACTACTGGATCTACGTTCTGAATGATGGATCAGGGTATACAAAACGTGTTTGCAGAGCCATCCCAGAGGTTCTCACACAACGTGTTGCACCAATACACGAATGCGATGTTGTGGTGAGAAGATACACTTTTGGTTTGAACCAATACTACGACAACGGTGCCGAACAGAGTGCGTGGTACACCGCTGCTAAGAACCGTGTGAGAGATGAGTACAGCACACTCACTGAATACTTTTTGTACCTCCAGTCGACTCAACGCATTGCAGAAGACCGTCTTAAACACAACAAATGCTCCGAGAAGAAGTGCATGAAGGCCGCTACAAGGGCTCGTCTTGCCTACGAAACAGAGCGTCCTTTTGTTGTATCATCTGACTATGACTTCAAAGTTCCAACGAGCTCTAGTGCAAGCCGCATTGGAGAGTTCTGGAGCTCTTTGTTGTCTAAGCTTAAGCTTCATTAGATTTATAGATTACTGATTTATAGTTAAAACGATACGAAACATAACAGACCGTGTAGTGCAGTTTTAGATCCTTCATCAGCAGTTGAGTTATTATAGGCTGCCAGACCACCGGAGATAAGCGCTCAAAGTCCGGCTGGTTCAGATTCGGATCGATCGTGGCGAGAGTTATTTATCTTCTCATGCGAAGGACAGTTATGAGAACTGAGAAGGTTTAACTTCTGATTGCTCTCGTACGTATCCGCATATAAGTTGGGAAGATCCTCTGTTTCCAGGAACCTTCTCCCACCACCATGATCATCATCAACCAACACACATACAACACCATGTCAGACTCAACACTCCTTACAAGCACAGAGATCGTTGCCAAAGCACTCCTCATGCGTGGTGATAGACATAACGGTGGTATTACTAGCACTTTTCCTTACTCGAATACTGCCCTTGACAAGGATGGATGTCTCTACCCAATGCGCTTCTCGACCAGTAGAGATGTCTTCCAAGGGAGAAGTAGTTGAAGTCCCAAACCCAAGAGAACAGTTCAAGTCCAAGTTCAACAAATCGCTGTATGCGGACATCACCAAGCCTGTCATTGAGTTTCCTGAGAGGGTTCCACATCCTACAAAACCATACTTCTCTATTCCTGAGGGTATGAAAGACAGAGTTTTAGACTATATCAACGAGTCGTATTGCTACAGAACCGACGGCGGACTCGAGAAATCATCAGCCGGCTTCTTGTATCACAGATACCTCAGACATGTTAAGTATTCCGCCCACACCTCTCCATACTATTCTATCCCGGAACAAGAGTCTTTTAAGGCTTTGAAAGTCTTTACAAAGTTCACAGTGGCTCATCTCTACGACTTCGATGAGTGGCCTAGAGTGAAATCCATTATCATGGACTTCATCAAGGCTTTCGGAGCAGAAGCATTACTGGTAGATGATTTGACTGGCTACGTATGTACCTTTGGTGAGCAAACACCTGATGCCGAGCTTCAATTCGTATTATATGACCTTTTGATCTCTTACCTCATCATGTCACTCATCGACGTCCCAATTGCTTACAATCGAGCAGATGAGATGGAGTTCTTTGACTCTTTCAAGCTGGCCAACTGTACATGTCGTACAAAGTTGCTCATTGAGAAGATCGATGCACTGAGACACGATGAGCTCACTAGTTGTGAGACATACGGCTACTACACCGCAACTGATGGATGTTTAGAAATCCTTACAAGGGCATTCCCATATGCATGTGAAGAACCGAGATCCAAGATGCACACCATGGATCAAGAGCTTAGAGACTATACCAATGATGTGTCCTGATGGGGAAATGAGATCAATGGATACACAGGTACTTTCCACTGGTATACCGTGTGTTCCTATAGATCTTCCCAGATCAATGCTCTAGAAACCAAGTTAGTCGAGCTCAATAAAGAGATATACGGGATTCCATTCTCAGGTGAAGATAACATCTCCAAGAGACGCTCTTTACAGAAGAAGAAGGATAAAGTCGTGGAGAAACTCGGCAAGCAAAGACATAGCACGTCAGACTTCACATACAAGGCGGAGTACAACTACATGCACTGGGGACGTACTATATTGTGATCAATTTGCATGCAACGAGTAATTGAAGTTAGTGATCATACTACGTCATAAATATTAACGTCGCAAATGCATATATTGTATGGAAAGAGGTATAGTAGTTATGTAAGGCTATAATGCTTGTAGAGAGGCAGCACATATAGACTTCGTACGTTGTAATGTACATGTCTACAAAAGGAAAGTCTCTCGAAGATGACCGAACTTCGGAGATAACAATCTCAGTACGCGCACAACTTCCCCCAATTATCTTCTCATCTTTCCTGGCTGTGTCAAAATGCCTTTTCCTCTCGGATCTTGGGTAAGTAATCTTCTCAGCTGAACATTATATAAACAGCATGAGATCCGCCAAATGCATGTTTCCTCCTTCCCTCCTACAACACACAACCAACAACAACATATCTACACCAATGTCTGCCACACTCCTCCCAAAGCACCTCTTTGAGGCCTCAACAGTTGACTGCCCAATGCCACAGTGCACCCCTTTCACAGCCAAGAGATCTAGTGCTTCTCCTTTGGCAAGACCCGACCTTGTGGTCACCCCAATGCGCTTCTCTCAGAGCAGATCTGGGTACTTCACCACCAACACCAAGGGTGAGATCGTCGAGATCCAGAACCCCTTGAAGCAGTTCAAGAGTGTTGGAAGAGCATCTAGAAAGTTCTCTGTTAAGGAACAGCCCCAGTGCCCTATCAAGCTTGGTTCCTCTAAGGAACACCCATCCAAGCCATACAAGTCTATCCCATCTCTTAGAGCCACTAAAGGTAAGACATCCCTTGAATCTGTTCTGTGTGCAGTTCGTGACTCCAATACCGACCACGATGCTGCTCAGAACCCAGTCTTGTCTTTCCTTGTCCAGAAGCTGACATCGAAGCGTGGAAAGTACAGTAAGGAAATGTATGAGGAGATCCCAGATGCTCCAGAGTTCAAGCAGCTCAACAAAGTTGCTAAACTTACATACTTCCACGCCTACACTGAGGAGAACTGGACTAGAGTCAAAGAGTTCATCATGGAAATCATCAAGGTTTACCAGCTCGAGGCTATCCTTAGTGACACTCCAGAAGAGTACCGCTCCGCTTTCGGTCACAGAACTGACTTCGTTACAGCAGACACTTGGATCGCTCACACCATTCTCTCTCTTATCCACTTCACACTCTTCAACAAGAGATCTTATGAGACCCACTACTGGAAGAAGCTTGCCAGCGAAGGCCAGAAGACCAAGTTCTTGCTCAACCTCATTGACAAGCAGGTCACAAGATTCTTCCATCACCATCAATCTGGAGCTCTCATCGCCCAGAGAGTCCGCCTCCAGTTTACTTTGCCAAGATGCAAAGAACTCATCAACGAGCTCTGTCTTTCCGAGTCCAAGGGCTTCATCATCAAGTTGTACGTTCGTGGTGTTGATGTCAACGAGGACTGGTCCGGGTGCTTGTATCAAAGATCTGTCTTCGACAACAACAACACAGAGTCACAGATCAGACAACTCAAGACAATTTTGAAGAATGCAAAGATGTGTGCTAAGATGGACCCTTGGCACCAGGAGGACGAGAACATTGCCCGTATGGAGTACCAGTTGAAGTTCCTGACAGAGAGTGACGTCTTTGTTAATCCAGAGGACTTTGTCATTAGATAAACACTTATAGATATATGCATGTACTTAGTTAGTCACATACGTGTAGTCAATTAAGAGGATCTATAAGGTACATTCAAAGACTAATCTCTACACATAGAGGAATCGAATCCACATCATTCATTTTAGAACAATTATATAAACACACAAGGAACGACACATCAATAGAATAAAGAAAGTTCAAATGAGAGAGTACCAATAGAAAGAAATAAAACACACCAATATACCATGCATCAGACCCAAGACGTTGAGGCATTCAACTCATCACCACCAGCGTTAGCAGAGTCAACGTTAACATCATGTTGTTCAGTAACGTTGACATTCTCATCCTTGTCTGCTGATTGACCAACATTCAACAACGAGGAGAACACATGGTCGACCACGTTCAGATCTGGCAGAGATTGAGGTCTCAAAGTATAGACGATTTGTCTGAAAGAAGGACTTCTGATGACAGATGATGAGAGTTTGTTCTCTGCTAAGAACTTCATGATCTCTTTCTGGAACTTGACCTGTGTGTATGCACTTTGGTCAAATGTCGTCATATCCAATGCCTCAACTGCAGCAGCGGCGGCGGCAGCATCTGCCTCGGCATCTGCGTGTTGTTGTTCAGTAGTCGTAGTCTGTTGAGATTCAGAGGACAATGGGTGTGGTTTGAAGTTACCTGTGCTTGTGTTCAAAGTGTTGAAGTACTGACGGCCATCTGTACCTGGGTTCATCATGTGGTCTCTTCTCTGGTTGACAGCTGTTCTGTCAATCTTGTGAGTCTTCAAATGCTCACCAAGTTTCTTTGGAGAACCTTTATCGGAATCCAGTCTCTTGATGGCCTTACCACAGTAGTCACAAGTGGCCAAGTTACAGTCATGTTCGTCTTGAAGGAACCAGTTCCAAACCCACGATTTCTTCTTAGCACCAAACTTCTGGCCTGGCTTGTTGACCCTTGGCTTGGACACCTTTGGGCCAGTGTGTTGCGGTCTTGGGGTTCTGGTCTTGGAGGAGTTGACGGCGGCACGGGCGGTGCTTCTGGCAAAGTTGGCGGCGTTGGCAGCGGCGGCGGCAACGGCAGCGACTGCTTCTTTGTCGGAGGCAGACCCAATGGAAGGGTCGATGGGCACGCTGTTCTTGTCCTGGTGGTCGTGGTGGTGGGCCCTCAGCTGCGGGTCGTGGGCATCTTCGAAGTTGGAGAGCGCCTGCTGGAGAGCACTGTCGATGTTGTCGTTGTTGTCGCCTGGGTGGCTTCTTTCAAAGTTGACGAGGTTGAGGTTGGACATCTCAAAGCTGGGGAAGAACCGGGGGGCAGCTGTGTGGCGAGTTTCGACTTTGTTTACCTGTGAGGGTCGGTGGCGAATTGCGGGTCTCCAAGTGGTGTTTTCAGACGGTGAAAGTCGGACAGATTACACAGATGTTGAGACAGCCGAGTGGAGAGTTCGAATCTGAAGTTGGAAGATCAAGCGCCGAGTTAAAAGTGCTCTTTTGCGGTGATACAAGCAATCGCTGTAGCAGGTCGGATCCTGTTTGCTGGGTCGGAATTGTTGATGTTTCTTCGAAAATTTGATGGTTCGCGCACGCTGCAAAAGGTAAACAAAGCTGGCCCCGACGTTGCCATGGCAACAGACTGCACAGTGAGGGGAGCTGAAGGGGGGAGTTTCTATTCATAGCTACGGACACAATGAGCAATAAAAGTTGGATTAATAGTACACAGGAAGTGGATTCATCTTGCGACGATTTCGAACGGCAAAGGAGTGGACGTAGAAGAAGGGGTTAAAATGGTTTTAAAAAAGGTAAGAGAAAAAAGAGAGAGGACTGTTCGATGAAGTTGGTGGAAGAGGTCTGAGTGTGATGATTGGGTATTTCAGTGGGTGTCTGTTAAAGAGCCCATTAGATATTAAAAAGGGGTAACAAAAAGACGGTGTAGATAATGAATGTTATGTTGAACAGACACAATGGCTCTCATTTGGTAGAGAACTCTTGCATGTAAACAACGGGGAAAAGACAAGATCAAATTTCATGAAAGTGGGTGGTAAGAATTTGGAGGACTGATTTGGTTTGTAGGTGGTATTGTTTTTTTTTTGTTTTTCATTTCATCATTGACAAATTGATGAGCTGTTTACACAGACTCCTGATCCTCCTTGTTGTGACGTCTGATCTTGAAGAACTTGATACCGCTCTCGTTACCCAAGGCCTGTGGCTGCTGTGGTTGAGCGTATGGGTCCTCAAACTCGGTCTGAGTTGGCTGAGCAGGTGGTGGATAAGCATCAGTGCTGGTTGGTTCACCCTCAGCAGCCTTAGTGGCAGCGACGTTAGCTCTGTGCTTCTTGTAAGAGGCACCAATGAGTTCACCCCAAGCGAGGAAGAACAAGATGAGCAAACATGCAACGGTAGCCCAGGCGATACCAAGGAGAGCTGGACCCAAGTGAGCGTAGTCGCCTTGGCCATTGAAGGCAGATTTACCCATGACGACAACAGCGGTCATCATAGCAACGGCACCACCAGCAGCAATGAAAGCAATGGTGACCAACCAACCGTTCAACTTGACAATGGAGTAAGAGCACAAAGTGAAGAGAGAGATGATGAAAGAGACACCAGTGAAAGCCAATGCAGCCCAGAAGAGACCGAAGGCAACTCTGGACAAGTAGAAGTAAACGTCTCTGTTGTCAACGAAAGAACTTGGAACACCAGTGGTGGTGTCAAAGTTGTCAACTGGGGAGAGTGGGTAAGCTGGAGAAGAGGTGTTGGCAACGTTCTTACCGTTTGAGACGGTGCTGAGACCCCAGAAGGTCCAACGGGACATGTCTGGAGCATTGGTAATGTTGGAGGTATCAGCCTCGAGCCAGTAGAACTTGTTGAATGGGAAGTGGTCCACAGTACCGGAGAGAATGATGAAGACGAGAAGCATGGTGGCACCTGCAAGCAGGATGATTTGCACGATGAATGCGAAGAGAGGAACCTTCATTGTGTATTGATAGAAGTGGGTTTGTGTGTGTGTGTGTTGGGATTGTGTGGTGGTGGAAGAAGAAGAGGAAGAAAGGTCGTTTTTTTTATTTGAGGGTTGTTTACTGTCATGTAATCTTCTGCCAGCTGAAATTTGGCGCAGTGCTGTGCAACTGACGGAAACGGCAGTGCGTCTTTCCCAATGCGGTACTGCACGAAAAGTAAGCATGCCCTTTCAAAGTGGGATTTCCTGAGACTCTTTTTGCTGCTCTGTATTCGCGAATACCTGGAATACCGGGATACTGGTATGTTGCCAATCTCCCAATTCGGCAATGAAACTGCTGCCGTTCGCGAAAAAGAAGCTTGTCAATCTTCACGAAATTGCCGTATGCGGTTATATTTGTCGCAGCAAGCGACGCACGTAGTACTGCCGGTTTGGGAAGTGGCGTAAACAAAGGCGGCCGGTTTGACTTCTTTGTTCTTTGCCCTTTGTGCTGCTTTCTTCGGGGCTTTTGTAACAAAAACACAACAAGGAACACAATCTTCCAGATCGAAGCAGCTGCGGGTAAAAAAGGTTTCAGTGCCAACGTCGACGGCGCAGAAGGTTCTGTGGCACGGACAAACCGGCCAGAGTCCAGCCTCGCCCCCACAGTATGGAACAGGCACATAGCAAACGCGCAAATAGCCGGTTGCAGATTTCAGTTGGCTTGTACAACGTCATGGCAGCTGGGCAAGTAAAGCCGTGGATCAAAACTACAAAATGGTGATTTTGATATGAATATAAAAGCTCAGATTATAATGGTGTGGGTGGTAGGCATCGTCAAGAGGTCAACTCAGACAGGAAACCTTAGTACACACCTTCTATGTAGCACAAACGAAGTGAACAAGCAGGAGGGGGAGAAAAGCAAATAAAACAAAGACATAAGCGTATAACCAACTTCTTACAACAACCAATCCATGAATTTCTGGAAGAAGCCGTGAATAGGTTTGGCTCTAGCTTCAAACTCAGCCTCGATCTTCTCTGCCTGGTCCAAACCGGAGACAACGTCAATCTCCTCGATTGGCAAACCCCAAGACCAGTGCTTGAACCAAATCTTCCATCCAAAGTAAAGGGCGAAGAAGATTGGCAAGGTGATGTAAGCAGCAACGAAATCTGGACCGTTGAAGTCAAAGAAGACAGCGTAACCGTTAGTCAAACAGATAACAGAAATGACAAAGATGGCATAGTAAGCACCATATGGCTGGAGTGCAGTCTTGAATGGAACACGATCCCACAAACCATTGTACATGACGGCCTTTCTCCATCTCAAGTAAGAAATACCAACAACGATCCAACCAATGAAACCAGAGATGGTACATAAGTTAGAGAACCAAGTGAAGACTTCAGCACCGGAACTGGAAACGTTAAGGAAAGACAAGAGAGAAATAAGAGCAGTCAAAGCACATGCAATGTATGGAACACCATGTCTGTTACACTTGGCAAAGATCTTTGGAGCATCACCATCTTCAGCCATGGTCTTCAAGAAACGAGAACCGGCATAGAAGAAAGAGTTACCAGAGGACCAAGCAGAGGACAAGATACAAGCGTTGATGATGTGGTCCAAGACCTTGATACCAACATTCTTAATACCAATGACGAAAGGAGAAGCGGTAGCGTTACCGGTACCACTGAGCAAGTTCTCATTGTTGAATGGGACAACGACACCAATGACAATGGAGGAGACAACGTAGAAGAACATGATTCTGTAAACGAATCTCTTAGAGGCCTTTGAGATGTTTCTTCTTGGTCTTTGAGTCTCAGAAGTGGCAATGGCAACAAGTTCTGGGCCGACAATGAAAGCGAAACCGGACTTGATAACACCAGACCAACAATCAAGGAAACGACCAGTGTTACCATCGGTCAAGTGATAAGCGAATGCACCTGGGGTTTTCCAGTAGTGGAAACCTAGAACGTGTGTTTGGTTTGGACCACCACCAAAGAAGATGACAACACCAACAACCATCAATCCAAGAATACAGAAAATCTTGAGGGATGCGAACCAAAACTCAGATTCACCGTAGAAACGAACGGCGAGGAAATTCAATGCGATGATAACGGCAAGGAAGACGACAATCCAAACGGCAATGTGAACTTTTGTCGTCCAGTATTCAATGACAATGGCAGCAGCGGTGACTTCGGTACAGATAAGAATGACAAAAGTGTAGTAGTAAATCCAACCTGTGGCGAAGCCCAAGTCAGGACCAACGTAACGCTTGGCCAAATCTGAAACGGCACCACCTTTCTGTGGCAAGTAACAAACCATTTCACCAAGCATGTTCATGACGAAGAAGATAATTGTGGCGAGGATCAAGTAACCAGTGAGTAAACCTGCTGGACCACAACTGGCCAAAGAGGAACCTGTACCGACAAAGAGACCGGTACCGATACAACCACCAAGGGCGATCAGCTGGATGTGACGGGACTTCAATCCACGATGGAGACCATCCTCGTTCTCAATGAGGTCCTTGTCTGTGATTTGGACCTCGAGGTCATCGACGAAGCCGGTGGAGGAGTCGCCGTTGGCATCGACTGTGTATGCGACTTTCTCGTCCTTGGATAAGTTGGACGAGGACATGGTGTGAGTGTTGTACGTATGACTAACAATTCTACATAGGGTATGGGCCCCAGGGAGATGAGGGCAGATACTCAGCCTTATATATGCGCAGATATTGGCAGCACGGCCCGCGGGGACGATCAAAAGGAAGGTTTTTTTTTTTATTTCTTCCCTTCTACGTATGGTTTTCCTTTTTTTTCAGAGGCGCTGATAACACTATCGCGATAGAGCTAGGCCTGGTGGGGCCACTGCAGGACCCTGGGCACAAGGGGCAGAGACTGGGCAGAGACTGGTGTGTGTGTGTTTGCAGCCAAATGATTAGAAGCAGACACAGCAGACACTAGAGAGCTCTTACTGCTGGGTGTGTGTCGGACTCCCGCCGCGAGTGTGGGGTAACGGGTGGCAACGGGCTCTGGGGAAGCGGCAGAGCCTAGAGAATTAACAGAGCCTAGACTCTACTAGAGGTCACTGCTATGCCATGGGCTTTGGGAGGTGCCGTGTGCGGCCGTGCCCTCCGCTGTCCGCTTCTGTGCAGCTCTAGAGTGGCCGCGCTTGGTGTTTCTCTGCCTAGCTGGCCGCAGGTCTCTCTGCCTAGCGGTTAATGGGTTTCTGCCTAGCGACTTTAATCCCTGCCTAGCGCCTCTTCCTGAATCCTGGAGGCTAGCGGTTGACCGGTGGTGCTCGCTTGTAGTGCACCCAGGGGGGCATCCGCCTCAGAAGCCACGCCAGAAGACGGAGAAGGTGACACGCAACAGGCACAAAAGGCCACCACTGTGCTGTGCAACCACAAGCGAGCAACTCTCTTAGGTCTCACACGACCAAACAATAACACAATAGGTGACCATTGGATGGACGGTGGACGTCACTGCCAAAGAGGCTCGGTTTGCGCGCGGTGAATGGAGTGTAATTAATGGCTGGTGAGTCTGGTCTTGGCGTTCCACCGGTACAAACTTCAAAGTCCGGTGTCTACAAACCAAACCACGATCAAAACAGATCATCGCTTGCCGTTTCCATTGTTCTGCTTACGGAAGTAGTCTTTCTTAAGAAGTAGTATTAAGCAGTGGAGACACATAGATACCTCGTCTACACTCATCTCGGTGTTTCGAGCTTTGAAGTCGAACCGGATCAGCTCATAGCTCATAGACATATGTACACCTCTCTTATCGAGGTCAGACCACAACGATCGCGACTATGGCCGGAGCACGAAGTATCTAGTATCAACAAGGCCAAGACAAAAGCCAAGACAAGTCACTCTCTATTTGTACTACACGTCAGGTTTTTGCTCGATCCGCCGCCAACAACCAATGAGAAGAGAAGTACATACGCCTCCAACCGCGCGCACCGTTTCCCAAAGGGGACGAGGCACCGCCAACACTCAGAATCCGGGGAAAAGAATGTATGTATACCAGCAGCCAGCTGGTACATATACAAAGGTATGTGACTAGGCTGATTATGTACAAAGATACCACTCCAATCTGTGATTTCCCATGTATCATGATTCATCGCTAGTGGTTCTGCGCACAATCTCCGGTGATCGCCTTGATTTTTTGTGTCAATGTATACATTGCGATATACGACGTACAATGACCGTTAGTTCTCTGACACCGACGTTTTCCGAGGTACATGTGATCATCGTATGTAAATAAACAGTTGTACTACAAACACCTGGCTTCATGATATACACACAACCATACATTTATCCCTGTAAGGCTGTATGGTCGAAACTGTTCATCGATAGATCCATCGGGATTTCAGCCTCATGATGGCCATATGGCCCTGGCCCTTGGGGGTACGACTAAGCGAGCAGGCGAGAATTGCAGTTTCAAGCGAGATTCTTACAGTCCTCTGTGACATGTCGTATGTCTTGGAAAATGTGCTCTTGATCGCTTAACAGTTCCACAAACAGTCAACCATCAAACATTTGTCGATCATATATGGCACTAGGATATGTCATATGTATACAGTCATATAGTCATTTATTGGCATCCATTCAGTCGTGCGGGTTTGAGTCATACCCCGTGCAAAAACAAAGTCGCCATGATCACTGTATACGAAGACATTAAGGTCTAATAGGCCTGGATCAGCTATAGTGATCATACAGACATGTCATCTTCATAAATAAATTGTATGGCTTCTCTCCAATCATCAAGCTCCATCGGCGTGAGGAATTCATCGTCCATATCCATGCCGTTCTCTTGTCCTTGTATATCCTCAATCTTCTTATGATACTTCTCCATTGCACCGTTCCCATCCAACCCCATCTCATCACGGAATTGAGGATCACACAGTTTCATCAAGAGTCTTAGCGAATAACAAACATCATTACCAGCGTTGTGGATATATCCATGCTCCAATCCCATCCCAATAAGAATGTTCTCCAATGATGAATACTTCATGGCATGT
Organism: Petasospora maritima; assembly: GCA_030557345.1. Lineage (NCBI taxonomy): Eukaryota > Fungi > Ascomycota > Saccharomycetes > Phaffomycetales > Wickerhamomycetaceae > Petasospora > Petasospora maritima. Next base: position 23,508 of record JAKTOZ010000050.1, read on the forward strand.
GTCAATCCAAATAACTTCCTAGAGTCACCAATCTTCATATACATGGGTAACTCAGCTCCCAATGATTTCAACCATCTGATATCTGAGGCAACAGTGTGTCCAACAAAGATACAATCAACTCCAAAACTGTCCTTACGAATGTCAAAGTAGTAATCAGTAAGTTTCTGGATCAGTTTGACAACTTCGTCCAACTTCAAAATGATACTTGTACCAAACAAGAAATGATCCTTATTGTCAGCAACATTAACACCATTCCTCAATCGTTGATGTTCCTCCACTATCAAGTGTATATGTGTCTCTTCACCACTCTTCAAAGGATCATAAATCGAAATACCAATCTCAGTGACCAATTCATGATTGTGCTCATATGCTTCAACGTCAAATGACATTAATGCATTTCGACTATCGTTGACTGCCATCAATGTCGTTTGCAAATGTTCTCTTCTGAACTCTTCTTTCAGTCGTGTGTGGTCCATTATAGTCTTTTCGACATGTTTCAAATAACTTTCAATCTTCTTCAATCTCATGCTCGTCATGCCTTCCAACATACTCATACTCAAGAAGCCTTCATCAATGCTCCTTACAACATCACTCAATGATATATAGGTCGGAAGGTCAATCCTTCTGCCATGCTTTAAACATCCAAAGACGTGTTGTAACCTCTGTCGTTGTACTGGAGTTGGATACTCGTTGATCATCTTCATCAACACGTCATCGTTGAAGTCTTTACCGCCCAATTTCGTATATGAAACACCACTCATTAAGCTCTCATAGAACATACTTCTGTAAAGATCAGATTCAGTAAAAGAAGTCTCAAGGATGTGCTGGAGTAATTGGAAGTCTTCGTCTGAGAGTGTTGTTATGGCTCGTCTGTCCACTGTGGTTATGGGATGGGCGTTCATATTGGTCAGACAGGAGAGCAGGGCAATAAGTGATGGGTTCTGTGCAGATATGTATCAATTAACAGGCCATTGAATGCCTCCACAATCTCACCGGTGGCTTTTGAACCAGAATCAGAGAGACTGTGTTCATGTTCGTTTGTACATCAACGTGTGTGTTTTTTTTTCATTTTTCTTCCAATGGAGTTAACGATTCTTATTTCCGCGCACTCTAGGCTTAACTATGGGTGAGGACCATTTGTTTGGGGTTATGTGGGCTTAAGAGCTGTTGTGGGTACAAAATTTGGAGGGAGTTGTCCTATAACTACAGGTAATCGAAGTATATAATAAAACATGGAGGTCCCCATACTAAACTCTTGCGCTAAAGCGAAGTGTAGCTTTTGAGTGGAAACGGAAGCCTGAGCGAGAAGTCGTGGGAATATAGATACAAATCATCGTCATACGTCACGAACACACGCTTCAACGGTGATTTGATGATTCCAGTGTATGAACCACAGGTGGCTACGATGGGTACAATATTCCAGCTGGTTGCTCAGTTATTCAACAGAATACCCAAATCAAATAATCACATCTAACGTGGGCAAGGAGAGCCGAAACTCATCGAAAGTGGAGTCATATGGGTCGTAAATGGAGATACCAACATCTCTGAGATACAACTGATTCTGGTCCCAGTACCTCACATCCATACTGAGAAGTACGTTGTACTCCATGACTGATGAGGTTCTCGGTACTGATATTTCTTCGAGGTGTTTGACCTCATCTTTGTACTTTTCAATGTCTGGGAGAATCTTAGGGAGTGAAATGGTTCTGACGTTGGGAGGACGTTGGTGCTTTGCAGTGGAAGTGGAGGAATGTCTATGACCGCCGTCGTTGCCTCGTGCACCTGTTCCATGTGTGTGTCTTTGGTGGATATGGTTGTTCTTGTGCCATGGCAATGTACCGTTATACCTTATACTCTCTGTGAGTGATGGAGTCGAGCGAACAGGATATCACTCGAAGAGAAACTGTTGTGGGTGAGCTGTTTGTCTGGATGGGTTGCCTACTTGCCTACGGTAGCGTGGTGCGAACCGGTTTATGGTTATGTGGCACTGGAATGTACTACTAGTACTTCTTATACTATACTACTCTGTACTCATAAGTGTCCTTGATGTTGAATCTACGATGAACAGTCTTTGATGTTCTAGATTCATGTTGACACAAGCCTGTGTTTCGGTCTTATGATGAAACAAGGATTTGTTTCATATGTATGAGTTTCTTAGCTGTGAGTTGGTTTGAGGCTGGACTGCCGCACAACTCTGCTACAGACTTTGTATCATCCTGAGACGTCAGGCTGCCGGTGCTATAAGAGTCTATGTTAATCCTACCTCGTTTGCTCCAGGACTCTCTGGATCCTAAATAGAACAACTACTACAACAATCACTATCCGTCTCAAACACTTTACTAGTTCCAATATCCGCTATTACCACCGCCGAAGGGTTCTCCCAGAACTATCAACACTTGATAGATCCAGCTAAACACGTATGTCTTAGTTACGCAAATAGACAAACTCCATCTTCCCTTTCAGAAAGAAACCCAAAGCAGCTTCAGCGATATCGAATTCCCTTAAATCTCTTGGTGGGTATTTGCGAGTGACCTCTGCTCGTTGATTGACACTTGTTTCATACCACTGCATAACTCCCTGTTGATCGATTTGATAGTCCGTTCTGTATTCAATATCCAGGACTCTCATTGCCAATATCAGGACCTGGTGAGACGCATTACCAGCGTTGTACATGTGCGTGGTGTACAGATCAAATAATCGAAGACACGTGAAGAAGTCAAACCCAGCTTCTGGACTTCCAATTGTCCATAGAAACAGGTCGTTGACGTCAATGGACTTGTAATGTGGTGGCAGTTTCAACCCAACCTTCCTCAAGTATGACAATTGTGGCTCAAGTACGTGTCCAATGAGAACACCATTCATCTCCGGTCTTCCAAAGAAGTGATCAATCAATATCTGTAGGAATGCAACGACTTCTTCACGTGGCAAACACAACGAAGACCCATGTTGGAACATATCATTCTCCTCGTGCTTGTTGCGCAGCGACATTGATTCCTGTACTATGAGATGAATGTCCAAGAACCAGCACTTCTGGCCGTACTGCATAGCTGGATCATAGATCGAGATGCCAACGTCTTTCACGACGTTGTAGTCTTCTTGCCACGACACGACCCGCAGGGCAAACAACGCGTTTGTCAAGTCGGCAGTCAGAGTCAGTACGTCCTTGAGCCTCGAGAGGTAGTCCGGCTGTGCTGTGTGTGTGTCTGGTGGTAGCGTGGAGATGTACTGCTCCACGGCGTCGAGTCTCGCCACGGACTCACTGCGTAGGTTCGGGACGCATTTCTGGTAGTTCCTCATACAGGGTACGATATCTTCCAGAGGGCGTCTCTCGGTGTTGTGTGTGTTGTTGTTGTGCGGGTTGTTGTGTGTGTGATGGTGTCTGGGGTGGTAAGGCTGGTGTTGGTGTTGTTGGTGCTGTTGGCCATGCTGCTGGAACTCCTGCTGGTTGTGCGGACGTTCCTCTCTGTAATACATCTGGCTCTCCATTCTGAAGAGAATCCACAGAGAACAATCAACTGATAACTGTGTACTCTCACCACCCACGCCTATAACAAAGAGCTTGGGGCCCATAAGTGCCGCATAACCACACACGGTACACGCCACATACAAAACACAGACACCACTGGACACGGTGACACTTGCATCGGTGCTTGTAAACGTACTACAAACCACGAGCATTCCACAGAGAAATCAGCGGTTGAGAGCTGGAACTGATAAGCTTATAACACATCTATAAAGGCAACACCCGGACACCCGGAAAACACCACAACACCACACAACACAACACAAAAGACTCACACACAAACATGTCCACAAGAGAACACAAACGGCTCAACTTGGAGAAACACGTCCCGTCTGTGAAGAAGTACGAGTCCCAGATCAGTTATCTCCGCCACGAGTCACACGTGAGGAAAGACGCTGTCTTCGCTTATGTTGATGGGTTACAGGCCTCAAAAGACAACGTGTTCTACAATGACAAGGCCGGGTTGGGGAAATTGAAGCAGTCGTTGATTCCCACTGCGGACTTGACTAACGTCTTGATGTCCATTGCCATTGGTGTTTGGGAAGAGGATCCTAAAGTCTTCAGAGAGATTGGTCTGTCGATCTATGACCCGGCGGTGCAGGCTGACAGACAGTGTTCTTTCATCAACATCCATTTGATCGTGCAAGAGACTGTTGATAAGTGTTTCAACAAGAACGACGAGATCAACAAGTATCAGTACGGGACGTCGATTGTGATGCCTAAGCAGGAGATTATCTTGTTCGTACAGTCGATTGTTGACCATTTCTTCATGTACAGAAAGGGCATGGACTGTGTCTTCATATCGCACGACTACTTCCACCAGTTGGATGAGATCAAAAGGTTTGGTATCCAGATGCCATCGACTTTCAAAAGAGTTGACACCTCATATTTGCAACGTCTTGCCATGGGGTTGAAAACAGCAGACACACTGGTGATGTCGTTAAGAGCCCATTACATGTTCAGCTCAAACATCCACAACGCTGGTAACTCGGCACACTATTCACTCTTGTTCTGTATGAGACTGTGTGATGTCAATTACAGAAAGGACTTTGGGTTGGATGACTTTGACGCGAGAGAATGGTTCTTGAGGAAGTCTAAGACAGAGAAGTTGAGGGCGTGGACTGGTGAGTTACCTTCGCCTACAAAGAGAATCCCTCATGCCAGGGATGCCTTGATAGATGTGTTTGCTGATAAGTATGCGTGAATGGATATATTTCCTATAAGTTCCCCATGACACTTTGTAACGCCATATGTGCATAGTTCATTCTCGTCCAACGTGTTCCATCGTGTTTCACTCTTGCAGCCTTGTCATCCATGACCTGTGTCTTCTTGAAATACCAATCATAAGCATCCGAAGCGTCCAAGTGTAGATCTTTACGATACTCAACGTCACACATCTTCATCAACAGGCACACAACGTAATGGGCGGCGTTGCCGGCGTTGTACAAGAAAGACCGTTCAACACTGTACCCTCGTGTCATGTGGCCCAATGAGCTCGCCTCTGGACCCATACGCCATTGTAATTCCTGGATATCAACTCTTTCATACGTCTCTGGTATAACCACTGCCAGTTTCTTCAGCTGATGAAGCTCTCTGTTCAAGTTGTGTCCGACATGCCTCGTCTTGTGAAGTAATACCACAACAACGAGTTCGATGCGATGCCGATCTCTTCACGGGGCATGACTATCGAGTCCCCGAACATGTAGTAGTCTCTGTGATCTCTCTTTATGTCCAGAAGACAGTCCTCTGACTCCTTTAGGATGAAGTGGAAGTCGATGAACTTGCACTGTTCGTCCGTTTGCATCGAGGCGTCATAAATGCAAACACCGACTTCTCTGATAATACTCGGTCTCTCAGCCCAGCACGATACACTTATAGAGACAAGTGTGTTGGTCAGATCAGCTGTGGTCAGCATCGCTCTTTGTATGATGTCGTCTGTCCTCTGGGTCTTTGTGTAATGCAGTACATCTTCTCTTCTTTGTATAGAAACCTGCTTCAAAAGACCAACGGAGTCTGTGTACCGTTGTAAGTTCGGCAGGACATTTGTGATGTCTAGCTGTGGTCTCTGTGACATGTCTTTGTGTTCATTCCCAGTTGTCTTTGTAGGTGTTGCCATGTTGGGATATGGCAGTGAAGATCCGGTGATTTGTGTGTTTTGGGTCGTGGAAGTCACGTGACCTTTAAAATACATAGATCTACAAAATTGAATAATAAATAGTCATATACAGCTCCAAATGAATCTACTTCCAGTACTTATCCCCAGATATAGCTCTCAGTGTATGGTGACTAGAAGTCATCCACTCAGTAACAGGAAGCCCCCATGAAAATGTCACTTTTATACCATTTATGTTCCTGCTCAACTCTTCTTCAAACCATTCAGAACACTCTGGGTATTGATCCAGTTGGCAATCTTTCCTGTACTGTATATCACACAGCCTCATTTCCAGTAGCAAACAGTGATGTGCCGAGTTACCAGCGTTTTTGATGTATGAAGAGGACAATTGAGCATCTTCCTCAGGGACGTCTCGTCGCCCATTGTGATACGATGCAGGACTTTAACGTCAATGACAGAACAATGATGCAATTCTATGCCAATTGTGTGCAGTTGTGTCTTCAACAGGTCAACGTTGTACCCAACCAACGAAGCACTCATCTCTGGCCTGTGGTCGAAGTAGTGCGCCACAATGGCTTCCACCACCAACTGCACTTCTTTCAACGGCAGCACATAAGATGGGTTGTGCATGTACTTGTGAATTTCATCATCTTCGCCTTGAGAATACCCTTCTGCCTCCTTAACAACCAAATGTGCACTGATGAACCTGCACTCTGAATCAAACTGGATCGCCGGGTCATACACCGACACACCAACATCTCTAACAACTGTCCCACGGGACTGGACGCTTATAGCCACGAGGACATTGGTCAGTGAAGCTGTCTGTGACATCATCTCTTCTAACATGTCAATGCTTTTGCTCTCCTGTAGACCCCCGTCTGTGCTTGGCTGCCGTAGTGAGTTTGTGTACGAGACAACGTCGCTTTTGTTCCCATCTGAGAGCTGTTCAAGGTTTGATAGAGCTCGTTTGTAGCTGTTGATCTGTGGACATAATCTGGGGATGTTGATTGGCATCTGTGGTGTCTGGTGGTGGTGGTGGTGTGGTTGTATGTGTTTCTGTTTGTGTTTGTGGGGTGGTGTCATGTGGTTATGTGCACGACAGGGCCTCTTAACCACTTCTATAACGGGTGATTAAATCTGTGACTGCGTGTATATATGACACTTATACATCTCTGTATATCAGCTGGATCACTTCTTTGACACTCTTTGGGTTTACTTTTCTACCAGTAACACCGGATCTCACAATATCTCTATCTCCTTCTTCCTTAACATCATCTTCCTTATATCTCACAACTTCTCCTTCAAACCACTCTTTAGCACCTTCTTCTTCCAGTGCAAAGTCTCTTCTGTACCTGACATCTCCGAGTCTCATTGCCAATGTAAGTGTGTAATGAGCTGCGTTGCCTGTGTTTTGATAGCACAACTCATCCATGCCGTACCCTTTCAACATCTCATGAAGAGACGATTGTATACCAAGTGTCAACTGCTGTAACTTCATAAGATCGATAAACCTGGTGTTTTGGGGCAGAAGTACACCAATTCTTCTCAAGTTCTTACTTGTCCCACCATAGTCATAGCATATAAGCCTTGCACTCATAGGCTTCCTCTCTTTGAAGTAGTATTGTATCATCATGTTGAGTGTCTGTGTTATATCCTTAATAGACATGACGTATGAGTCTCCATAGAGAAACTGATCCCTGTCTTCTCCATCCAAAGCCTCTTTGATCAGCATATGAACACGTATGAACCGACACTCTGCATCTGTTTGTATGGAAGCATCATAAATTGAGATACCGACATCTTTCGTATAACTCTTCTCCCTTCCAATGCTTATGGATACAAGCACATTTGTCAAGTCAGCACAGCTCTCCAACATGGACCTCAGTTGGCCCAATGACCGGTTGTCCCAGTGCTTTAGAGTGTTTGTGTACTCTTTGACGTCTTTGTACCTCTGTTTGGTATAAAATTGTAAGGTTGGTATCTCCTTTTGGTAGTTGTCCAAGTGTGGTATGATGTCTTGTAGATTCATCTTGTAAGTCTCATTATAGCTTGTCTCTACATATATCGAAGTGTACAAGTATAAGTGTAAGTACAAAAGTGTCGATGTATTTACAGGGATTAGCACCAACGACCATATCTGTGTCAGTTCTATGGATAGCCCAAGTACACAACAAAGAACCACAGCGTGTACAACAGATCCAGCAGTAAACACACAGCATCATCAACAACGTCTCTGTGGTTCCATGCCTCCTGGTTTGCATACTTCACACTCAAAAAGTACATGCTGGATGCCTGGTACACAAGAGCAATTGAAGTTATAAGCCAGAAAGTGGACCTGTTGAGGGAGTCCACCACTGAAGACAGCCTTAGCATTCTCAGTGAACAGAGCGGTGTAACCAAGAGCAAATAGAAAGATACGGTCACGCGAGACCCGGACGCCAAAGGGGAGTGTGAAAAGAGGATCGTATAGGCCCATTGGTGAAGGGTGTATTCTTGTAGGTGAGTGTGTGTGTGGCGAACTCACGCTGAGATCGACTTCAAAGAATCAAAAGTTCAAGATCCAAGTTCAACGAGACGTGCCCGCTTACGACTCTTAATCTGACAGTCGGAACTGGTACTGGTTGGTTGGGGCAGCTTACTCTAGGTGCGATACGGTGGTGAACTGGTGTGGTAGAAGGACTGGAACCGCTTGGTGAGATCCCCAGATGTGTATCGACTTGTCCTCTATGTAAATCTATAGGAGAGTTCTGAAGGGGCGCGGTTTCCCCTTTATATAATGCCGTCCTTGTTTACCTTTCCGAGGTCCTGGTAGGTGCACGTCGGCCGGACTAGGCCTGACAGAAAAGCAGCACAATTACGCTGTACGCCCGCGCTGCTTAACTTATGCACGATTTAGCCAAAACTATCCAATGCACACCCGAAAAGCAGCACAAGTTGCACTACTACTACGTCACAGAGGAAGTGAATCACATGATGTATAGTGGCTGTGCACCACAAAATTCAAATCATTACATATGCATAACGACGTTTTGATTCCTGAGTCCTTTGTACGTGACAAATAAGCCCAGTTTTTACACTAGCTCGGCTTTCCGTGACAGGACCCTTGCAATATTGGCAATGATGATATGATCGCAGGGGCCGCTTCTCCACTGTAATATTAAATGTTCATGTCGCTTGTGATGGTAGAAGACTTGATCACACTGGAAGTTATAGTGCAAGACCACGTCCTGATCGTGCTGGCTGGTGAGGCGCTGCATTCACCAGTTTTTGAGGCAATCATTTCGGAGGTGCATATACTAAAGGATATACTACACTCCATCGGACGACATTAGATGGTTTATGAATCAATAATTGTACTACAGATGTGCTTTGCCAGGAAACTTTAGGTTCCAGTCAAGACTCAAGAGACCAGAATCCAGATATTGTACACATGTAGGTGCACAAGTGGGACCAACCATGCATCCACTCTCTTCCCATTCCTCCAACGACGTCACACACACACAACTTATGTATATAAAGTTCCTGGAGTCCCCATAAATTCTTGTAGGTCAGTTGTGTTACAGACCGCAAACACCATGGTCAGCATTAACAAGATTGCGTTGCTCCCTTTGGCGAGCATTCTTGCCTACGCTTCCCCAATCCCAGAAGCCGAGCCATACTTATCTTCGCCACAAGAATGGATTAACTGGGCCACTAACAATATCAACGTGAGTCCTGTTGGTGTTACTCTTGTTATGTCCTGTGCCACAGCTCATAATTCTGCGTTCGCTTACAGCGTCTACCTTCGTTGCTACGGACATGCAGAGGTACATGCCATTCCTCCAGGTGATTGTGCCACTGAAGTGGCAATCGCCTTTAGCAGATTTGCTGTCCAGCTCTACTCGCTGGGAAAGATCACTGGTTGGTGGAAGAGAGAAGACGTTGACCATAATGGATTCATCAACTTGGCAGGCTTGGATATGTTCCCATTGGAGTCTATTGATAATGCGTTGAAAACCAGATCTGAGTTGGATTCTGAGTTTGCTGATTACTCTCATTTTCAAGGTTTCGGTGACCACAAGTATATCTACCGCTCTCCAATTGAGTCTATCTACAACGATACTGACTCCTCGATCTTGGTCTTGGGCTCTTCCGGTGCCTCTGAGAACACTACCACCCAGGGTCATTTCATCTTGGAGACCAGTTCTTCCGGTTGGGCTTTGACCCCAGTCTCCAACTCTTCAGCACACAATGAGCTAGCAAAGAGAGACGGTGTTGAAGGAAACTATTACGTCTCCGGTGAAGGTTCTGCTGTGTTGGAGTGCCAGTACGGTGCTGGTTTGAACGAGGGCATGAATAACTACCTCCAGGAGAGTTACTTCTTCCATGACGTTGTTGGTTCCAATAGACTTGCCACTGCAGAGTATGTTGCTCTTTCCGGCTCTATCAACAACAACAAGAGACTCAAATGTGCTTGGAAGGTATATGACACTAACCAAGACATGACCACTTGGCGTGACTGGGGCGATGTTTGGTCATCCTTCTCTTGATTAAGCTATGCTTCTCCGATCCTCTGTACGTTTTGAGCTGCAGCAGGAGTATAACTATAATCCGTGAATACCCGGCATCAGTTTATATAGCACTGATGGCAACACTTAAATCCACAGAAAATCTATTCGATGGTTGCAGTTATTTAACCAGAACCACAAATTCAATGGCGCTTCTCCAGCTGGTAAACTCCATTGGTGCCACTTTCTCTGTATAAACGTCTTTCTTGTTGACAGATGTAAGTTCTGCTTTACTTCCTTCAAACACGTCCTCCGACTGTCTCTGCTTCCTCTCTCTTCTTGTTTGTGTAGCAGCTATGAATTCCCCAACAAAGTCAACTCTTTGCAAACGTCTCCATTGTGGGTCTGCCATCTTCATCAACAACTCCAACGTATAGAAAGCGTCATTACCAGCATTCCCCAGGTATAAATGTGCAATGTCAAATCTTCTCAGCAAGGAACCCAACGACGATGAACTTTTACCATGCGTCATTCCATAAACCATCCGTGTGTCTATCAAGATCGTTGTTCTTGGTAATTCAATGCCCAATGATCCCAGATACTTGATCATACGAGGGAAGTTATGACCAACGAACACTGCTCCCATTCCCAGAACTTCACGACGACGGATGAAGTAGTAGTCAATCAGGCATTGGATGAGTTGAGTGGCTTGTGTTTGTGGCAGAATAAGACTCTCCCCGGCCAAGAACTTCTCCTTGTTGTCATCAACAACTCCGCCATTGCGTAAGTGTAAGTTCTCTTTGATCAACACATGGACAGTCTTTAGAGTTGGGTGTAACGAAACACAATCTTTAGCAGGGTCGTAGATGGAGATACCAACCTCTGTGATCTTATCTCTGTGCTTTTCACTCGCCTGTATAGCAAATGACACCAATGTATTAGTCTGGTCGTTAACATGTTTCAACTTTCTCTTCAATCTGTCAACATTGGTTCTGTACTTGAGTCTCGGGTGTAGGAATCTCTTCTTTGACTCGTACAACTCTTCGAAGTAATCATCCAGGATGTTCATCTTCCCCTGTGTGATGGACTCCAAAAACTCTTTATCAAAACTGTGTTCTTCCAAACCTGGAACAATGTCGTCCAAATGGATCTCTTCCTCCTCTTCCTCTTCTTCAATCTCCAGTGCACCCATACGAGATACAATCTCAATGTATCCAGACTCACCTTCCACAGCCTCGATCTCCCTAGCATCAAGATCATACTCCCCTCTCTCCAAATCACCAAACAGCTTCTTCAACTCGTTTCTCTTCTCTATATTGTAGTACTTATAGATCATAGCCACAAGTCTCGCATCATCAAAACTTCCATCAGTTTCACGTGCTTGACCATCCTGCAATGATAAGTAGAAGGGCAGTGTCTTCAATGTCTTCTTATTGAAACATCCTTCAAGTGTTTGCTTGAACAGAACAGTTTCAGTGGCAGTGAAGAAGTATGGCTTCTGTGTCGAGATGTGTCTGAGTGTGTGGCTCATAACTTGTGTGTAATTGGTGATTCTGTATGGTTGTGTGGTAAACAGCGGCGCAGAGAGTGGTATTTCTGGTCCTTTTGTACCCAATTTGAACGGATTTATGGGTTCTCTTCCGAAGATTCAGGTTTGTTGCTGTTTCTCTTTGACGCGTCCATGGAATTTCGAATCGGTGTGTCGATTATGTAATCACAAGCGTGTGGCTTACATAATGGTAGCGTTTACACCTGATCATACACATAAACCTCATTCAATTGTCCCACTGTCCTATATATAAACACATGAAGCAGTTGTATCATCAACTAAACATGCCAACCAACGCCCTGTGATAACTGTCGTATCTCTTCGGTTCCACAAACTCATGTGTTTCTTCCAACTCTTCCCTCGGTCTTGACGGCATACTTCCTTGGAATGGATTCTTTGTCTTCTTTGGCTTCTTTGGCTGTTGTCTTAGATCGATTCCCGATTCACGGCGTGTCATTGGATCACAGAGCTTCAAAAGAAGTAAGAGTGTATAGTACGAATCATTGCCCGCGTTGTGCAAATAGGCATGCTGGATGTCCATCCGACGAAGAATAGCACTCAGTCCAAATTTCGAACCGTGAGTCAATCCATAAATCACCTGTGTATCCAAGGCTGCTGTCTGTTTGGGACAACGCACTCCAAGTTGATGTAGCCATTTGATATCTCCCTGGATGTCATGTCCCACCAGTAAACAATCACGGCCATTTGTGCGAGGACGTTGGAAGAAGCAGTAGTCGATAAGGCATTGGACCAGTTTCAAAGCCTCGGACTCACACAGTATGACGGATTGGCCACAGAGGAAGTGTCCTTTGTTATCAGCAACAAAAGTTCCATTACGTAAGTGTAAATGCTCTTCAATCAGTATATGGATAGTCCTCATCTGCGGAACAAGAGAGAGTGCATCTCTTGAAGGGTCAAATATCGAAACACCAATCTCCGTGATCTGGTCGTTGTTGATTTCATAAGCTTCCATATCAATAGAGAAGAACGTATTGTTCATGTTGTTCACAATCGACACCATGTTCTTCAATCGGTCGAAATTGCTCTTCTTGGACAGATGAGCATGTCCGACTCTAAACCGAGACAAGTCATTGAAATACTCCTCAACTGTATGCATCTTCACCCGCGTGATATCATCCAATGTCTCTTTCATCAAAGCAAACACCTCAATACCGGGGACAATCTCCGTCAACGTCGCGATGCAATTGACATCCTCATCAAAGAACGGAACCTCGACTCTGTTACCGTGAGCAAGCTTGTAAAACATATACTGCAACCGCTTCCTCTTCTTCCCGTCTCCACACGTGTTGACCATCCGCATTAACTTATCATCCTCCCAGAACCCTCTTCTCTTAGTCCCACCGGCCAACAATGGCGTACCCGTCTTCAAGCCTTTGTAGAATGGACGTTTTGATAGTTTGACCGCTGAGAACGTGGCCTCGAGCTCGCCAATGAACAACAAGCGCTCCTGGTGCGACAACTTTAACACGTCTTTGATGAGGATCCTCTGGACATTGTACTCGTTGTATGGACGTTTAGGCATTGTGTGGTTTGCTGCTTGTGATGTTTGTCTTCTTCTATTGTTGTGGTGATGTAACAGCAACGTGTGTACGTCTTTGAGGCCTTTCGCGACCATCTCCACACTCCATGGCCATGACACTGCACTGAAGCTTGCCAGGAGAGGAGTACAAAGAAAGAGTGATTGTAGCAGTGTAGAGGCGTATATCTACATATCTGACGGACTTTATAATAATATATGTGTTAGAAGTTTACTGACTATAGAATCACAAAAAGGGTAAAGTCACCGTCTGACAAGAGCGAATCACCAAGGAAGCTCGTCGCCGGTGTAAGAGAAGAACTTGCTGTTGTCCTCCTTGGTCAGCTTGGCGATGACAGCCAACTGCTGAGCAGCACTGTCAGCTGGAGTGATGGTGAGAGACTTGAAAGCTTTACGGGTTTCTTCAGGAGCCCAGTCGGCAGCAGAGTTACCCATGTCAGTGGAAACAACACCTGGGTGGGAAGCGATAACGATGAAGCCCTCGTCACGGAGCTCGAAGCCAATGGTCTTGACAAAGTGGTTCAGAGCAGCCTTGGACATACCGTAAGCAGAAGTGGATGCCTCGAAGAAGCCACCAAGGGAGCCAACCAGTGAAGAGACAAAGAAGATGACTCTGGTGTCCTTCTTCAACAAGTATGGCTTGACGACCTGGGTGATCAACACAGGTCCAACGACGTTGGTGTTGAAGTGTTCGAACCAGACGTCCTTACCGACTTCCAAAGCAGGGGCAAAAGCACCCTGGTGAGCAATACCGGCATTGTTGATGAAGTAGTCAATACCATCAGAAGCAACCTTGGCCAGCTGGGAGTCCAGGCCCTTAATGGACTCTTCGGACGAGACGTCAAGCTTGACGACATGGACGTTGCCCTTGGAGGCAAGAGCATTCAACTCAGTGGCCTTGGTAGGATCACGAGCAGAGGCAATAACGGTGTTCTTGGAGTCAGCAGCGAGGCTCTTGACGATCTCGAAGCCAATGCCTCTGTTGGCACCAGTGATGAAGTAGACTTTGTTGGCGGGCATTGTAGTAGTGTTGAAGTGTAGTAGTTGTTTAGTTGTAGTGGATCAGAATCACATACAAGACAACCACAGAATAGAGGATGGAGGACACCTTATATACATTTCAGTCCTTGGACCATTATTAATCCTCCGATGGTGGCGCTATTTTCACAACCTGCCTATAGCATCTGCAGTTTTCCAATTCTGATAGTCACCTGGAGCCAGTGGCAGGCCGCAACAGAGTTCCTCCCGCGGAACAAGTAGCTATCCACAGGTCACAATTACTAATGTTACATAGAGTTTTCCTAGCCACACTGTTTACTGTAATTTGAGTTTGGGGGTTTCAAGCTCAAAGGCCGGCTGAAGGGCTGAAGCAGCTCGCGGTGGTAGTGGACAGCGACAACGATAGTTGACGGTCTAGGATTACAAATAGCTCACTACAAACTATAGTACAAGCTCTCTGGGGTAAAGCACTAGTACATTGATCAGTACATTTACAGCTTTATTCTTCTGATCACCATTGATGGGAGACCATGGTACCATACTTACAGGACTCATGTGCAAATTACTTAACACTTCCATAACAAACGTATATATATGAATTCAACGAGCACCGCCAGCAGGCTTGAACACCTCTGCCAACGCACCAGAGAACGAGCCGAACTTCACAGGGGCAATCACCTCATTGTTCTTCTTAGCTTTGGTACTTCTTGGTTTCGAAGCTCTTGAACCTTTGAATGGATCACCTTGTTGTGCCTTCCTACCTTCCAACTTCTGCAAATAGACCTCATCCTCTTTGAATGAGTCGACACCTTGCCAGCGTCTAAACTGTGGATCACCGAGCTTCATCGCCAAGATGAGGGTATAGTAAGCATCATTACCAGCGTTGTGCAAATAGGCATGTGGAACGTCATATCTGCGGAGGATACCACCCAATGACGAGTTATTCTGTCCATGTGTCAACCCATACAACGTCTGTGTATCCACAATCTTCATGTTTGTAGGGAACTCAACACCTAGTCTCTCCAACCATTGAACATCACCACCAACATTGTGACCAACCAAGATACCTTTCAGTCCCATCACTGTACGATGAACGAAATAATAATCAACAAGACATTGAACCAATTGCACGGCGTTGTTCTGTGGCAAGATAATAGAATTGCCACCAAGGAACTTATCCTTGTTATCAGCAACAAATGATCCATTACGCAATCTGATGTGTTCCTCAGGTAACAAATGGATGTTTTTGAAATTTGGGAAGATTGAAGTGGCTTCTTTAGCCGGGTCATAGATGGAGATACCAATTTCTGTGACAGTGTTCTGGTTGAATTCATGAGCTTCGATATCAATGGACATGAGTGCGTTCGACTGGTTATTGATTTCCATCAAAAGATCCGTCAATTGCGAGAAAGCAGCTTGATTCTGTAAACGTGGATGGTGTTTAGCAGAGTGTTTGAGCTCATCGAGATACTCGGTGAGTGTGTTGAAGCGGGACTGTGTTATCTGATCGAGCAGAGTGCTGGGGAAGCTGTGTGTCTCGAGACCAGGGACAATCTCACTGAGTTTGGGGATTCCTGGACGGACAATGTGTTGTGGGATGATGTTATCTCTGTTGAGGTTGACACCGTCTTGTTCCTGTGGTATCTGTTCATCTTCTTCTTCTCCTTCTGTGATTCTCTGGCCTGTTTCGTACAGCTTAAAGACACGCTGCAGCCTCTCCCTCTTCTCGGCAACCGGGTAGTTGTTGACCATGGTGACAATGCGTGTATCGACACATCCTTCGTAGCCAACACCCGTCTCAACCTCAGCACCGGAGAGCAGCGCCTGGTAGAATGGAAGCCCATCCAGCGTTGTACGCTTGAAACTGTCGTTGAGCGCACGCAGCATCACAGCACGGTCCTCGGCGGGTGTCACGGACATGTACACCGTGTTGAGCTCTTTGACAAGGAGCTCTGGTCTCTGTGGGGGCCGCTGTACGTGGTTTGGGCGGGAGCGCACTGGGTGTGGGGCTCTGGACATGGTGGCGAGTGGGCAGTAAAACAGAGGTGTCGATGTATGTGTGATGGGGCGGAGCAGTCGAGTGAGCATGCCCCTGTTGGTGTGTGTGGTGGTGTTAACGTTTGTTTATAGGGTGGTTTGGTGGTTGAATCGGTGTGTTGTTGGGCGTGTTCTATGTTTTTTTTCGTGGGTTGGGGTTTGTATAGTGCGGGAATAGGAGATGTCGGTATGTACTGGTAGTCGGCTCACAGATATATCGTCTATATGGTATCATTTTGATCATAAGGCGATATACTATTATGGATAACAATATGTGGTATAATCTGTTCCATATCAACAATATTGCAGCCCAGCACGCCTGTGACATCATTCGAGATGTAAGGAGCATGTGCTTGTGAGTGAAATCGTGTTTTTATCGACAAGCGTGGCTCCAATGAATGGTCCAATCATATCTTAGACATCATAGTCACCAGATACAATGAACTCCCACTCAATCAACCCACCAGATCTCGAGCAATCCACGCAATCATACCATCAGAGGATCATAGGGGCTAATCTCTGTGGCACGGTGTGTCCCCTACCGTACGGTATGCGCACACCCGCGAATTCCTCGTTGTGGGGGCTGTGATGTGATGGAATTGGTGAGCCAACTGAGCCTCCGAGCAGCCATGGGATCAACAATCAACACAGTGTAACGGCAAAGCGGGACAAACAGACGGGCGGCAACGGACACAACGCTGCTTACACCTCTGCATCACCACCACAACACCACCCAGTACCACAACATGTCGCTGGATCCGCGCAACCTCACCTACGGGCAGGATCCTCACACACCGGAGCTGGACGAGTTCTCCTTTGCTAGACAGTACGGCACCGAGGATGGCGACGGTGACTCCATTTACACGCTCAGCGAGGACAATGCCTTGGAAGATAACACCCTCTATGACCTCCCGACACACATCTCCTCCCACGGCGGCGCAAACACCTCTCCAGGCTCGCCAATGACATTGCCGCCTTCACCCGTTGGCACCCCGTTCAGAGAACGTCCACAACATCCGCTCAGGGCGCTCACAGCCACTAACTTGGTGCTCAACCAGCAGAACGGTACTGATGAGTCTCTGATTGGCACTTCCCCCGTCGCTATGTCCACACTACGTCAAACAATGGCTCTCGAGGAGCTCGAGATTATCGACTCGGGTTCGGCATCAGACGAAGACATCTCAGACGACGGTGTCCCTTCCATCATCCCACAACACCGCACACAGCGCTCTAAGGACTGGGAAGAACGTGGTGCTGCCGTTGCCATCAAAACGATCCAGAACGAAGACGGTGAAGAAGAAGATGTCATCATTAGACGCAGTGTTAAGGACTTCAAATTCGGTAAGACCTTGGGTATCGGCTCCTATTCTACAGTCATCCTTGCCACTGACAAGAACACAAGTCGTCAATTCGCTGTCAAAGTCCTTGATAAACGTCATATCATCAGGGAGAAGAAAGTCAAGTACGTCAACATTGAGAAAAACACACTTTCAAGATTGGGTAAAAGAGACGGTATCGTTCACATGTTCTTCACATTCCAAGACGAGTCAAGTCTATACTTTGTCTTGGACTACGCTCCAAACGGTGAGCTACTTGCATTGATCAAAGAGCATGGCACTTTGAACGAGGAAACAACAAGATACTACGCTGCTCAATTGCTTGACGCTATAAAGTACATGCATGATAACGGTGTTATCCATAGAGATTTGAAACCGGAAAACATCCTCTTGGATGTCAATATGAAGTTACAGATCACAGATTTCGGTACCGCCAAGTTGATGGAGAAAGATCTGGAATCTGGATCATACCCAGCAGATACGAGATCTAAGTCATTTGTTGGTACGGCTGAATATGTGTCACCTGAACTCTTGAATGAGAAGGCTGTTGGTAAGCCATGTGACATTTGGGCTTTCGGTTGTATCGTCTATCAAATGATTGCTGGTAAACCTCCTTTCAAGGCAACAAACGAGTATCTCACTTTCCAAAAAATTGTCAAGTTACAATATGCATTCACAGCTGGTTTCCCAATGGTTATTAGAGACTTGATCAAGAAAATATTGGTGTTGCATCCAAATGATCGTCTCACCATCCGAGGTATCCAAAACCATCTGTTCTTCCAAAGCATTGACTTCAAAACTCCAAAGAAATCCATCTGGAACGTTTCTCCACCACAGGCTGGTCCTTACAAAATCTCTGCCAAATCCATGCTTCCAGTTCCAGAATTACAAGCACAAGGTTCAAGAACGAGAATCACAATCCCAAGAAGAGCAGTTTCGACTCCATCTACTCCAGTGCAAGGAGATAACAAGAGTTCTGATTCTATCAGCTCCACTCCACCACCAAGTGCTACTGCAACTCAAACAAGAGAAAGCCAACAAGTGTTGATGAGAGCAAAGGCAAACATCGCAGCAAGGAAGCAGAAAGAGAGTATGAGAGCTGCAAGTGGTGCTGCTGGTGCTGCTGCATTGGCCCTTTCTCGTCAACCAAACGATATCATCAAGGCTCATAATGAGAAGAAGGAACTCCACAAGGCAGAGTCTGATACGATTACACCACCAACGAGTTCATCTTCAAATGTTGTGGCCCGTGTTCCTTCTACATCCAATCATACAACACAGACACCAACACCTAATTACATCACTACATTGAGAAAGAAACCAACACATGCATCCATTGCACCTCCAGCAGTGGTTCCACCAATGAACAAATTGGACTTGGAGTTTGTTGATTATTTGAATGATAGTGAAGAGAGAGTGTTGAGGAAGGGTGATATCAACGTTTACTTGACCACTGTTGAAGCCGTTGAAAAGAAGTATAAACGTCGTCTGGTTGATGCTCCATTGGGTGGTAACAAAGGTGGTTCGTCTTCTTCTTTGTTGAGTCAAGTTGCTAATGGTTCTTACAGAGGTTTGAGAAACATGGAAAAGCATGGTGAAGAGGCTGAAAAATCAATCATCACAAACCATCACACTAATGATGGGTCAGATGACTTGAGAGGGGCTGCAAAGAACAAATTCAAGAAATTCTTTTCTAGTGGTTCAGGTGAAGAAGAGAAGAAGAACAGATTGCTTGTTGTTACTACTAGAGGCCGTGCATTGATCTTCAACAAATTGGATGGTGATGAAGAAGACGAAGAGATCAAATTGGAGCTCCGTACAGAAATCACTTTATCCCATCCTGTCATTAGGATCAGAGAAATGTTACCAACCAGCACTTCCACAGATACACCATCATTGTTCATCATTGAGTCTTACAGCACTGCATTTGTCTTTGAATCTACCCAAACTGATGTCTCTTCATGGACTCAGACGCTCCAGAAAGCCAGAGTTTCCGTTCAAGAGACGGCATTACAGAAGAAGTTGGATGAAGATCCAAGTGGTGACGCTGGTACAGTTTTGGGTTCGGATGCTGCAAAGAGTGCTGCTGCAATTGTCACATCTCCACAACTGAAACCAACTGAGTTCCCAATTCCTACCAAGACAAGAACCACTTCTTCATCGACGACTGCATCATCGTCATCGAAATCACATGGTCATACCCATATGCTTAAAGATATGGTCAATCGCAAATCCACAAGATCCGTACCAAAAGAAGTTCCAGATCAGGGAAGACTTTATCATGGTTTACCAATGAGTTTACTGACAACTCCATCAGATCAAAAAAATCCATTGATTGCCGCTGCATCCGCCGCCATTGTTTCCAATAACACATCGGCTAATAAACCACCAGTCAGAAAAGCACCAACACCTACGAGTCCTACAACTTCCACTCAAAGCTCTGCTCCAAAGCATATCACGGGTATGAACTCAAGACTGTTGGCAAGAAGTGTCAGATCGTCAAAGTCTAAAAAGTGAAGAATTGCCGGTGTTTCAAAGGAGTATAAGATCCTGGAGATCTGTATTCCATCAAAAGAATTCGTGTTTTTTCTTGTGTATTTCATGTATTATGTGCTTTATATCTCGTTTTTATCAAACACAACGTTGTAGTATGTTGTTCAGTGCCTTGGGAAGTATTGGATGTGGGGCAAGTTGTTCTCTGTCAAGATCCGATTAGGTCTCTCCGCTTTGTCACGTGATTAATACTAGGGCAGCACGGTCTACTGGTGTCCAGGTTTTGCGAACCGCCTACCGAAAAACACCACACACCAACAGACTCACGATTTTCAACAGTCACAAAACCCCACCAAAAGCGCGAAAACGCCACAGCCAGCACCAGTGTACCTCGCGCGCAGGACTCTGATTTTCTCAAAAGTGAAATATCAACACTGGTTAAACACCACGACGTGTGCGCGCAAGGAGATTAACAGACCCATCAAACACACACAAAAATGGCTAAGTTCATCAAGTCTGGTAAGGTTGCCATCGTCGTCAGAGGCCGTTATGCCGGTAAGAAGGTTGTCATTGTGAAACCACACGATGAGGGTTCCAAGTCCCACCAGTTCCCACACGCCATCGTTGCTGGTGTTGAGAGATACCCATCCAAGGTTGGTAAGTCTGCTGGTGCCAAGAAGCTTGCTAAGAGATCAAAGGTCAAGCCATTCATCAAGGTTGTCAACTACAACCACTTGCTCCCAACCAGATACACTTTGGATGTTGAGTCCTTCAAGGGTGAGTTGTCCACTGAGACTTTCTCCGAGCCAACTCAGAGAGAGGACGCCAAGAAGGCCGTCAAGAAGGCTTTCGAGGAGAGATACCAGGCTGGTAAGAACAAATGGTTCTTCACTAAGTTGAACTTCTAAATTGCCATTTTGGAAGGGAGACCTACAGATTTGTACAACAACAAAAAACTTAATGTGACGGTGTTATGAACTTTTTTTTTGATACCAGTTATCTCTGTAACACCTTCTACTGTGTAAAAGCCTTTGGGTCTTTCCTTTTTGTGCAATTGCAGGGAGCTACTATTTGGGTTATTTTATGGAACTTGTTTGTTTTTGATATCTTTTCTACTTTTTGTTTTCTTATCTCTTTGAACTTTCTCATGTCTTGATGTTGTTTTACTTTATCTTGACACTATTTTTGATGCATTATTATTGGAGCTGGATGGATCCTTCTTTTGATGCCGGTGGTTTGGTTAATTATCTTGATCATGCTGTTGGTATTCAATGTAGGAGACTGGAAATTTGGGTTGCTCATGTACTCAAAGCCAAATACCAAAGAGGAGTGTTTGATGAAGAAGCTGACCATCACTTATCAACTAACGGGTGTATTTTGAGTAATATATCTACGATACAAATGATAATTCTTGATGTAGTAGTTGTCAATGGCATTAGCATGTGACATTGGTAGCTGCTAGCGTATAATGGGGATTCGGTGGATTGTTCCGGCTAGACAATTTACGACGTAACAATTATATGAGCCGAGTCGGTGGTATTGTTCTACGTTGATGGCTGGTTCGCGGCAAGTCACATGAGAATATGAAGTGTGCGCTAGATGGTGGGTTTCCCATGGGTAAATTATATGTTTCGAATCGTCCACAATGGTAAGCAACTGTGTGTACTATAGATCATTCCAGTATTGGAGCTCGATCCATTTCGTTGGTACCGTGAAACGCCTGATCTTGACCAGTAATTATCTGCTACATAGCTGTCAAGGGATCTCCGGTACCCTGCCTCGGTACATCGGCGAGCTTGTATACGCTGTGGCTGTCTTGTTTGGTTCAGGTACTTACAAAGAGACCCATGCTGTGACTGCCTATCATATATTGTAGACGATCCGATGCTAATTCCGCCAAAGAGAGTGCTACTAGTGCCTAGCTAACCTACCGATTCTCCAGGCACACGGTACACCGGACGCACCCTGGTTCAACAAGAGGCACGCACGTCCCAGTTGAACATGGCATTCGCCGATGGACCATACATCAGTACACGTATCACAATGATCGATCTGAACTGACTGCTGTCTGTGTAAAAACAACCTCGTCTCTGTATCTGTGGGGCGAAGTCCGGATAAACATCCTTTGAAGTTTGAACTTTCCGCACTGTTTGTCCCTCCCCGGATAAAGCGGACAAACGCACGAAGATGCGTGTTGAATGCGAGATAGCACGGCGCCTGGGAACGCGGTTCTGCCTGTGTGCTACTATAGTGGTTGAGGTTTCTATGGCCGGCACTGTGGGTTTGTGTTTGGAATGTAGATCAATGCTTATCTGCATTCTATGTGCTCTAAGCTCGCTCAGATCCGGAAAGAATCTACCAACGAACAGTGAACAAACTCTCTGCTCGCTTTCTAGAACATTCCACTGTAGGCTTACGCTGGATCCAACGGTTGACCAACGGTCGCGACTCGCGGATATGGGGTAGAAATGATGACCCTTGTTCTGTGTCCGTGGCTTGTGTGCTGCTGCTGTGCAAATGGCACCATGTGATTGTTGTCGGTGCCGGTGGTCACTGGCACCTTGCGACGGCTTGTCATCGTCCTTAAGACCGATCACAGAGCACATGTAGCTTGGACACTGTCAACCTCCTCAAAAACAGTGCCCCTTGACCTCAAACCAAACTGTGCTGCTCTTTTGACATGAGAGCAACTAGCCAGCGGTGTACAATAGCTGTAGTGTGCTCTTTCATATATGCACATGGTGGCATTATGTAATGACCTCCATGTCCCAAAGTATGTGACTCTAGTGCTACAAAGGTGAATAAGCAGCGCATACATCCGCTCACTAGATGAGGCATCTTCCCTTCTACCACCAGCTCTCGTACTAAGCGCATATGACACCGAATCTCGGGAGTGTCAATTGTGTATTCAGGCTTCCGACTGGACTGAACTTTCCCGTCTCTTAGCATGGGGAGTAGATTGGTCTGCAATTGTACATACGCTTCAGACCCGCGGCGTTGTCCAGTCTGTGTTGGCCACAGCTTGTTCCCAGGTCTTGTTCTGTCATGTCTACGGGAGCAACAAAGCTCAAAGCCAGCGACCTGCAGAGACTGTGTCCCTGCCACCCACAAAAAATAAGGGGGCCCCACCGTCTAGAACCGACAACTGTACATGCTTATTCTGTAGCCTAGCAATAGGAGACCACCGAAGGTATATCTCTGGAAGATAGAAGAATGGAGGTACTCGCCCAGGGGTACAGCGGATATATGGTCTTGGGACAATACCTCAGCCGCTCTGGGAGTTAATCAAATCTTTTGCAGTACTGGTTTCATAGCTACACAAATAATAGACTGGCACCTAGATGTGGAACTGAATAACACAAAGCCTACAGGCACACACACTCCAAGACACACGTCCCCGGCCCCCAGTGCGCGTTGTAGTCAGGGTGTGCATGCTACATTCTACAGCACAGGGGAGATCGTTGTGGCTCTGGCGAGTCGCCTATCGGCTTGGGGAAGAACGTGGTAATATAAAAGCAAGTTGTGTAACTAAAATTAATGTGGCCAGTACGGTCTTTTGACAAGAAACAGCAACAAAGGAGCGGTTTCTGCTGTCTTCTGTGCTGCAATGTGAAGCGTTTGCGCTGGCTCTGGTGTCGTGTCCCGCGCAAACGGGCGCCGTTTCCGTTTACCGTTGGCCGTTGGCAGTAATAATTCGGCGATTCTCGATTTTCCCAGCTTGTGAAACGAAGCCGCGCTACACTCTTCCTTTCCAATCACCAACCAACATCCGCCACTCCACAAACAACAAGCCAGGCAGGACCACAGACCCCGTCACACACGGACACACGCACGCCCACACACAGCACCCACAGCTCTCCCGTGCTGCCCAGTTCGCCGACTCGACCGCCAGCTGTGCTCCCCCTCCAACGCTTGCCGCCCGTGACATTCCAGAAGTTTCACCCGGCCACATAGCGCCGAACCCTTCAACAACCCACTACCAGCACCAGCAACAGAGAGCCCCAGTCTCCCCAGCAAGTACTTCACTGTGCTCACCTTGCTTGTCTGCTCCCTCTAAACCGCTCGCCGCCTGCTGCCGCCCGCTGGTTGTCGCTCAATTACACTTTCATTCTCGTCCACTGCCAACCACCACACTTCCAGCAGACCCTTGACACCCACGCCTTCCCATCGACATACACCGCCAAAAGTACAAGCACACGCTTTACAGACTCCACATAACTACAAAATACCAAAGCCATGCCGCAGTCTCAAGAAAACTCTCTCGAGCTGTCGTCGGAAAAGACCGTGGTGTCCTACATCTTTGACAAGATATACACACTCTTGCCACTCGAGTCCAAGATGGCCATGGTCGAGGTTGAAGAATCACAACTCTTCCTCAACTCAAGAAAGGCGTTGATCAATATGGCATCATCTCACCTCCAAGCCGATATTCTCCGGTGTGCTAACGACATGCTTGCTAAGATCAACGAAGTGGATGACTACCTCATTCTGAAGCAGAGAACAACAGAGTCGCTCAGCTCCATCCTCATCATTCTCAGACTCATGGCTGACTTGTGTAAATTCCACTGGGATGCAAAGGAACCATTCCAGAGAAAGGCTTCCATCGATTCCAACCAGTCGTCACATTCACTCACATCCGTGATCAACTTGGGTATTGGAAGTGAAACTGTTGAGCTCCACACAGTTCCACCAGACAGGTTTGATTCAAACATTGCCAAGAAGACTATCTTATTGGTGTCGAGACTCAAGTCTACGGCTTCTTTGACCAAGGAGTTGGCTCTGATCAATGGTAAGATCCTTACGCATACTACCATGTATGAAGACCTGAGAACAAGAGCTTTGTTTGAAGAGATTGATCTCAACTGTGCTGCTATCCTCAGATTCATTGCTGCTTCCAACCCATCGGACTTCTTTGATTTTACGGTGTCCAAACTGACGGTATTCAAGCACAACATCAGTAACGATGGTGACTACGCCCCATACTTGGAACTCTTCTCCTCTGTCTATTTGGATGAAGAGCTCTTGTATGAATATCTCAAACACATCAGGGTCATCCTTGCCAGTGTCAAGAAGGCTTCATATCGTCAATTGGTTCTTTCTTTCTTCCTCAAGGCCCTCAGAATATGGATATCATCAAGACCTACACAATTCTTGAACTGTACGAGGCCAGAATCAAAGGTTGCTCAGGAAGCTGATGTCTTGTTTGATGAACTCAGTCAAATGCCAGATATGACTGCCTCTGGTGTAAGAAACCAAGGTTCCACAAGGCCACTTAAGACGTCATTCAGATTCATGGCTGTCTTGGTTGCTTTGAACCCAATCACTTTGAGTCAAAGTGTTGGTGGTTCTGAGAAGAAGAGTACTTTGAAGAAGCTTACCAATTTTGGTTCAAACAAGAAACAGAAGATCTTGTCACAAGTGACCAAGACATTGGAGCAGCAACAATCCAGGGACTCGTCAGATAACACTTCTGTCCTTGAGAGTTTGGACTTCATGGTCACTTTGTCTCGCATCGCTGCTTCAATTAGTCCTTTGGAACCAAATCATACAATCATTGAGTTCACACATGCACACTTTGACACGGTGCAGAGAGCATTGGTTCCAATCCAATCAAGCAGAATATCTCCACTGATCTACAATGGTTCTTCTATGGAATTGGAGCTGCTCCAACAACAAAGAATGAACTATTTCTCTGCCATTTGTGTCTTGAGACCAAAGGAGGCCGCCCCTATGTTGATTGAAACATTGAACGATGAGAACGCTGCTTTGGAAACTCTCAACATCACATGTTCTATCCTCAGAACTCTATTGGAGACCCATACTTTCAAGGCTGCAAACCAGAACTTGGTGCTTAGCATGTACCCATCTTTGAGAAGGGTTATGATGCGTGTTGGCTCTCTGGTGAAGAGTAACTCTTACAACCCATCCATTGATGAAGATGACACTGCCAGTCTCGGTAAGACAAGCTCTTCTGCCTCCAGTATTGATCATCAGAGCAACAACTTCAAGGCTGTTGGTATGATGGACTCTTTGAGAACTTCTACCCCTTCTTCGAACACTTCGTCGACTCCAAAGGCTGACAAATTCAAAGATACTGCAAAGAGTTTGCTCAAACACCACCATTCTTCCAACCATGTTCCAACGCATGCCTCTTCCAACTCCATAGATGACACGAGCAGATATTCAAGCCAAGACAAGGATTCTCTTGTGAAATTGTCTCAATTGTCTCGTGAAGTGATGATCAACGCCTTCGAGCTCTTCAGAAAGACACCACATGCATACTTCCTCACGTTTATTGACGAATCAGCTACAGACAAGGCTCATAGACTTATGGACAATGTCAATGAGATTTTGGAGCCATTCTCCATTGCTGCCAGAGACAGTTCTCCAAGATTGGTTCAAGCTTCCAAGCACTTCATCCAGAGTTTCATCTCTGTCACCAACATCCCAGATACACCTGATGCTGTTGTCAGTGCATATACTGGTTGTGCTATGATCGTATACATCTTGGCTCAGTCCATCGCCAACATCAGTTCTTCTGAAACACGGAGAAAGGATACTTTGGAATACTTTGTCAAGGTGCTTGAGTACAGGACCAAGTTGTATGGAATCTTGGAACATCACTCATATTTCAAGGAGGTCAGAATGGTTGAGATTGACTACGTGGCCATTCGTTCCTTTGTTGAAGAGGCTCTTCTTATGTGTGTTGCTGGTCCAACTACCGATACGTACACTCTGATCAAGAGAGCGTTCAAGGCTCTTGTCGATGACTTTGAATTGCAAGGAACAGATCTTGTTTACAACAGTGAGCTATACCGTGCTGTTGCTTATGACAATACTCTTATCACTGGTCAGGTTGCATTACAGAAGAAGATCAGAAAGTTCATGTTGAAGGTAAACGTTCCTACGATGGCTCTGATAAACTTCTGGCAGAGACTCTATGAAAGATGGTATCAGCTTGCCAAGTCTGACTATGAGGAACTGACGCAGACAGAAATGTCCAATTTCAGAAACTATGCTGGTTGTATTGCTGCTATTTCTGGTATCTTTGCTGACATTGAGATTCCAAACAGTGAAGTGTACACTCAGGACATCAGAGATGATATCAACATCAAGATTGACTTGTTCATCAGTCAACAATTCATCATGCTTGGTGAGGAAAACTTGGTGACAAGAGAGAATGCTAAGGAGATCTTGGCCTCAGAAGCTAACTCTAAGACATATCCAAAGATCATCAGGTCCCTTGTCTCAATTGTTGATGACTTGTCCAGCCGGTCTGAGAACCTCTCATCCAGAGACATTGTTATCATGGAGCACGTCATTATGCTCTTGAGGGCTGTGTTGGACAACGGTGATGATATCACCGTGTTTGGTGTCTCTATTCCAATCCTTCGTTGTGTTGAGAAATTGGCTGTAATTGTTGACACCAGGGCTGACGAGGAGATTGGTATGCTCAAGCTGAGAATAAGAATGTCGACTTTGTTCACCAGACTTGAACAGAACAACGACAAGCTTATCATGCGTAACGCATTCAAGATCAGAAACAAGTTCCTCAGATTGGTATATAACTGGTTTGAACAGGCCGTCAACGCCACCTGTACATGCAGAGACTCCGATCATGCCAAAGATCACCATGATCACAACTCCAAGGAGTGGGAATTCATCTACGTTGACGTTTGCATTGAGAGTATCAAAGCTTTGGCTCTTCTTTTGGATGGACTGGTATTGGAAGCTCCACAAGTTTTGAACGAGCGTGAGTTGAAGTTTTCCAAGTCGAGTTTATTCAGCATATACTTCAACACATTCTTGAGAGCTCTTGAGAGATTCAGTGATGTTGACAGCTTCCCAGTGTCTGTGAAACACAAGATTTCTACTGTTTCTGACAATATTGTTCTATCTTTGACCAACCTCTTAAAGTCTAATGTTGATGTTGGTTTATCATATGCTCTTCCAATTGGTTACTACACCAATTTGGCTATCAGAGTATCTTTCTTGAAAGTGTTCGTCAGTATCATTGAAAGCTATACCTCTCTCGATGCAACACATGCTACAGATGACAAGAATGGTTTTGTCGTTAGTATCTTCCAGTTGGTCCTTAACAATCCAAGTCTTTTGTCTGCTGTTGCAAGATCTTGTCCATCTAACGAAGCACCAGCTCTTGCTTCTTGTGCTCTCTCACTGGCAGCTTCGATGAACCAGACAGCTCCTATGGTGTCCTACTTGGTGAATGAGGAAATTCGTTCGGCTATGAAGTATTCTGATATCCTCAGAAGAAACTCATTTGCTTCCCGTTGTTTGTCTGCCTTTGGAAGAACTATTGGTCGTGACTACATGTTGAGCACATTGAGACCAATCTTGACTGAGATCAGAGACTCTGGTCTTATCTTTGAGGTTGAGAAGCTGGATGTGAATGATCCAGACTCTGCCCAGAACTTGGAAAACTTCATGTTCTACCTCAAGAAGCTAGTGAACACCATCATCTCATCCAGAGATCTCATTCCAATGGAATTCAGATATGTTTGTCAGAGGCTTTCTGCTGCAGTTGACAATAAGTTTGCTAACTCCAGAGTCATTGCTGTTGGTTCATTCATTTTCTTGAGATTCCTCTGCCCTGCCATTGTGAGTCCAGAGTCCGAGAGAATCGTTGACGTTCCGACTCGTCAGACGCAAAGAAATTTCCTCTTGCTTGCCAAGGTATTGCAGAATATGGCTAACGGAACTATTTCCTCTTTGAGATGGCCATTGTTGAAATCTCGTGAGCTTGAATTAACTGCTTTGAATCAGAGTGTTGCTGAATTTTTGGACGACCTGTCCCAGATGGGTGAAGATGTCAAGTTTGAACAGCGTCAGATATCCAGCGTTACGGATAGTGACTTCAACTTCTTCCATGCTTACGTCTATGAGCACTGGGATCTCGTCAGACATGAGTTCATGAGCAATGCACAAACGACTGATGACATTTTGTTCTTCAAAAAGATCGCAGTTACCATTGACAAGTTCTTCATGATCGCTGGTCAACCAACCATGTCATTCGGATATGAGCTTCCAGCTTCCATCACACCAGAAGGAAACCCTGATCTATACGAGTTCATGACTAAGTACTCTGTCAAAGATCTTGGGCAGCTTTTGGAGTGTCCATTCGTTCACAATGCATTCAATCAGGATGGTGTTCACATGGTCGTTTTCTCTTACAGTGAGTACAAGAAGATCAAGGACATCGATGAAGACTTGGTTCTCTACCGTTTCATTCAAGTTTTCTCCAAGGTTTGGGATCAGAAATACATCTTTGTCATTGACTGCACAGGCAATGATGGTTCATTGTTGTTCCCAAGACAGTTGATGGCTAGACTCAGTTCCATTGCTCCAGGCCAGCTTCGTGATAACTGTCAGTCCGTTGTCTACTACAATGTCTCATCTGGCCTTTATCCAAAGTTGGTTGATACATTCAAGAGCGAAGGAGCCTTCCGTGCACTTGGTGCTGAGAAGTTTAACTTCAGCTCCATTATGGAAGACAGAAAGACGATCATGAACTTGGGTCTTTCCAAAGAAGCTGTTCGTGTCTACAATGATGTCAGAGTCAAGTTCGCCGATGTTTCCATCTACATCCCTGAAATGAAAAGATTCGAGCCGGTCATGTTGAGGATTGGCAACGATAACATGCAGGTTTCTCGTACGACTCCACAACGTACTATGATCAGAGGTGAGTTGAAAGAGATTATTTTGAATGATGTCTACAAGCTTGATCAAATTGCCAGCGTGGACGTCACAGAGACCACTACAGTTCCAAATGAGATGACTGTTACTTTCGTTGATGGCTCAAAGATCATTTTTGCTTCTCCAAAGTTCTTGGAGATCATGAGACTGTTGTACTTCACTAAGCGCAGAACACTCAATTCTGCCAACAGTGAGCGTATTCATCGTGACCTGAACGAAGGTGCTGAGGATATGCTGGGCCAGTTGTTCAACGTCATCTTCCTTGGTTTGACATCCTCTTCCCATGAGGTGAGATCCATCTCTTATAACCTTCTTGCTGCTTCCCAGAAACACTTCAAATTCGGCATTGGAAAGGAGTTTGCTCCTCTCCATGAAGTTTACTTCCCAAGAGACAATAACTCCTTTGTTGTTTCTGTCTCCGAGAAGCTTGCTTTGTCAATGCCACAGATTACACTCGAGTTCATCAAGTCGTTCTTCTCTGTCTATTCTGACACAATCACTCCACGTCAACGTTATTCCGCCATCCTTTATGTTGCACCATGGATCTCGAACCTCTATGAGTTCGTCTACTTATCTGATGATGAGCATGGAAAGGATCTGGTCTCTGATATTATCAGAAGCTTCTTGTCTGTCTCCACCAAGAATTCCACTTTCTTGAGTGCCTTCTCTCTCTCGATCTTCAGCAAGATCTGTCTTGAGGATAGAATCAGTGACATCCTTGTTGATGAGATTGTTTTGAACGCAGTTGACCGTGAGGCTGAGAGTAAAGATTGGATGACAAGTATATCCTTCCTTACTTCCACTCCAACAATTGAGGTTTGTGGTTACGTTGTCAAGAGGCTCAGAGAGATCACATACATTCCGTTCCCAAATATTGAAGGTCAGTACTCATTGGAATCCCATGGAACATGGACTGAAATCACTGTGTTGACTCACATTGCAGTGTCCCTCTTCTTTGACTCTTTGACTCTCACTGAAATGTTCTTGCCGGACATCTTTCACATTGTTACGATTCTGGTTGATGTTGGCCCTTTGAACCTGAGAATTGGTTGTCACCAGTTGTTGCTCAACGTGTTACAAGCATTCATTACGAAGAAGTCTCTCCCAGAAGAATCCAAGGCTGTCATCAGATCCACTGTCGAGCACTTTACTTCGCACAGATCCAGATTGCTCTTTGGTTTGAACAGAGACAGTACCGATAGTTTCCAGACTGAGATTACCAAGTTCTCCAGCAGAATCAGTACAATGGAGTCTCTTGTCGCCTCTTTGGCTGAAGTAATCGAGATCACTGGTGAAGGTAAGAAACCCGTCTGGATGGCCAGATGGAACAGATATGCACTTGATGCTGTTTGTAAGACTGACTCCGTTCTTAGAGGCAGAGCATTGGTCTTGTTGGGTATCTTGTCCAGAGGTGGTGTTTCTGATGAGTTGGTTCTCACTGTTCTTGGCTACATTGCTGATGTTTCCGGTGAGTCTCCTACCGATCCAAGGTATATGTATCTTGCAATTTGCACGGTGTTTGCCTTGGGTAAGATCTCTGAGGGTTTGTTGGTTGATTCTAAGCTCTTCTCCAAGATGTTCTGGTTGTCTATTGTCATCACTCATTCCAAGCACAGTGCTGTGTACCAAGGTGGACTCAAGTTCATCACTGGTTGCATTGAGTCTATGAGTATCAAGGAGAAGTTTATTGACTGTGACTGTGTTGCTACTTTGATGCAGGGTAAGTCTTTGTTCGGTGACATGTTTGAGAGAATTGATGCTATGAGCAGGATCTCGATTGATGAGAACAACTTTGACCAAGTATTGCTTCACTTTGCTGTGAGAGGTTTACAACTACCATACGCTAAGGCTTCCTCCATTGCTTCTTTGAAGACCTTCTTCCAGGTGAGATTCATGAACGACATGATGAAGGCCAGTTACAGAAATGAACCACTTGACACAAGATCATTGTCTTATTTGTTCTTCATCTTCCT
This sequence comes from Petasospora maritima, assembly GCA_030557345.1. Classification (NCBI taxonomy): domain Eukaryota; kingdom Fungi; phylum Ascomycota; class Saccharomycetes; order Phaffomycetales; family Wickerhamomycetaceae; genus Petasospora; species Petasospora maritima. Next base: position 55,291 of record JAKTOZ010000050.1, read on the forward strand.
TGTCTCCAAGCCAAGTGATCTCCGTTCTGTTTTGGATGACATTGACTACGATGACAACTACGTTATCTTGGATGAGCAGGTCCATGTTCCAAAAATTCTTATTGACTTTATGACTGACAACTCAGATGCTGCTTATTTGACTCTTTACCAGGCTGCTGTCTATTTCAATAACGGTACTGCTAACGATAAAGCCAATCTCCGTTTCCTTGCCTTTATGAGACTTCTTGGACAGAAGAACCCAACCATGTTCATCAGAATGTACCTTGTCATCAAGAACACATTGAGACGGGTCATTCAAACAACTGCACCTCTTGATGTTCTCTCTGAGATCTTTAACGTTGCAGCAACAGCCAGTGTCATGCCTGAGTATCAGGAAGTTGACAAAACGTTTGCTATCATTGATGACCTTCTCGCACGTTACAAGTTGATGGGATTGAAGGACTACGTTGTGACAGAGGCATCTCCATCTGGTCCAGATGGTCAGAGAGGTTTCATGATCAAGCCAATCATCCAACGTATCTGTCAGTGATTTCCTTGGGTACTCTTCCTTTTCTTGTGACCGCTCTTTATGACTACTACGACATTGAACGTTTGTTTCGTCTGGGCAGCTCTTCAGCTTTTTCTCTTATATTTCTTTGCATGGGCTTCCATCTTAATTTTGTGCATTACTTTTTTACGCTTATGACCCGTTGTGCTTGGCTCAGCTGACACGCATGTTGTTTAGAAACATTTTGATTTTACATTTGATTTTTGATATAAAGAGGGGGGGTCGTAGAAGTCGTTAACATTAAGACTGGAGTTCTAAGTATCCGATATGCAAAGTGTTGTAAGGATCGATGACAACTGTATAGATCAACGTCTGCCAGAGTGAGCCTTAGCGGTAGCCCACAACTCAAACTCCTTCTTGTGTGACTTGTACAGCATCATAGTAGCTCTGGCATCCTCCACTGACGAGTGCTCAGCTCCTTGGATGTCAAGCTTCAAGATCTCTTTGGCAAGCTTCTTCAAACCAGGAGTCTTTCCCTTTGAAAGCTTTCTGAAGGCTGGGAACCTAGAGGTGTCTCTGGTCATGGATTTTGGATGACTGAGGAACAAAGAGTCCAAGTCATGATCGACAGCATGTCCAACAAGAACACGCTTCTCAAGCAAATCCGCAAGGTCATTCTGTGCTGTCTTGAAATCGATGGCGTCCTTCATGTGTGCTGGGGTGACACCAGACACCCAAGTTCTCCAATCTGTCACACGCTCACGAGGTTGAACAAAGCGGTCATAAACTGTGTGGCCGTGGAAGTTGACCACAGATACACGTGCTAATGCAGATTCCAATCCGTCCTTACCAACACCAACAAACTCACAGTCGATAGCGATGTACTTTCCAATTTCCTTCTTGGATTCTGAAAGGTTTGTGATGTCTTCCATCTCAGCCTTCGGGAGATCATACGTCTCCGACACATCATTGAGCGGGATGTCGTTCTCCTCGGCCCACTCCTTCATCTGCTCAGCATCCTTTGTCTCTGCCTTCTTGTCAATGTCTGCTGTAATTTTATCAATGATGGATTGTGTCTTGTCTGTCTTCTTCGTCTTGGTCTTGGTCTTCTTAGTCTTAGCGACTCTGGTCTTCTTTTGGAGCTTCATCCAGGAGAGACCTGGTTTAAGTTTTGTGGACATTGTTGATATGCAAATAGTTGGAAGATATTAGTTGGTATAAATTATCTACAAGAGAACAAAAAGAGAGAGACATACGCCTGCATAGAAATTTCTTTCCTGTGAAGTTTTTTTTTTTTTAATTCGATGAGGTAGGGGGCACACTACGTATAAAACAACTGTTATCATAACAATTCGTAAAGGTTCATTAAAAATAAAGAGGTCCATATTCATCACGTCACTGACTGCGTGTTTATCCTGTAAGCATCCCTCAAGGTCTGTAATTTCTCAACAATGTCTCTGCTCTCCGAGGCATTAGTCGTTTCAAACATATACCTCTTTGGTCCATTAGTCTTCATCACCACAATCTTGAAGTTGGCTGGCACTCGTTTGCTCACTTTACAACTCAAAAGCTGTGATACGTGGAAAGTTGTGTTCTTGAAGTTGGTGTCATACCAGTTCTTCTCGTCATTAGGCATGATGTAGACGTATTCACCATCAATGGCAAGCGTACGTTCATGACGGTTGATGAAGGACATTGGAAGTCTTCTCCACACTGTGTACTTGAGGTATTGTCCAGCAAGGACGGTTGGTGGAAGTGGAGACTCGGCAGCTGGTCTGAGAGAGAAATTGTTCCTGGAATTATTCCTTGATTTGAAAGAAGAAGAGAATCTTGGTGCTGAGCTTGAGAACTTGGACTTGGCAGAGTTTGATCTTTGTGGCGGTTTTGGTCTAACATCAGCCGGATCATCGAGTTGATTCTTCAATACCAACGTTTGTGGAGTCAAATTGGAGTTGATAGTCGGTAGTGTATTGTCGACAAAGAGTGCTCTTCTCTTGAGTTTCAAAATTCTGGCTGTTCTCTTTGACAAGATCTCCAATGAATAATTACCATCAAGTGAACTGATATCGTCATTCAAATCCAAGGTCATTTCCTCTCTGATTGGTTTCAAGACATAGTCATTTGGATCCAAGTTTTTCAGCTTGGTGAACTTCAATAAGACATCATTGATATGATCAGAAACCAAAAGTTCAAAAGATTGATACACGCTTGTATCTGGATTGTAAGGATATTCAAACACGTGAACGTCAACTTTTCTTGCATCTTTAACGTCATTATCAACTTTGGGGATGATACTGCTGTAATAGTTGTTTTGGTTGTGGTTCTTAACAGGTGAAGGAGTACCAGAACGACCATTTGTAGAAGTTGAATAAGGAGTTCTTGCCTCATTCTCTTCAAATTCTGAATCAGTGACAGGACATAATGCCACTTCTTCTGAACCAAATGAACCAATCAATTTGGTACGATCCAGTAGTCCAAAAGAACCTTCATATGGTTCTCCATCGTCATCAACAAGTTTCAGACACCATTTGTTTGGAGTTTGAAGGTCTTCATCAGTTAACAAATCTGGTTGTTTCTGAGAAGCGTTCAAAAGGATGAATCCAATAGTTTCAAACACCTTGACGGATTTTCGGACTAAAAGGTCCATGGTTTCCTCATTTGGTAACCAGACTTTCAATGGCATGACATCTGACTTGTTGGATATTTTGTCTCCGCTGACAAAGAGGAATCCTTGAAGTGAAGCTTTTTCTTCAACGTTTGGTTTCTTGCCAATGAGTGATGACAAAAGAGAAGTGGATTGTGGCTTTATTTCCGGTGGTGTAATCTTCTCAAACTGTGGTATATGCTCCAGGTTGGATATGGATTTGGAATGTGTCAATGGTGATGATTCATTAGAGTCTGTTTTCCTTGGGATCAATGAATCTGCTCTTTTCCTCAGTTTTGGTTTACTCAGCTTGTCAAAAGAGAGCCTTCTGTTGACACTTCTTGATGGAGTAGCAGCGGATGATGCTCTTGAAGAAAGGGAATGTATCTGTCCTGAGCTCTGGTACGTGCTGTCCATGACATCGGCATCGTCTTCTGAGAAATCCGAGTCCAACAACAGGTCATCATCACCGGAAGATACAGAGTCGCCAAAGAGGAACTTGCTATCGTTGAACCGTTCCATGTTACTCGTGTTGTTAACGTCCGAGTAGTTCTGATCAACGAGGATGCCTTCCTCGGTGGCAACGGTCTCGGCGTTCTCGTTGAGCTCAATGTTGGTTTCATCGCCCTCGTGTTCTCCGTTCTCGTCTGTGGTGCTCATAGAAATGTCGTCATCATCGTCGTCGTCGTCGTCGTCGTCGTCATCATCATCATCGTCATCAAAGTCATCAGCTTTAGTAGTACTAGCACTGCTCCTTCTCTCAATGGTAGACGAGCTCGATGTGTTCCTGAACAATTTCGAAAGCACGTTTTTGCCCGCTGTTGACGGTTGTCTGCGTACAACCGGCTGTGATGATGTTGTCACTGAGCTGTCGCCGACCGTGGACTTTGACGAATCGTTGATCTTAAGCGTTGCCAATGAGCTTCTGATGGAGTCCATGAAGCCTGTCTTCTGCAGTTCCCCGTGTTCCTGGGCCTCCTCTTCGCTCTCTTCGTCAATCACCAAGTTGGCGCGTTCTGTGAGTCTCTTGGCCAGCTCGGACTCCTCCATCACGTCCACTGGGATCGGCGGGCTCTCAATCCGCGTCAGCAGCTCGTTGAACTCGGCTCTGTTGTGGTGAGGGAACGGCCGAATCACGCGCCGGCTCTGCTCGTCGTCGACTGTGGCGAGGTACTGCGTCCGGAGTTGGTTCACAATGAAGCCCGTGTCCTGGGTAAGCGACATATCAACGTTTTGGAGAATTTGATGTGAATTTGTACTGAAGCGCCGTGTTCTGGCTGTGTTATTGCCAGTGTTGTATAAGGGTTGGCTTATTGTGGAGGCGCGCGCTTTCTATGAATTAAAAATGAAAAAAAAGCAGTAAGGTCACGTGACTGATAAGCTTGTACATCCGTCTAACTCCACTGATTCTTGGAATATAAATACAAAAGTAGTACTAAAATACTCATGGTCTTTTGTATATCAAAACAATACACATTTGATGTTGTACACACTTCTAATCACATATGTCCTTTACCAAAATGGGCCATGAACCAATGAAATCATCGCGCCAGAAACACGGTACGCGCACTCTGAAAAAAGTTGGCCAACAGCCAAAAGAAGCACACAAACTGGACAAGTTGTGGTTTAATTAGTGCAAGAACTTCCACACACACTACGTCACAATGGGCTCCGCTTACACCATCCTCGGAAGAACCGTTCCTGCTCACCAGGTATGTCTTTTCTGGAGCGTTACAGTGTCCTCGGCTGTCGAGCCATAGACATTTACACCTCTTTCACTTCACTTCATTAAGTCTGAACAAAACTAACACCATTTTATAGATCTCCATTGCCACCTTGTGTGCCACTCTTTTGGTCGCTCTTCCAAACCCATTCGCTGCCGGTCCATCCAAGACCCCAAAGATTGACGCTTCTTCCCCAGAAGAGCAGAAGTTCATCGAGGATTACTTGAAGAAGGCTGAAGCTCCAGCTGAGAAGCACTAAATTATGAGCTAAGAGCTTTACACAAACATACACATACCACCAAATGCCTTCCACCACACACACAACTCGACCCCCATGTTAGACCGTCTCTGCATTCATGGTTAGAGAATGATTACGACTGTGTACCACATAATGAGGAAAATATTCAGGAATATAAACCCTTTATACTGATACTTCACGTAGATACACTACATATAGATAACATCAAAAAAACTCATGCAATAATTAAGAAAATCCATTATACAAAACACTGATCACTTCTTACCCTTAAACAAAGCCTCATTGGACAATGGGTCCAAAGCCAACACATGGTCTCTCTTCTTCAACTTCAAGGCATCAGCAGCGTCATGTCTGGCTCTAGCCTCTTCGGCGGCCTGTTGTTTCAACTGTGATCTGACGAAGTTTGGCGACACGTATTGCTTGTTCTCGTAAATCTTTGGTCCACCGAATGATCCTTCTAATATCACAATTGGCGTCAAGACAAATCTTGGTCCAATCTCAACAAGGGAAACGTCGGAGTCGTCTCTGTTCTTAACATCCTCAGCCTGCTCCAAGATCTGGTAGTTTCTGACCCAAATCTTACCATCAACGACAGAGAAGGACATAACATGGTCGATGAATGGCTTGAGCTTTCTTGAGGATGGTGGGACACCGAACGTATGGATGAACATCTCCTTCATGAGCTTGAACTGTGGCTCATCGTCAAATGCACCGTCGAAGGACAAGATAGGTCTGGAACCTTTCAATGCGTTACCTGTGAAATTGAGCTCCTCTGTGTTATGGATATTCTGCACGTAGAACTTGATCGTTGGTCCGTTAGGTGGCTTGGACAACCACATGTACAAATCAGTGTGTTTTCTGGCCTCGAAGAAGATGATGTTGTTACAGTTGTAGAGCTCGGCGATCTCGTTCAACTGGTTGAGCTGCTTCTTAGTGTCGAGCTTTGGCTCTTTTCTGGCGTGGGGCAAGAGGGAGTAGAGGTCACTGATGAGGTATCTGTGTCTGTAGGTGATTCCTCTGGACGAGATGAGCAGCACTCTCTGTCTGTTGATGTGCGTCTTCTTCTCCTCGGACTCCTTGGCCGAGCGGCCGGAAAGCACTTTGTAGATGGCACTCATTGTATCTGATTAGTATAGTGTAAAGCACCGGTATTAACGCCTATAAGAGAGAGCCTCATCGCACTGAAATTTTTTTGTTAGCAGAACGCGAGGGCTGCGTAACCATATTTTATAAGTGTTACCCGGCCGCCGCCGCTATTGTTCCCGATCGCCCAATTTGCCCTTCCTCAAAACCTTTTTACTTATGTCCCGTGCAATTGTACACAAAGCCAGCACAAATGTCCGCCAAAGAGGAGGAGATCTTCACGGCCTGCGACAACGGCACCTTCAAGTTCGCCCTCACCAGCGCACAGAAGCTGGTGAAGAAGTACCCGAAGAGCACGTACCACCAGGTGCTCTACAACTACGTTCTCCTGCAGTCGGGCAAAGAGGCGGAGGCGGTGGGCAGCTGTGTCGAGATCTTCAACAAGACGCCAAATGACATCAAGTCATTGGAGTTGCTCAACCAGATCTTCAACCAGGTCGGAATGAGCACAGAGGCCCTGCAGGTGTACGAGAACGCCGCTAAGAAGTACCCGTCTTTCGACATCCTCACCAAGTGGTTCCACCTGGGAGTGGAAACGGCCAACTACAGAGTCCTGCAGAAGAGCGCAATGGCTCTCAAGAACCTCAGCTCACAGAGGCTGTTCGGCATGTGGGCCGCTTTCACCTGTCACTTGGCCGCCAGTGCTCCGGATGCCACACTCATGGAGAAGACACTGTTTCCTAAGCTCGGCTTGAAGATTGCAGAGTCGTTGAAACCTTTGAAGAACGAACAGGAGGTGTTTGTGCTTGTGAAGTTGTTGCAGTTGAATGGCCAATACGACAAAGTTGTTTCTGAGATCTTGGAGTTCAGCAAAAGTGACAAGCTCGACTTGGAATTGCAGATCATCCTCTTACAATCGCTTGACCATTTGGATCACTGGGAAGAGTTGTATAAATGGAGTGAAACAGTTCTCTTGACATACAAACTCGATGACTTTGACACTTGGAAGTACTTCATCAAGAGCTCTTTGAAGTTGAACAAGGACATCTCCGAGACCATCTTGAAGTATGACACAAGAAACTCTCTATTGGCCAACGTTGAACTACAATTACAGTCAAATAAAGATATCCATGGGGCTGTCTTCCAATATCTGACACGCATGGGCACCAAAAGATGTGCTTTCTTCGACGTCAAGCACTACATCAACCACTTGGACTCCACAAAACTCATCAAATGGCTTGAATCCCAGGAAATTCCAAGAGACGAAAAGGGTTTGACATGGGATGTTAACGTTACAAGTATCCGTGTCCTCTTGGACCGCACATTTCTCAAGAGTTCAGAATTCACAAAGGATGTCGTTAAGAAGTACAACTTTTACAAGTCTCTCCTTGCCTCCAAATCCAAAACTGACTTCTCAACTTCCTCCGAGCTCATCCTCATCATCGTTCAATCTCTGTTGACACAGTCATTCACACAGTCAACAATCTTCATCTGTCTCTGTATCCTTGAATCCGCCCTCATCAAAGACGAGCATGAACCACATCTCCGCTTGTGGCTCATCCAACTATACAACTTACTCAACTGTCATCAACAAGCACAACATCATTGGGATACACTTAAGATCAAAAACGTCCAATTCGACATCCTTAACCAATACTTGTCCACACGTCTTGCCACTTGTCGTCCAATCGTTCAAACGTTGGAAAAGGGGTACGACATTTACAAAGCTAATGAAGCTGAGACCGTTTATTACTGTAAAGTTGGTTTCAACAAGTGTGCTTTCAACAAACTGGGACAGATGCTTGAGTTCCAGACCCGGTTGGGTAAAAGTTACTTGAAGAAGCATTTGGCATTACAAGGTGTCAAATTGGGGAGATTACTTAATGATAAGAACTTGATTACAGAGTATAAGAGTGCTGCTTTTGAAGAAGTTGAATGGGACAACAGAGATATGAAGATCTTCTGGAACTTTGGTATTGATGAGACATTGGAGATTGAAACACAGGTGTTGGAGAACATCACCGGTGCTGATTACAACAAGGTGGTTACCATCCAAGAGAAGTTGATCATTGGTGAATTGGACGCTGTTCCTGAAAAGACCGACCTCAGTGCTTTAACCGAGGCCGAGCAGTGGTCATTCAACACAATCTCCACCATCAACAAGTTCCTCAGTGGTGATGCCGATGTCCAACAAGTCATTTCCCAGTACAGTGCAATCCCAAAGATCCCTCAGGGGTGTTCGTGGAAGGTGTCGCACACAATCTTCACGCTCATTGACACGTGCAAGGCTGTGCACTCGATGTTCACCAATGTCAAGGGCAAAGTCAAGGGCCAGGCAGATGTCAGAGAGAAGAACATCTCTTTACTGAACTCCCTAAGAGACGACAAGATCATGGAGACAAAGACGGCTGTTATCTCTTCGATCAGTGCTTTGAAGACGGCTGCCGCCGCCTCTGAAACGCTCAAAGAACTTCAATTCGACACAGTTGTCGAGCGTGTTGCTGAGATTGTCTCCAGGGGAAACACAGAGTCCTTCCGCCTGATGTCCCTGTTGTAATTAGCCTCTAAATGTACTTCTGCGACAGATCTGTGGAGTGTTCTAGGCCCTGCGCTGAATCGGGAAATAATCGCGTATGTGGTACTCCGTGGCCGGCCTGTGAGGCGCGCACCTTTCCAGGGCCAAGCGCGTTTGCGTCCCGCTATAATTAGCTGTTTCGCTGTCTACGAAAGGTTTTGGGAGTTCTTTCTGTGCTTTCTATTTGTACATTTTACACTCCATTGCTGTCTTTCCTGCTCAGTGCCAGACGCTTCCTCTTGCAACGCTAAACGGCCCGATTCTCACAGAGCCTCACTGCATTCCATCTCTTCACACACAGCCATTCCACTTCATCAGACTGGAGTTTTATACCCAACCACAAGCAAAAATACACCATGGACCTCCCCACCAAGTCATACTACATCCGGGGCTACGAGCTCTTTGAAAGGGCAGACTCCACATCCACAGCCGACGAGGCAACGCCAACAGCAACCGATTCCAACGGTTGTGTCGTGTGCACAGACTCCGATCCAACATGTCCAGTGTGCGACGACGGGTACTCGTGTACTCTAACAGTGCAGAGTTGTACGGCGTGTGCTAAGACTTACTGCAAGGCCAGTGTCACCTCGTCGTCGACCTCATCAAAGACAAACATCGGTGGTATCGTTGGTGGTACGCTAGCAGGTGTCGTTGTGCTTGCTATCCTTCTCTTCCTCTTCTACAAGTACTACTACCAACGCAAAGTCGCTTTCAACAGAGTGCGACAGCACAAGGAGTTCTTCTTCGATGACGATGCTGAGATCAACTTCCATCATAACAGAATGGCTGATTTGGAAAACCCATCACAGAGAACATCCATGGCCACAACGGTATTCACCCGTGCTTCAAACATCATCCCTATCGCATACATCCCTGGTGTCACAATCGGTCCACAGGGAACTTCGAGAGATGCATCCTCTTCAAGAATGTCAACCGTCTCAGAGACAGGAACCGTGTCATCAGACTTCATCGGTGATAGATTCTCAAAGGCAAGTATTGTGGGAAACCCAGCACTCACCACAACTGCTATCCGTGCCAAACCAAAACTTGTCACTGTCGCTGAGGTCAAACCAGTCGGTGGTTCAAGTGATCAGGATGCAGTTCCTGCAACAGCAGTTGGTGCTCAACAGCTCGGAGGTGTTAGAAGTGTCCAGGTTGGTGGTACGACACGTTTGAACCAGATCTCACTGGCTGATGATTTGATCGAGGAAGAGGAAGAAGATGATGATGACGCTCTGAGTGTTGTTATTAAGGACGAGTCTAACACAATGGTGTCCACAAAGAGTGACTATGAGCCATTTATCATCGACGATGGAGAAGATGACGAAGATGACGAAGATGACGAAGAAGAAGATGGTCATGATGATGACGATGCGAAGTCCACAAGGTCAAGAGAATCCAACGGAAGCGTGCTCCTGGATGTGGAAATGGACCACCAGAGCCCGTTTGATGATGCTTTTGGAGATGATAAGAGCTGAACAATACACTCATTTGATGTTGTAACAACAACGGTGTAGTACTACTACTATACATAGGTCCCGGTCCGCCAGAGATGGGCCTGGTAAGCGCACTCCCTCATAGATTTTTCTCGAAACGGACGACTTCGTCATCACTTTTTTTCTGTCCTATGACGGGGTTATAAGAGGCACAGAGCTTTCGACGGCTGACGTCTGTGTCTATTGTCACCTGTACATTCCACTCATCACATCACACCAACACACGCAAAAATGGTCGTCCACAACCCCAACAACTGGCACTGGGTCGACAAGAACTGTCTTCCATGGGCCACATCTTACTTCTCCGAGAAGCTCCCACAACTCGAGCTCGACGAGTCCTCCATCTCCAGCGTTTCCACTTCCGGTGACTGCGACGTCTCCAACAGAAAGGGCAAAGTCATCTGCATCTTCGACATGACGCTGGACCTCTCGATCGATGGTAAGAACGGCGGCGAGTCCTTCTCCGGGACACTCACCGTCAGAGACTTCATGCATGACGAGCAGGACTACGAATACGACTTCAAGGGGTTCGGCTCACACAAGACCTTTGTCCAGAAGACGCTTCTCCCTATCATTCAAGAGCAGCTGTGGAAGTTCCAGGAAGAACTTCTCACTGCTCAGGAGGAAGATCTCCAGAAGAATAACGTTGCACATAACAAATAGAAGACGTTGTACACTTCTCACTGATCCCTCAATACACCACAGTTTATAGATCCTACATCTTCTTTTTATTTAAATGCATCAATTCATTATCCATTAAACACATAAGTGTAAGCTTCCGTCTTCAATACTTATCAAACCCAGGAGGAACACCTTTGGCATGATAGTTTGAAACATAACCACCTTCACTCCACTTGTAAACACCATCCTGAATCTCCTTGATAACTTTATAACTCTCCACATCTGCATATGGCATACCAGTCTTTGGATCAAAGTACATAGCAGGCTTACCAGTGATCAAACACATCTTACGTTGACCAGATGGCAAGTAGATACCAGTTGGTGCCTCGGTCTTAAGTGTCACTTTGGTATCCTTAACGGCCTCCACGGTGGCAATCTCTCTGTGAACTTTCTCAAAGTTACCAAACTCAGGGAATGAATCCAACACTGAAAGATCTGGAAGTTTGAGTGAATCTGATGGATCCATAGACGTCATGCCCGGGCCCTGACGGATACGTACAAGAGGTTCAACTTCCATAGAGCGACGATGAGCAGGGAGTACTGATTGGGTACCAAATAAGAGACTCCGTAGTTTGTTGACGGTGTAGTTACTCTCGAATGAAATGAAGTTTGCACCGACTTTCTGAAGTGGACCTTCATAGACAATCTTTGGTGGAGGTGGTGGTCTGACAATATGTGGTTTGGCTTGGTGTGTTTCTTTAGGTTCTGATTCTTCAACTTCATCAGCAAACTTGACCGTTTTCACTTCTTGAGTCGGTTTCTCTGTAAGAGCCTCAGAGTTGTCATCTTCCATTTTCACGTCAGTGTCAATCTCAGGTTTCTCTTCGTCATTCAAGTCTGCTGTCTTCTCAGAAGTCTCTGGTGTTTCAACAACGTCAGACTTTTCAGCATCGGTCATAGCAATATCTCCGTCTGGTTCAACAGAAGCCGTTTCTTCTCGTGTGTTCTCTTCAGCAGGGATGGCATCCGTCTCTTCTTCAAGCTTTGGAGTGGCCTCCTTCTGTGGGGAATCAGAGGCATCCTTGAACTCATCCTCCACCACGGGTGTGTCCTCTTTAGCGCTCTCGTGTTTCGAGTTGTCTTCATCATCAGAATCTGATGAGACATCAATGACTGTATCTGTATCTGGTTCTGGAACTGTGGTTGTGTCTGTCTTTTTCTCAATTGTCTCCTGGGATATCAGTTGTGTATCATCATCGTCTGTCTCGAGTTTGACCTGTGTTTCTTCTCTTGACGTTTCGTCCTTGGTAATGGTAGTTATATCTTTGTTGTTTGATGGAGTAGCAGTGGCAGAAGTGTCCTCTTTCGAATCGGACTTGGTCTCAAAGAAGGACTTCTCTGGATTGTTCAACATCTCCCATCTTTCTCTTAGTCTCTCATCTCTCAATCTTTCCTCTTCTTCTTCTTTCCTCTGTCTATCACTTTTTCTTCCTCTTCTGTCCTTCTTCTTCAAAACATCTCTTGTTAAATAGAACTTCTCCAATTCTCTCTCTTCTTCAATTGGAACGTACTTGACCATGGTTCTGATGGTCATAACATCTGTCAACTTCCTTCTCTTGTTCAACATCATCTCTCGTCTTCTGATAGCACGATCGTTCTCTTGTTCTTGATACTTGTTCAGCGTACTGATGTTGTACTTCTCTGTCTCAATGGCCTCGGCCAATCTCTCTTCTTGTGTCATTTCAACGTACTCTATCTTCTGTACTGGCTTGAGCGTAGAACGACGTTGCTCTTCTTCTTTCAACTTCTCAACCAAATCCAACTTGCTTTGAACAGCAGCACTACGTGATGATGAACGACGGTACTCTGAGAGAAGCGTGTCAGCTTTGGGAGCTTCGTAGATCTTCTTGAGTTTGCGTGGTGTTGTTGATACCTTCTTGATCTGAGGAGCAAACTTGGCCTTCTTCTTGAGTTCCCTTTTCTTGGCCCTTTCGACCTTCTCAAGCTCCTTCTCGCCAACATCTGAGTCTTCTGATGACGAATCATCGGATGAATCGGAGAACATCTCGTCGTTGTTGACGGGTGCGGCGTCAGAGCCAGACCCAGAGCCTTCCTCATCAGACGCCTGTGTTTCAGCAGTGGTTTCTCGTGACTTTCTCTTGGTCGTAGGTGCATCTGTGTCTCTGTCGCTCTGATCACCTTCGTCGCTGCCTTCTTCTCCTTCCTCCTCTTCATCTTCTTCCTCCGAGTGGTACTCGCCGTCGTCCTCATCCTCCACGAACAAGAGGTCCACGTCGTCGTCGGCCACAGCGTCCTCCGCGCTGAGAAGCTGCTTCAAACGCGAGCCGGCGTTGGCCCTGCGCTTTCTGGTGTTGACAAGCAGGTCTTCGTCCATTGGCAGCGGCGTTTTGTTGCTGTGGTTGGGTTGTTTTGTTTATGTTTGCTGTTGATGGTGGAAGGGAACGCGTTAGCCGCCGAAAAGTTGGAGCTGTTGGAAGTTTCGCGCGCAAGAGATGGGCGGCTAACCATACAAATACACTAAGGAATTGCACTGGAACTCATACAAACACACACAAAACCACGCTTACGATGCTCAAAAGTGGCTTCATTGCACTCTCCAGGCGAAGAGCTCCCACCAGGGCCTTTGCCGCTCTCTCCAGGGCCTCGCACTCGCACACACACGGCCACACAAGCTCATCCGACGACGAGCTCGAGCACTTCAACGAGCTCGCCAAAACGTGGTGGGACGTCGCCGGTCCACAGCGGATCCTCCACAAGATGAACCTCCTGAGAATGGACTTCATCCAGCAGACGCTGAGGGAGAACGTGCGGATCCCAGAAGAGGCAGACATCTTTGTCCCGGGCTTCTCACTGGACTTGCTGCCCAAGGAGGTGTCCACTCAGATCGTTGCTGAGCAGGAGTCCTACAGAGACGTCCAATTGCGCTCCCAGAAGCTACAGGTGATGGATATCGGCTGTGGTGGTGGCATTCTCACAGAGTCCCTGGCCAGACTGCCGTTTGTTGAGAGCGTCAAGGCCATTGATCTGTCCCCGGGTGTCCTAGAGGCCGCCAACGCACACAAGGCCCTCGACCCACTCATCGACAACAAGATCACTTACAAGCTCCAGCCGGTCGAGGAGGAGAAAGAACAGTATGACATAGTGACCATGATGGAGATGCTCGAGCACGTTGACTACCCAGCAGAAGTGCTCCTCAGTGCCATGAACCGTGTCAGACCAGGTGGTTGGCTCTTCCTCTCCACCATCAACAGAGACCTCATCTCTTACTTCACCACCATCCTCGTTGCTGAGCATCTGCTCCGTATCGTGCCAGTGGGGACACATACTTACGACAAGTACATCAACTCCTCAGAGCTCGTTGATTGGGTGGAGAAGCGTCCAGGATACGAAGTGGGAAGTGTCAAGGGCTGTATGTATCTCCCATTGAAAGGTTGGGTGTTCTGCGGTGATGGCAACACTGGTAACTACATGGCCGCCGTTAAAAGACTATAAAAACATCTTGTAAATATATCCTCATGTCATTAATCTTTCATTGAAACAAAATATATCAGTAGTACACCCATATCAAACAGCAGCCTCCTTTGCAACCTTATCACCTTCAACCGGCTCGTCAATGAACTTTGGTACGCCACTGTCTCCCAACAAATAACCAGGAGTCTCACTTTCACCAATACCGTCCATCTGCTCTGCCTCCATGTCAAACGCCAAAGCCTCTAATTCGGCATCCAATTCACTATCACTGACAGCATCAGGAACGTCATACCCACTAGCCAAAACTTCTTGTAACTCTCTTCCTCTCTCAACCAAATCCAGCATATCATCTTGCAACTCCTCTACTTTATCAACATCAACCTTACCATAGACTTTCTCCATCTCCTTCTTGGCCTCTTTCATAGCATCAACAGTGGCCAACGTACTCTTCAAATTGTCAGTAGTCATCTGTGCGTTGGTCATGTTCCAAGCATGTTGCTCCAACTGATCCTTCTGAGCCTCAATCTGTTTCCGCTGCTTCAAGAGAGACATAGCACGTTGTTTCAACGACTGTTTGCCAGGTCCATCACGCATCTTGGACAAACGTTGCTGATAAGCTGATAACTCGGCATTGATCTTGGTCAGCTTGATGTCCAACGAAGCGACACGATCCTCTGTGTTCTTGATCGCACCGTCCAACGTTGGCTTTGGTGTCTTGTTCTTGGATCCAAAGAGTCTGTTCATCTTATTGTGCTTTAGGCTGTGTTGTCCCACGCTAAGTTAACACTCCAATATGGTATGTGCTTCTTGTTTTTCTCTTGAGCGGTTTCGTGTGCGCTTGTTGCCGCCTGTTTCTGCCTTTTGGGGATTTGGCCCCGGAGATGTCCGGGTGTTACCTGACAGTACATGGCGGCGATGGGAACCTCAATGATCAAATCTAATTTTTTATACACTTATCAGGGGTTGTAGTGGCAATGAAACCATCATAACGTTAATACCAGCATACTATCACAAGAGGTCATAAGTCAAATCATTCACCGAGATAGAGCTCTGCGTCAACTGCCCAAATGAGGGCATTACTGTTCGAGAACCAATGTCGACAGGCTCATCAACCAAGTCAAGAGAGGCCAGAGCTTCAGTGTCTGCAGAGTCTGTACCACTGAAAACAACGCGGTCTGGTGTACTGTAGTACTTCCATGAACCTCTAAGACTCTTGTGCAATGCCTTCTTAGTTGATCTGCTCTTGATCACCTTTTGCATCTCCTCTGGAGTGACGCCTTCTTCCAAGTACATAGCCACAACACCAGCAGCCACTGGGGAAGCCATAGAGGTACCACTAAAGGCAACAGGTGAGTCAAAGTCCTTTGCGTTCAAACTCATAACTTCAAACCCTGGGGCAAAGACATCAACCCCTTCGCCAAAGTTGGAGAACCAAGCAACGGTATCCTTCTTAGCATCCATGGCACCAACTGTGATGGCAAGCGGGGCACTTGCAGGACTGAACAAAGAAGAGCTGCTTCTCTCGTTTCCTGCAGCAACAACAACGGCCATTCCAGACTTCAGAACAGCATCAGCGGCATCGTTCAAAATGGCGTAGTAGAAACCACCAAGGGACATGTTCAAGACAGCTTTGACATTTTTGGACAGTCTGTCGTTGGCGGCCCACTCCAAAGCCTGAAGAATACCACTCATAGAGCCACCACCTCTGCCATCCAACGCCTTAACTTCAACAATGGTGACACCTTTGGCGGAGCCGTATGTCTTAGAGCCAATGAGCCCAGCAACATGTGTTCCGTGACCGTGGTAGTCACCAGCTTGTTCTCCCTTGACAAAGTTGGCACCTCTTATGGCTCTTCCCTCAAACTCTGGATGTTCAATGTTAATACCACTGTCAATGACGTATGCGGTCACTCCCTCACCAGTGTAGTCGTAACTGTAGCTGCTTGGTGACTCTGACTTGTGTAATGGCTGTCTCTCGCTGACTCTCGCCAAATGGACTGGAGCACCGTCCTGAACTGAACGCACTCGGACTGGGTTCTCAGTAACGGGTGCTTCTGGCAAAGACACTGGTACTGGTACTTCTGGAGAGTCTTCCCCTGCCACATCTTTAACTTGAAGTGGTGAATCTGGAATCGGGCCAGGAACTGGTTCCGGTACATGGAAGACTTTCCCTGTCTTATCCTTAGCAAGAAGGGATGGGTCATCGACCTGGATCCTGATGGTTTGATCACCCTCCAACAAGTCCAAGCCTGACTCTAGGAACTGACCCTGTGGCTCAAAATGAAGGTCGAAAAGTCTCACCTGGGCATCCAGTGCAACACGCTTGACCCCTGCAAACTTGGTCAACTGGGAAGCGGCCTTAGCGTCGAGGTCAGCAACCAAACAATTGAAAGAGCCAATGGAGATCTTCTCTTTGACGTAGGGGCCAATCACTCTCATCAACGGGTCCTCGGCATTCAGAATCAAAGCAGCAGCGTTAAGACCTTCCTTGAGTTCAACGATGAAAGTCTGTGATGTAGCAGCAGTTGCCAAAGCGGCAAGGCAGGCGAAGAGAGTCGCTGTGTGTATCTTGACCAACATGATGTGCAGTGAGTGTATTCTCTGTCTGGATCGCCGTGGTGCAACGGGGTTGGGAGACCTCAGGCGGAGATTAAGCTTAAATGCCAACGCATTGGCCAACTATTGTTTGTGTCAGTGGGTTGGGCTTCTCCATCACTGAGTGGAGGAACGGCCACTAGCAGTGGCATTGAGATTATGTTGACACAAAAGCGGAATTGGGTTCCCGCATTTTCTTCAATACGCGTATAACCGTGAGCTACAGACAATATATAGCGGTAAGAGATGTAGAGATGTTCGTTAATGGCTAACTACTATTTAAATCAATCAGTATTTGTTTTGGTTGTTATTTGAAATATGTTGGCTTAGAATTGAGCTAGTCTGGGATTAACTCTGTGGTGCACGAAGTAAGGGACCTGAGCTCCATCGACTGTTTCGAAGAGTGGGACAGATCCATAGCTAGTTCCTTGAGGTTCAGGTTGCGGTGGTCTTAAGTCTAACAGTATATTGGTGATATCATCGAAGAATCTCTGATCTGCACGGGCTCTTGTAGTGATCATATCCTGATTGTATTCCAACATGGAGATGCTGTCCAAGAACCGAGGGAAGAACATCGAGTGTTGACCTCTCATTGCGAGGCTGTACACGCTTTCCATTGGCTTGGGTTGAGATCTATACATCCCAATAAAGGAGAGGTCGACTGGGTTCTGGCCCTCTCTTACGATGCCTCTTGTAGCATCGATCTCTTTGTCTGGGTGATGGGTCTTGAAGTGCTGACGTAGAACCGATCTAGTGTGGAGATGTTCTCCACAGAGTGAGCATACTTTTGAACGCTTGGTCTCAACTGGCTCAATGTCCACAAGGAGGAGAGTCTTAAGCTCGCGGTAAAGGCTAGAGAGGCCAGATCTCTTTCTATGGCGACACTGTCTCTTGTGTGTATGGCTCTTCGTGCTCTGTTGGCTTACTGATCTGGTCTTTCTGCCCTGGACCTCAGGGATGTCCGACGTCTCGTAGATAGTAGAGTGTTGGGTGACCAATAGAGGGTGGCTGTTGCGGTTAGGTCCGCGCTGAGGCGCTGGGTGATAAATCATTGTGCCTGGTGACTGGTGATTGGTGGCTGTATCGGTGGGGTGGGGACGGAGATACTAGCGGGCCGAGAAGTGCAGCTTCGAAGAGGCTGTTTTGGCGCTTCTTAGGAGGATTGTCATGGATTTGGGGATGGAAAAAGATGGAATATAAACTGAAATCATGTCTTTATAACTAGATCTCGTTTTCCAGTTAACTGTCCCAGCAGAACTGCAACAATTAACAGAAAATAGTGCTTGCCAGAAAAGTCCGACGACGGACTTTGAGTGCCCTAACCATAAAAACACCCGCACACCATGCACCCTGGGCGCCCGCCACCCACAGGTAGATAAGCTCAGTTGCTCGCAAACAACACACACCCAGAAACCCCGCTGCTAAATCCACAGCGACAAGAACCCGCAAGCAATGAAACTCTCCGCTCTTTTACTCGCTGCAGGTGCTTCTGCTGCAGCCATCGACCCACAGTCGCCACTTCTCGGCGGCTCCATCCTCGAGCAGGCCGGCCTCTCCATGAACACCCTCAAGGAGGCCTTCTCCGCAGCTCCAGAGGTGCTTGACACCTGGAAAGACCTTTTGAAAGAGCACTCCTCTGAGTTCCTCCGCCACAAGGTTGCTCAGTATAATGCCAAACAGTTCACTCCTAAGAACTCCATTCAGCAGGCATTCAAGTACGCCGCACAGTACGACTCTCTCACCATGGCCCAGTACCCAGAGTACGCTCTTCGTGCTGCTCGCTCAAACCCAGAGTCGCTCGGAATTGACACCGTTACTCAGTACTCTGGTTACCTTGATCATATTGATGACCATTACTTCTACTACTTCTTCGAGTCCAGAAACGACCCAAAGACCGACCCAGTCATTCTCTGGCTTAACGGTGGTCCAGGTTGTTCCTCCATGACCGGTCTCTTGTTCGAGCTTGGACCTTCCTCCATTGGCCCAGATATCAAGCCAGTGTACAACCCATACGCCTGGAATTCCAACGCCTCTGTCATCTTCCTTGAGCAGCCAATTGGTGTTGGTTACTCTTATGGTGAATCCGAAGTCTCTGACTCCTATGCCGCAGCCAAGGATGTCTTTGTCTTCCTCGAGTTGTTCTTCCAGAAGTACCCACAGTATTTGGGCTTGGATTTCCACGTTGCTGGTGAGTCTTATGCTGGTCATTACATCCCAGCCATTGGTTCTGAGATCATCAATCACGCTGATCGCTCTTTCGAGTTGACTTCCATCATGATCGGTAACGGTATCACTGATGCTTTGGTCCAGGACAAGTACTACCAGCCAATGGCCTGTGGTAAGGGTGGACACCCACCAGTTTTGGATGAAGAGTCTTGTGATGAGATGGAGAGAAAGAACCCACGTTGTGAAGCTCTCGTCAAGGCCTGCTACAAGTTCCAGAATGCCTTCACTTGTGTTCCTGCTAACATCTACTGCTCTAGTGTCAACTTCGATGCCTTCCAGAAGACCGGCTTGAACGTTTATGACATAAGAGGTCCTTGTGATGGTGGTGAGGCTTTGTGCTACAAAGGTTTGGACTACGTTGAGACCTACTTGAACCAGAAGGAGGTTGTTGAAGCCTTGGGTTCCGACGTTGACTCCTTTGTCGGTTGTGACGATGACGTCTTTAGAAGATTTGCTCTCACTGGTGATGAGTCTAGGCCATTCCAGGGCTTCGTTGCTGAGCTGTTGGATAAGGGAGTGCCGGTTCTTATCTATGCTGGTGACAAGGACTTCATCTGTAACTGGTTGGGTAACCACGCTTGGACTGATGATTTGGATTGGATCTTGGCAGACTCTTACAGACAGGAGGTCTTGAAGGGATGGTCTGTCAATGAAACTGAAGCTGGTCAGGTCAAGAACTTTGGTGGTTTGACCTTCTTGAGAATCTATGAGGCTGGCCACATGGTTCCTTATGACCAGCCAGAGAATGCTTTGGCCATGGTCAACACTTGGATCTCTGGTGATCACACCTTCGGTTACTGATCTCTTTCTTTATTTATCTTTCTGCCCTTTTTGTCTATAGGGTCACTGATTACGCTCATTAAACAATCTTTCATACACTCAACGCTCGCCCTATTCTTGTAAGATTGCCCCCTTCGCTAAGCGCTTCACACTACAAGAGTATTTCAAATAGAAAAAGTCATTTGTTTGCTCCATGTTCTCCGGTTCAGTAATATATGGTGTCATGTCACATTTCTGACTCATTTATATAGTCATACATAGGTGAAAGACTCCACTAATATGAACTGAAGGCTGGAGAAATAGGTAGGTACCAGAGCCCAAGAGACTATAACCACTTAGCAATCGTCAAGAAACAGCTTCCATTCGAAGTTTTCTCGCTCCCGATCATGTCTGTGGCTTAGCACAATATTTCAGACTGTCTTAATTTCGGCCTGAATCTCCTGGTTCAAACGACGGTCAACTCTCAATGGTGGTTTCGAAAGGGTCTTCCGTCTTCCTTTCAACGCGTCGTTCATCATGATCAGGAAAAAGCGCGAAAATTACGTAATCCATTACATAATCAGTCTGACAACTTTCGCGGCCCCTTCACCATGATTAATTCTTACAGGCTTCAAGCACTAGGCACTTAACACACAAACGGTATCAGAGCCCAGCGCGCAATGGAGCCACATCCGAAGAAGCAGAAGCTGACCGATGAGGAGGTACTCCGCTTCATCCACAGCGTCGAGCGGCGCACAGTCACCGGCGACCAGGACGTCTTTGCACGTGACGACGTGCTCTCGATGGCTTACACCATGGGAAGCTTCATTGACGCCGTGGAGAGGGTGATGCGCTGTCCATCCGCCGAGAAAGTCGCAATGTTCAAAGGAGCTTCCAATGACACAGATCTCGTCCACGCCCTCCAAGACCCCTACGTCTCGCTCGCACTCAAGCTCAAGAACGCCTACGACCAAGGCAAGCTCCCATTGTTCGACACACTTCTCGACTTCAAGGAGCGCAACCCTGTCGAACTCCAACCAGACAACATGCTCGAGAAGTTCTACAAGCGGGCATCATATTTCCTCCCGCCACTCGCTGAGATTAGGGACGACGACCTCAAGATGAGGCTTCAAAAGAACGAAGTGAGTGACGATCTTGTTCAGTTGGGCCGCGGGCGGTTCCAAGAGATTGTATGTGAGCTACTTGCCCTCAGATTCCCAGACCAAGGCCGCATCAATGATCTGACCAAGTACTTGTTCCGTCACTCTGTTGCTCGCACATGGGCCCGCTTGTTTAAGCTCCCTATCAACGACAAGGCAGAGCCTTCAGACTTGTTCTATGCCTATTTGGGCGCCACATCACTTGCCAATGTTCTCAACTCTGATAAGGCTCTTATCAAGAACTTCGTGTCCGTCTTGATTGAACCAATAGTCATGCAGTTGGATGATACCAAACCGTTGGAGATGGCAAAGGGAGATTTGGAGAATAACGAAGCCGAGATCACATACAAGACTATCCACACCACGACAGTTGACGGTAATGAAGTGCACATGGTGCACGTTTTTGCTGGTGAAGGAAAGGCATCAGTGTTGATTGGATTCGGTACTGCCTCTTCTGAAGAAGAAGCACAGGCGAAAGCCGCTACCAATGCTACAAACAGAGAGCCACAGCTGAAGAGATTGCTAAAGTCTGTCAACGAACTTGAAGAGTATTACCAGGCCAGCGGACCAGCCATTGGTTCCGAGTATGGCACTCATCAGACATTCAATGCTGCTCCTGCTTCTGTCCCCACTCCTACTACTACACCTGCCCCTGATCTTCATTCCTACAAACGTCCAGTATCTCAAGTACAACAACGGCCACCACAGCCTATATATGCGCAGCCCGTGTATGGACATACACCACCACAACCAATACACCACTCACCAGCCCCAGCATACACAGCACCATCATATCCAGCTCCTGCAATGACAACACCAGCGTATCCAACACCGTCAATGGGAACAGGAACCGCTACTGCAATGACACATCCACCAAACTCGTTGATCAATGAGGAATACCAACGCCAGAAGCAGTATGATGATGAAAATGTTATCCTTGTTCCAAACGTTGAAGACGATGCTGCCATTGACAAATCATCCAAAGAGAAGTTGAACCATAAGCTCATTGAAAACAGATACGCTCCTGCAGAGTACAAGACTTCCAAGATCTCTAACTCTGATGTCCAAGTGACGTGTATCGTTGAAAACATCCCAATGTCAAGAGCAATTGCTACTAATAAGAAGAAGGCTGGACAACTGTGTGCTCAGTTCATCTTGAATTACTCGAATTACTTCTTCAAGAAGCTTCCTCCACGCACGTGATGAAAAGAGGCTGTCAACACGATCGAACAACAAATGGAATAAAGACATTGCTAAGCAGAATAGACGAATTTATGAACTACTACACATAGTCGATATAGGTGCCCGGATTTAGCGTAGTGGTGTCCGGGTGTTGCTTGGTTATGCTGCCCTGTGCGCGAGTTTTTGGCATCAACACCGATTAGCCGCCCAACCAAAGGAGTGCACATGTCCAAGAAGCTTCCTGAAACAAAGCTAACCGCCGTGTTTGAAACCAGTCAATTGCAGACAGAAATGACCGAGCCGGTGACCAAGAGGCATAGGGTCGCAGACTCGGAGGTTACAAGCTTCATCAACGGCATCGAACAGCGCCAGGTGACCAACGGCCAGGACTCCTTTGCTAAGGACGACGTGCTCTCCGTTTCCTACACGATGAGCCGCCTCATCAGCGCCGTGGAGAAAATCACACACTCGCCTTCCAGTGGCCAGGTGGCCATGCTCAAAGGCGCCTCTATCGACACTGAGCTTGTCAAGTCGCTCGATGACCCTTACGTGGAGTTGGCGCTTAAGCTCAAGGAGGCGTACGACCAGGGCAAGCTCCCGCTCTTTGACTCGCTCCTCGAATTCAAGGACAGAAATCCCGTCGAGCTCCAGCCAGACCGCATCCTTGACGAGTTCAACAGAAGAGCACCTTCCTTCCTCCCAGGACTCCCAGAGATTAAGGATGAATACCTCAAGCAGAAGGTGTTCTCCAACGACGTTTCCGATGACCTCGTCCAATTGGGCCGTGGAAAGTTCCAGGCCGCTGTCAGTGAGCTCCTCGCCCTCAGATTCCCAGACAATGGTGTCATCAATCAGATTACCAAGTACTTGTTCAGTCACTCTGTTGCCCGTACTTGGGCACGTCTCTTCAGAATCCCAATCAGCGACAAGACCGATCCTGCTGAGTTGTTTTATGCCCACTTCGGTGCCTCTTCTGTCTCCAATGTCATCAAGCCAGACAAGGACTATCTCAAGACATTTGTCTCCATCTTAATGGAACCAGTCGTCTCACAGTTTGATCGTACAATTCCAGATTCTGGCGCCAAAGATGAATTGGAGCACAGAGGGGTTCAGATCACTTACAAGAGAACTCATTCCACAATGTACAACAACACCAGTATCACAATGGTTAATGTTATCGCTGGTGGTGACGACACGTCTGTTTTGCTTGGATTCTCCTCCGCTATTTCAGAGTTGGACGCTCAGGCTAAGGCTGCTGCTTCTGCCGTTCAAAATCCATCACAATTGGCAAGATTGCTTAACAACTTGAAAGACCTGGAACAGTATCTCTACAAAGACAAGCCTCCTGGTGCTCTTGGTGCTCCTCCAAGCTTAGCACAAACTCCAGTGGCTTCTGCTCCACTTCCTGTCGCCGCTGCACAGTCATACGGCGCCGTTGTTCCACACCGGCCAGTTTACAGCCAACAGCCACATCCTCAGCAGCCAGTGTATGGACAACCACAGCAGCCACAGCAGGGATATTCTCAACAGGCATACGGCCAGCCGGCATTTGGTCAAGCTCCACAGGCATCCACTGCGCTTGTTCCAACCGCGACTACAAGCACTGCTGTTGTGCCAATCGCCACATCTGTCGTTGCCCTCGAGAATCAATACAGCGACGCATATCTTGTCACAGACATTCCTGACGCTGAGATTGATAACAACTCCAAGGCCAATTTGAACCGTCTTCTCATTGACAACAGATATGATGCAGCTGATTACAAGACCACGAAGTTGAACAGCTCTGACGTTCAAGTCACTTGTATCATTGGTGGTAAGCCAATCACAAGGGCAATCTCCACTAATAAGAAGAAGGCTGGTCAGATGTGTGCTCAGTGTATCTTGAAGTATGAGGATTACTTCTTCACCACAGTTATTCCACCACCACGTTAAAAATGTCGCATGTGCACCTTCAAACTGGAAGGATACTGTGCTTTGATATACAATAGAAGGGTTGAGTTGATCGAGAAATGTTTTGTCTCTGACGGAGGGGCTATTGCTAATTATCTGGTACAAATTGATGAAATTTATGAATTTAAAGAGTAAAGAAGTAGAGATCCTAAAGCAGTAATTTCCTAATTAGGGTATTCTGAATGATTTTTGCCTCTTGTTTTTCTACTGGGGCGCACTGATAATCTTTACTTCCACTTCTACCTCTTTTAAGCCGCACTCACGTTGGCAAATTCTCTCTCGTTTATCACAGTCTCAGTGTTATAAAGATGAAGAGACACTTCAGTGGTAAGCCTCTGGCTGAGGAACATTCCGACAGTTCGAGTGACGATGAGGATGGAGTCGAAGAGGTACAACAAGCCCAACCATCAAAGAAGGTGATCATCAGCTCTATCAAACAAGGAACACAAAAAGAAGCCGTGGTACCGAAAGTTTCTAATGCTGTCTCAGCTGACAAGGATGAAGAAAGTGATGGAGAAGAAGAGGATGATTCAGAGGATGTTGAAGGAAGTGATAGTGAGAGTGATGATGACAGTGATGAAGACTCCTCCTCATCAGACGAAGAACAGATCTTGAAGCCCGTGTTCCTATCCAAGAAGCAGCGAGCAGCTTTGGATAAGAAAGAAGAACATCCTAGTGCACTAGAGAAAGCTGTTATCTCCAAAGAACGTACATTGAAGGCGATTGAGATCCACATACAACAAGAGATGGACTATCGCAAGGAGTTGGCGTTGGCTACACAGAACTACGGTGGAATTGATGACACGGATGATTTGGATCCAGAACTGGAACGTGCTGAATGGGAACTAAGACAGTTGCAAAGAGAGAAGAGAGAAAGAGAGAAGATGGAGAAGGAGATGGAAGAGCTTGAAGATCTTGAAGAGAGACGTATGAGAACTGAAGAAGAGAGAGATGAGGAAGCCAAGCTGAAGATTGAGGCTGAACAGAAGGAGAGAATGGATGAAGAGAGCGAGAAGCAAAAGACCAAAGGTGCCTTTTATCAGGATGAGAGCCTGTTAAAGAGAACAATGCAAGGCGAGGTGGAGAGGTACGATAGAAAAGCGCTGCTTCCACAACGCTACAAAGCTGAAGGCACACAGTGAGATCTATACGACTAACGAATTGACGAACTTTTGAAAGCAACTAAATTGTACTATTTGTAGTCCTCTCAATGTGTCGAAAATGGTTGTAGATCTGAGAGTGTCTCCATCAAGTTTTTGGGAAAAAAACACAGCTTTGGACCGCAATCAACACCATCCACTTTCCACAAAACACCTCCAAAAGATGCTCAAGTCCTCGCCTCTTTTACCGTTGTCGGATTCCCTACCGCCATTCCTCGAAACATACCTCCCAACGAAGCTTCCTATTCCTCGCCCTTTCGTGACGCTGACTTATGCCCAATCACTCGATGCCCGAATCGCTGCTGCCCCAGGAACACGTACAGCCATTTCACACGCTGAGACGAAGACCATGACACATTATCTGAGAGCTCACCACGACGCGATCCTCATTGGTGCTGGTACCGTTCTTGCCGATGATCCGGGTCTCAATTGCCGCATCGAAGGAGAAGAGAGTCCTCGTCCCGTCATTGTCGACCCTTCTTTCAAGTGGTCGTACAAAGGCTCCAAGATGGAGAAGCTTGTTCTGGAGGAAGTCTGCAAAGAGCCGTGGGTGGTGATCAGGGATGATTGTGTGGAGAGTGAGAAGATCGATTACCTCGAGAAACGTGGTGGCAGAGTCTTGAGGCTTCCAGTGGGTCCGGATGGCCATATCTCGTGGGCCGTGCTGCTTGAAGTGCTCAAGAGATCCGGAATCGACAGTGTCATGATCGAAGGAGGAGCTCGAGTCATCAACACGCTGCTCCAGAGACACGATCTTGTTGATTCGTTGATTGTTACTGTTGGTCCTGTCTACTTAGGAGTCCAAGGAGTCGCTGTGAGCCCGCTGTGTCAAGTGACGCTGAGAAACGTCAACTGGTGGAAAGGGATCCAAGATAGCATCATGGCCGCTACTCTCTGCAAAGAATCTACAATATTTATGAATTAATGACAAGCGTTGCAATTTTTGATTTGTGTTCTGACTCTCCGTGTTCTTTTATAGGAGTCACATAACCTATAGTACAATAGAAAACTGAGCAAGGAGGTATCAGAGACAGATTCTATAACTGGCATATCTACCTGATGTCTCACTTCTTCTGATGATCTTCACCACCTGACCTCTCTTCAGTCCCATGTAGCGGGCAACCGGGTCCTCTCTCTGGATACGAGGAAGCTGGGACTCCTTGAGTCTGTATCTCTCCAACAACTCCTTCTTCTCGTCGTTGCTGAGGAGCAAGTGTTTAGGCACGAGTTCGTGGTGTGTGATGTTGACGATGAGGTCGCTCTCCTGGAAGAGCTCGATGGTGGCTGGTGCCACTGTTGGGATGAGCTTGGCAGCAGAGGATGTGATGGAGTTTTGGTAGATGAAGATACCCGAGCTGAAGTTCTTCTCGGAGATGTGGATGATGAAGTTCTTCATGGTCTTGATACCCACGGATGGCTCGTCGCAGAACTCCACCCAGAGGGAGCCCATGTCTGTGAACTTCTCGAGGGACTCGGCGTCTGGGGAGGCCTGGAAAGACATGAGCTTACGCTGTGGACGGCCCATGGAGTCACACACACGGGAACGGAACTCGTCGAGGGAGAGGTCAATCTCGTCCTGGGTGATGAAGTAGCCTCTGTCGCGCACCATCTCCTTGACTGTGCGGTACGCACGCCATAAGCGTGACACAACTCTGTCGTTCTCCTGGTCCATTGTGCGTGGTGGTCTGTATGTGTGTGGTTGGGCGAACAAGTTGTGTTGTTGTTCCTCAGCGTTTGTTTGTGCTGTTCACGGTGTTTCTCTGCTGGAGGAAAAAATCTTTCTCATCAAACGAGTTCGCGAAATAAGGGCAGGGCTGCGTAACCACGGAGGTGTCCGGGTGTTCTAATAACCGGGACATAAATTCGGGCTTTTTAGCAACCAATGGCTGTAATGTGGTGCAATATGGTTTGTTGAGAAGCTCTGGAGTTTTTGACCTGGATAGTGTGGTTTTTAAGGCGTTTCTGCTGATCAAAATTTCTTGATCAATACTAGGATTTATAAGTGGACTACTCAAAATGAAGGATGCACTCGCACTTTTTGTAAAAACATCAAAATTTCATAATAAAAACTACTTGAATCGCCCTAAAAACTCTGTTCGTAGCTATAGTACATCTAAATAATCTTCTCCAGCTTACAGACTCCAAATATCTTGCCCCAAACCTGAACAATCCTCTTCCAAAGTTGTGAATTTCGAGCTTGGTGTCTGGATGGTGTTTGGATGTTTCGGTGGTGTCCGGATAAATGTCTCGGTGTTTGATTATTGGGTATTATTCCATGAATAATCACTCAAGACCCGTCAAAGGACTCCTACACGCCTATGAAGTCAGGTGTATCTGTATACTATGCCTCAATCACTCACTGGAGCTGTAAATATAGTTATTTTAGTCTATCTGGGTGATACACCTGACCATAGATCTCACAGCTCATGACAGCAGACATGTCTCACAGCTGACCTCATGGCGCCATGCCTCATGTTGAGACTCGACGTTAATATATAACTAGCGCCCAAGATCAAGCTATAACATCTCTACAATCTCACCACAACCTTCATTATAGACTCTACATGCAGGTACCCCAACTATCAATGAAAACTCCATATTATACGCCTCAACCGTCGAATGTCAAATAAATAAAACTCCATATACAAACCCATATACCAAGAGAAGAGCCATACCAGGCTAAACCCTTCCATACTCATACCCACAGGACCTTTCAAGCCACGGTCTTGCGTCTATAAGTGATGACAACATCTCCACTTTGTTTCCAATAGACACTTCTCAACGTTGCCAAAGTCATGTTGTTATCCAGAACTGTCTCATGACACAGGGCTTCTATCCAAGTCTCAGGATCATGACCGTTAGTGACCTCAATAGGTTTCGTTTCCAATCTATCAGTGATGTATGATAAGATACGACGGACACGAAGCATGGAGTAAGCATTCAAGCGTGTTTCACCGTTGGTGATACCAGGCAAGTTGGTCTCCGAACCTGGATGGATACGAATGACGAATCCAACTTTTGGGAAGTCTTTGGTTTGTGTTTTGTTGCGGAGAACGAAGTTACCAATCCATCTTGCCAATGTTGGCTCCAAGAAACAATTGTTCAATTGGGAGAGTTCTTCAGAGTATGTGTCAATCTCAACACTAGAATTTTGGAGTCGTTCGTTGAGGATGATGTAGAGATCTTCTGGAAGAGGTAGTGTTGGAACCTCATCGTTCGTTGGTGGGGATAATTGTGAGCTGCTCAATGATGATGCACTTGTGATGGTGTCGTATTGGTTCTTTATTTCAATGAGGAGAGATGATAGTGAGCCAACGTCAACTTGGGATGATTTGCGTGATGAATCCTTGGATCCTGGGTTGGATGAAGCAGTGGACTTAGATTCAGACAAGAGAGAAAGCTGTGTTGGAATACAGTTACCACTGTTGGCCGAAGTGCTGTGTTCTGGCTCACTTTCGCCTTCTTCACTGAGCGTAGAGGAAACTCTTGATGACTTTCTTGAGAACAATTTCATTCTGCGGAAACTTGAAGATACATCAGCACCGTTTGGAGCAGTGCTTGGAGCAGAGTCAGCCACAGAGGGGCGCCTTGAGTTAGCAGCCGTGTCACTGAAGTAACCTTTCATCTCATCGGTTGGGGTATTGGCAGGAGAGCTCTCATGGGATGAAAACTTGGTCAGCAAGTTCAACTTGGAACTTCCCTTTAGTTCTTTGATTCTGCTATCTCTCACAGATTGGTCTTTTAGCAATTCAAACTCAACAAGTTTGGCGAAGATAGACTTGATAACCATCTTACCCAAGTTGTATCTAGAATCTCTTTCCAATTTGAGAGCATACCCATCAAGATCGTTACCGTAAACTTCAGTATTCGTGAAACTTGTCTCTCTGAGTGTGACAAACAACTTACCAGCTTTGATGGAAGTGGAGCACCATGTGGGTAAGATCTCGTTTGTCTGTAATTCATCAATGACTTCTTCAAATGCCTTTGCAGAACCAAACTCCTTGATACGGCAACATTTGATTATATCCCAAAGGATAACAGAGTCGTCAGTACTGAGGGTGACCACATGTCTTCTGTTGTTGAGCATTCTGGACTTTATCATACCTGGCTCACCTTGTTTACTCTTTGAGTTGTCGCTCCAGTTCTTCAGATTGGAGTCGTTCATGGAGGACGACCAAAGCTCTCCTTGGAATTTGGCGAGGGACAAGACTCCTCTATTTTCTTTGCCAATGGTCTTTGTGATGTTTTGTGAAGTGTAGTAGATGGATCCTTTGGATGTTCCAGTGTAGAATCCTTTTTCGAAATCGTCTTCTTCTGAGTGTATGGACCACACGGCACCGTCAAAGTTGTCAAAGCACTTGAGTGGTTCTGTCTTGTTACGAAGATCCCAGAGGCGCACTGTGCCATCACTGCTTCCAGAGAGACATGCTGTGTCTGTGGTGATGACGGTCTTGACCGTGTCCTTGTGTCCCGAGAACGAAGCGACTGCCTGTGACGACCTGACGTCAAAGAGCTGGACATTGCCAACGTTATCTCCAAAGACGACCGTTGATCCCGTCTTGGACGAGGCCATAGAGTAGACGGAGCCCTTCTCGCCGTGCTCGTTGGCAAACGACACCAGGAGCTCCCTGCGCTCGACGTCCCACACGTTGACCCGCTTGTCGAGGCCTCCAGAGACGACGCTGCCGTGGCTGATGGCGAGGGCCTTGACGTAGTCGCCGTGGTGGCCAATGAGGCCGTGGTCGCCCTGCTCGTAGTTCCACCACTTGAGCGAGAGATCCGAGGAGCACGAGACGACGGTGGACGCGTTGTACAGCAGAGCGTCGTTGGCCCAGTCGGAGTGCAGCTGGATGTGGCTCTGCGTGGCGCCCGTGTGGTCGTAGAGGACGATGGCACCGTCTCTGCCGGCGGTTAGCAGGTGGTGGTGGCTGGCCCGGGCGGCGTTGATGGGGAGCACGTGAGCGCCTGTGTGCGCCGAGCCGCCGAGAACGTAGGACAGTGACTTTGCGTGCTTGCTCATCGGCTTGTGTTCGGTGGTGCTTTTTGGAGGCTTTAGCGGTGGGTCTTAAAGGGGTTTTGGCGATGTTCCCTGTGCTTTGGTGGCGTTGTTGAGGCGGCTTTGCGGGGGAAATTTGGGACAGCCGCGAATGTTGATTCTGCGCTCGGGAGGACTTTTGGAATGGAGGAGCTTTAGACACCACCAAGACCAAGATGAGATCACTGACAGCAGAGGAGAAGAACACAGCAGCAGTGAGTTTACCGTACCTTCCACATCTTCTTTTTTGTGGCGGTTTTGCTCCATTGTGGGCCGAGTTATCGCTTCATTGCTCACAGCGGCACTAACGCGTAACGCGTCACAAGACAACATCAGCGTATACTAACAACACACATAACAGCAATTGAAGGCCCGTCTATGGCTTGCAGTTGGTAAAATCGTCGAAGAAGAGGCACAACTCATCGAATCGCCCGAAAGAGTCACAGCAACACCGCAATTCGTCGCTGCGCTGGTCCAGCTCGTCTACAACCAGGCGCTTTCATTGGGAGAAGATCTCGAGTCCTTCGCTCGCCACGCAAAGAGAAAGACAGTAACGCCCGAGGACCTGTTCATGGCCACGAGAAGATCGCCGGAGCTGACACAACTATTACAGGAGTTCTTGATGAAGCTCAACGGTGTTGAAGGAGAGTATGGTGAAGAAGAAGATGGTACGCAATGAAGAGAATGTTTCGTTCATTTGGAGGAATTGACACGTGTATCCTCAACACACGGGTCCGATTCATCTCGGGTTTGCTTATATATGCACAATTTTAACGGTGTATCTTTGGGAGTTTCGAAAGGTAAAGAGTAACATCTTACATATGTAGAAAAAGCGCGTAATGTCCCGTTTAGGAAATATACACAAAAGAGATATATACCGGATCGGAATATTTCAAAGATTTCTCGAAATTTTGCGTGAAAAGTTCACCGTCTTCGACATCTCAAAACTCTCGTGAACCCATAGTTTACCGTCTGCGGAACCCCAAGAATCACATAAAGACGCCATGTTCAGACGCTCATTGGGTGCTCTGTCACCACTGGCACGCACTCCAATTTCAAGTGTGCGCTTCCAGTCCACACTGAGCAAGTTCGCAGCCCCAGTCTCCAACCCAGAACTCGAGATCAAGCGTATCGTCCCAGCACACAAGACCTTCTACACGCCCAACGCAGAGCACGAGAACAACTTGAATGAGCTCAAGCACTTCGAGAGAAAATACACAAATTTGCCTCGTGTCGCAAACATCCAAGGAAAGTGGCTTTCAATGTCCCAGTACGAACCTATTGGTGGTGGTGAGCGTCTCAAGTCCTCTCAACACAAAGAACTCATGAAGATCCTCAACAGACTCAACTCCATCGACCCACAACTGAGACCTGCTGAGGTCAGCACACTCTTGTCAAAATACTCCAGATCCTCCACAATGAACGATTCCACCAACAAGGAGAAGCAACTCGATCAACATGGCCGTTCCAAGACATCCAGTGGAAGAAAATCATCTACAGCAGTCGTTTACCTCGTCAAGGGACAAGGTGAGATCCTTGTCAACAACAGATCTTTGAACCAGGTGTTCCCGGAACTCAAACACAGACAGGAAGTTCTTTACCCACTCCAAGTTGTTGAAGCCGAGAGTGAGTACAACGTTTTTGCCATTGTTAACGGTGGTGGTCCAACAGGTCAAGCTGGTGCTATTGCCACTGCTCTTGCCAAAGGTTTGATCATTCACAACCCATTGCTTAAACCAAGATTGTACAAGGCTGGTTGTATGACAAGAGATCACAGAAGAGTGGAGAGAAAGAAACCAGGTAAGCTTAAAGCCAGAAAGTCTCCAACTTGGGTCAAGCGTTGATACTCTTCTTCTACACACAAAACACTGTACATACTCATATACACCCTTTACAAATGTGATCTTCTTTCAGTAGAACCTATACATTAGCCAACTCAGCCATGAACTGATCATCTCCCATGACTTTGGCTCTGGCCATAGCGGCTGTCAAGATGGAGGCATGCGACCAAGTGAGCTGCTGCGCACCTTGTTCATCACCAGTGTACTTATTAAACTGTTCACTGAAGTCATACCCCATCACCATGATACTTGACAGTTCTCATGAATGCATCACCCCAACCATACAGCTTCTCCAGCGCTTCTTCCATGTCATCAGCTTTCAAAGATGGGAGAGAGGTATCAGCATCAGTGAAGTACTTCCAGAAAGGAGCACTCACAGTGCTCAACACAATAATGTCTTTCTCCTGATACATCCCAGCGACATTGTAAAAGAACTCAGCAAATCCAGCACAGGACAAGAACCATGGGTTCCCCTCACCTGTCCCATATCCATCATACACATCCTCAGGGTATCTCCCCGTTGGTGGGGCCAGCACGAAGCCTTCTTCGTCAGTGGTGATGTTCGAGATTGGATATACGTCAATGAAACTTGTGATGACGTTGAAAGCAGTATTGAGAATGTATGCGTCATTAGGAGCAAATGTGGAATCAGGGGAGTGATAAGCGTGATTGACGGCCAAGATGACACTCACATCCTTGTTTGACGTCTTGTTGTGTTCCACTTCAAGGGATTCCTTTATGAAATAGTTTTGGTAGTCATAGAACTGGTAGAGTGTTGCGGTCACAGCAAACTGCAACGATCCATACTTTTAACTTGTGTCTGTTTGATTCTGAGGGGAAGCGTACGAGCCAGCATCGAGGAAGGCCTTACGTTGAACATAGCGGGTGAAGAAGTGTGTGCCATTGACCTCTTCCCAAAGATCAAAAGTTGGCGACTGCCAGTTTCCCTCCAAGTAGTCCAGATCAGTCTGTACAACATCCATCAATCCAGGGACCTCAGACTCGACAATGGATTGATATTTCAGTAAAGTGGACACTCTTAGAGCTGGACCATCCGTCTGTGGACGACCCCATGACCCTTGATAGCCAGAGTTGTTACCCAAGTAGAACTTCGGCTCTCCAATGCCACTGATTGCCGTTGGATCCTCCTGCTCAAACCTTGAAGCCGCAATGTACTCATCGAACAAGTTAGCCAGAGCAGTTTTCTCATCATTGTCCTCCATTGCACCATAGACATCCGCCAAACAGTTATAAGTCAACGCAGCATCACGGATCCAATGATACGCATAATCAGGACGGACCCATGACTGTGCTGCGATGACGAGACCGGAAACTGAGCCATTGACTGAGATGTTGTCCAGTATCTGTTTCTTGGACTGTGATGCCTGTCCCCAATAGTCACTGGGAGATAACCAGTCTGTGATGTCATCTGAGAATCCAGAAGGAGAGACCATCGCTGTTGGGAGAGAGGCCGTGGCGGAGGCCCGTGGGTCAAGTGAGGATGACTGGGCCCATGAAAGGGCCACAAAGAACAAAATGGAGAGATGTGAGTAATTCATGGCTTTGTGAGTTTCGTATTGTATCGTTGATGCAAGTGAGATTGGGTTGAGTGTGGAGACATGCCATCTTTTATAGTGGGTTGGTGATCTTTGTGGTAGAAGCACACTATCGCAACATAGTTTGTGAAGGGTCCACATCCGGCTCTTTAGGTTTGGAATTCGGAATCTTTTACTTCCAGATTGGGAACGCGCCTGAACTTCTTTCAGCAAACGTTTTGTATGATGGTTAAGGTTTCGAGGTCTTTTCTGTAGTATGCATGGAAGCCTATCCCTATACACCCCAACACCAAGAAGCCATCTCTTATTGTCTACAACAAGCTTCATCTTACAAGAGATTTGTATAATAAAACAATGGAAGTTTTAGTAAAACTGTGCTTATACTTGACAGAAATGATCAAGAGCTGGCCAATTCAGAAATAAAAGTGCTATTGCCCATAGCTCTAGCTCTAGCCATACCAGCTGTCAAGATAGCAGCATGGGACCAAGTCAACTCATTAGCACCTTGCTCTTCACCTGTATCTCTGTTGAACTGTTCAGAGTAACTGAACCCGTTCCCGTGATATTTAACAGTTCTGAGGAATGCATCACCCCAACCAATCAACTTTTGAACCGAGTCGGTAAGATCTTGGGAGGTGATCGTGGTTGTAGAAGATGTGTCAATACCAGCGAAATACGACCAGAAAGGAGCACTGATGGTGTTGATAGTGACGGAATCTTGAGTGGAGAAGGCAGTGGCTGCATTGTACAAGAACTCAGCAAAGGCAGAACAGGACAAGAACCAAGGATTTCCAGAGCTGGATTCATAACCATCGTACACGTCTTCTGGATAACGACCAGTTGCTGGTGCCAATGGAAGGCCATAAGAATCCTGGGTCACGTTTGAGATTGGGAAGACGTCTATGAAGCTTGTTGCAACCTCATAAACAGTGTTGAGGACGTATGGGTCAGTTGGTGCAAACACAGCATCTGATGCGTTATAGCCATGGTTGAATCCAAGAACGACCTGGACATCCTTGTTGGAGACCTTGTTGTTAGCAACAGCGAGGGAGACCTTGATGAAGTTGTTGGTGTAGTCATAGAACTGGGAGAGAGTGCTCTGGATGTCTTGAGCAACTTGAAGGTATTGCTGGCTTAATGTGGTGTTTGTTGAAGAGATGTATTTGGCAGCGTCGATGAAGGCTTTTCTCTGGACAGAACGGTTGAAGAAGTGTGTACCGTTGACTTCTTCCCATGGATCAAAGTTGTCATTTTGCCAAACTTCAGAAAGATAATTCAAATCAGTCTCAACAACGTTCCACAAACCTGGAACCTCATCTCCTTGGACATCTTGATACTTCAACAGAGTAGAAACCCTGAGAGCTGGACCATCGTTCTGAGGACGACCCCAAGAACCCTGATAACCCGAGTTGTTTCCCAAGTAGAACTTTGGCTCACCGATTCCACCAATTGCAGTTGGATCATTCTGCTCAAAGTTCGAGTTGGAGACGTAATCAGCGAAGAGTTGCTCGAGAGTGGCCTTTTCAGTGTTGTCATCGTCCATGGCAGCATAAATATCGACCAAGCAGTTGTAGACCAAAGCAGCATCACGGGTCCAGTGGAAAGCGTAATCTGGATGGACCCAGGATTGGGCAGCAATAATCAGACCTGGCAAAGAGCCGTTGACAGATATGTTGTCAAGGATCTGCTGTTTGGAGTGTGGAGCCTGACCGTCAGAGGAAGAAGGAGAGAGCCATGCAGTGATGTCATCCGAGAAGCCCGACGGGGTGATGTATGGAACAAGGACCTGGCAAAGGGCAGTGGAGGCCAAGACGGACAGAGAAGCCAATGGGAGGATCATTGTTGCTGGAGAGTTTGGAGAGAACCAAAGACATGGGGGAAGAGGGATGAGCAGCACTTTAAATACTCAGAACTAACACTAGCAGATCGACGATCATGACGGCCCGAGAGTCGAGAGTCGAGACCCTTCTTCTTGAAACTCCAGTAGCTCTGATCGGTGATCCTTACAGTTCGACCCCTCTCAGGCCTCGTCTTTGCATGCTTTGAGGTGTAGTTTGTCCGAGACTCCGGGTCATTTGCTCCGAGGTTTCTCCGTGTGACTGTATGGCTGCCGTCGTTGATGTGTGCGTCCGGGGGTGTTTGCAGCTTTGCAGCACAATTTTGAACACCAACCGCGGGTTCAACGCTTCAAATGACGCAACGACAGACATCACACTGTACACATCATCAAAGGTCGTTGGAATACAAGGAATTATCCCTCAAACCCTGCGCAGTCGTCCGTTGTGTGTGCCTTTAAGAGAGGGGGTGCATTCTTGGAGGTTGGAACTTGGAACGTGGAGTCTGGAGTCCGGGCTCCTTGTGCAACCCGGAACCGGATCATCCTCACTCGCAAATGTCCCCGCTGAGTCAGTGATGCAAAGGAGAGGGGTTTATCCGACGGTGGAGTCCTATATTTCCCCGAGATTGGTCCTGATTGGCGGAGATTCGAACCGAGATCTGGATGCCAATTGCGGGGGTTGCTTGCCTGGGGCGCTCTGTAGTCTGTAGCAGTGTGGCGTCACGGAAGAGGGGTGTTTTGTCAGGCTATCAGTGGGTATTTTGACTCAAAATAAAAGGTGACTCGATGAAAACAACCCTTACACTTCACCTGAAAGCATCAAATCAACCACTTGACTAACAATATTCCGAGTTATCTCCCCAGACATACAACAATACCACCAGCATCAACACAAGCGCGCAAAGCGTGGCCGTACCGCGTCTCTCAGCGCCGAAAACGTCGTCCACTGATTTACTCCCCAGGCTCTCGAAAGCTTTATGTCTGGCTCTTCTCAAGGCTCAATCCCACAAAAGAACACAGAATGGCCCCACCAGTTAAGAGAGAGGACCTCATCGTCCCATACATCCACGTCAAGCCTGTTGCGGATGAAAGCGCCTCCTCGAGCTTCATCTCCCAGAGTATGCCAATGGCTGCCATGTTCATGAGAAACAAGCTTCTGTCGTGGTTCACCATCTTCTCCGCCGTTGTCTCCCTCATGTACGAGATCCACGGTGAGGTTTCCGCTGAGGGCTCCCAGGGTGCTTACCTCAAGCTCGGAACCGGTCTCCTCGGTGTGCTCGTGTGCTACATGGACTTGGCCTTCCCAGGTACCGCCATGGGCGCTCAGATGAAGAAGGCTGCTGCTAAGGTCTCCGAGACCGTTGCTGCCGCTGCTGCTACCAGCACTGCTTAAACAAGGAACAGTCAATTGTATTTGTGTGATATAGAGATGAAAGGGTTGATACTCTTCTCAAAGGACTTCTCTCAGCCTGCTACAATCTCCTTCTTCTACCCCATGCACAATCAACAACAAGCATTTCAATTCTCACCCCAAAAATGAATCGTTCACTTCTTTACCACTACTTTTCAATCTAATTTTCTCAACATTTAAGAGTTCTACACGGTCTTGTAGTTTCCTGGTTTGATAATCATTGTTCGTAGTCATATCACACATGCTTATGCTATTTCATTTCTCCATCAGAGCAAAAAGCACCTATTCGGTACCGATGTCCTCATTCCACTCCTCTGGTTTGTCCTTGATGAACTGGGCCATCAGGTCCTTACACTCCTGGTTGTCCATGTTGACAACCTCAACACCCCTTTGTCTCAAGTAGTCCTCACCACCGATAAAAGTATCGTTCTCACCCATGACAACTCTCTTGATACCGTACATCAAGATGGCACCGGTACACATGTCACACGGGGATAATGTGGTGTACATGGTACAGTTCTTGTAAACGTTACCTTTCAAACGGCCAGCATTCTCCAATGTGGAGATCTCACCGTGGAGAGTTGGAGAACCCTTCTGGATTCTCATGTTGTGGCCTGAGCCGAGAACGGTACCATCCTCGGCGATCATACAACCACCGATTGGAACACCACCTTCGTCTCTTCCTGGATTAGATCAGTTAGTACTCGTTGTCTCTGTGCAAAAAGAGCAGGCCCTCCTTCCCTGGCCCACTTGTGAGGTCTGGAGCGCACTCCGACACTCCGACGCTATGAACGTACCCTTGATGGCCTCTTCAATGGCGATCTGGAGTCCCTTCTTGTCGTCAAATGGCATTTCTTCTTTCTTTCAGTGCAAGTGTTACCAGAAACAGAGGAGCAGAGAGAACCAACGCAAAACAAAGATTGAAAACAGGGCCCAACTGCCAGGCACCTCAATTATCTATCTGCGGGCTGTGAATTTCTTTTTCCTCTGTAGCGCCGACGGCCCAACGTTAATCCAACGGCCGCAGCGGAGTTTCAGCCGTATCCTTGGAACTAATTCTACTAATTCGGGGACGTTTTTCCGTGGGGTTTGTAATTTACTAGTAAAGTCGTGGTTCTACGCTGTTGTAAGTTCTAATTAGCGTGTATCTGGAAAGCACGGCGGTGGAAATGAAAGGATTCGGGGAAAGAAGGGAGAAAGAAGAAAGAAGAAGCACGAGGATCGCCAGGATCACTCGGTCTCGATGTCCTTGATCTTCTCAGTGACCTCCTCCAAGTCGACGCCGAGCTCCTGAGCAAAGAACTTTGGAATCTCAGTGTTCTCGATGGAGGAACCCAAGTTGGCCAGCAATCTGTAGTGGCCTTCCTCCGTGTTGGAGTAGGCGTACAATGGGACATCCTGCTGAGTGTGGGCAACGGAGGTCCAGCCCAAGTTCAAGGCTCTGGAGGTCAAAGTCGAGATACCAACAGCCAAGTCCTCACTGTCGACAAGAGCCTCCACTTCGGAGTCAGTGAAGTTGTCGAACTTCAATGTGTCGATCAAGATGGTGTTCTTCAAGTACTCAACCTTGTCCTCACCTTCATAGGCGTTGAACAAGTTAGTGGCGTACTCAGCAGAGTGAACAATGTTGTTGAGGTAGTTCTGTGGCCACCACTCGTAGATACCGTTGGCACCAAGACCGAAGCCACTGGTCTCGTGGTCAGAGGTGGAGACAACGAGTGTCTCTGTGTCCAAACCTCTAACTCTGTCGATGACGGCCAAGAAGGCCTCGTTGTGAGCAAGAGTCTCCAAAGCATGTGTCTTTGGGTCGTTGTCATGGGCAGCATGGTCGATTCTAGCACCTTCGAACAACAAGACGAATCCTTGCTCAGAGTCCTCAGTGGCTCTGATGGCCTGTTCCAAAGCCAACAAAGACATCTCCTTGAAAGACGGAACCTCAGTGGCGTTACGGTCAATCTCATATGGCAAAGAAGCAGGACCGAAGAGACCAAGTAATGGCAACTTGACCTCACCAGCAGCGTAAACCTCATCGAAGGTCTCTCTGTCACCAACGTAGGTCCAGCCTTCCTCCTGGGCCTTGGCGATGTAGTCAATACCATCCTCTCTGATACCAGCGTCTGGGTACTCAACGTCACCAGATTCACCGTGCAAGTACTGACGACCACCACCGATGACGATGTCCATGGTTCTACCCAATGGGTGGGAGAAACCGAGCTGTTGGAGAGCAACGAGGTCCAAGGAGTTTCTGCTCTTGACGTGTGAACTTGGAGTACAGATAGTGGCGTCCTGAACGAAAGTGGTGGAGACAATACCGGTGGTGTAGTTGTTCAACTTGGCACCTTCGTAGAAAGTTCCCTTTGGAACGCCGTCAACATCAACAGAGATGGCACCGTTGTAAGTCTTGAATCCTGTAGCAAAGGCGGAACCAGCAGCAGCTGAGTCTGTGATCAAGTTGGAAGCACTCTGAGTTCTGACAGAACCGATCAAGTAGTTCTCCATTTCCAAAACAGCGCCCTGGTTGGTCAAGTTTCCCTTGGCCTGGAGGTACTGACGAGCGTTACCGATACCAGAGATACCCAAACCATCAGACACCATGAAGATGATGTTCTTCTTGCTGTCATACTTGATTGGGACGGCAGAGACGAGAGCAGTGAGGAGGAGGAGCAAGACAGCGTGTGGGAGATGCATTGTGAACTGTTGTGTTATGAGGGAATTGTGATTAGGAGAAAAAGTAGAGAGACCATATTGTAGGGCGGATCTATACCACCTTTTATACTCCTGACCTTAACAGTACTAAACCCCGGAGAAGGAGACAACAATGTCAATCTCCAATTGATCAACAACGTGGGTCATTTGCCTTGTTTCGGGGTATTTGCCTAAAAGAAAAGCCTTGGCTCTTTGGCCGCTTTGGGTAGAGTTGGAGCAGGTGCCAGGAGGTAGGAACCGGTACGCGAGTAAAATTTCAGGGGCGGCGGGAAAATCCGGGGTAGATATTATCGGAGCGCAGCTTGACACAAAGATCTAACGGAACAAGGGATCAAGAGGGACGAATTGCCCGTCAAACAGGAGCTAAAACCCACTGACAGATCGAGGATAACACACCTATTCGCCACAATTAGCCTCCGAGAGCCGATACAGTCGAGACGCTGCTTCCTCCCAAGTCCCCGACCTCCCGTGGCTCAAACTCTCGGCGTTCTGGGCAGTGTTATTTTGCACGTGTTGGGAACTGGCCCGGTTTTGATCGTGCTTGTTGTACGTAGTTATCAGATCTGTTCATAGCGACGTATCTTTTGATCGGGACAAAAGATTGGTACGACTGTGTTGGAAAACTTCAGCTAATAGTAGATTGGCCGTGGTGGTGGTGGTCCCGATACAGAACGCCACATCCCAGAGGCCACAGTGCACACGACCGACAAGCCAAAACCACATTGGCACATGGGCTGCGGTGTAGATCTCCACGTTTGCCAATATAGATCCTCGGGAAACTGCTCTAGTACAGACTACCACCTATCACATGGTGCACATACCCGGCAGCCACGAGTACTTTTGGGTGCTAATCGAGTCCCCAGTCCGCAGTCTCTGCCAAATTTGGAGCGCCAAAAGAGCTAAGACTTGACCAGCAGCACAACCTAAAACCGTATACTACTACAAGTGCACATCGGCCAACATATATCGGGTTTCTGGACGATCCAATATATAACCCACGTTCACTGTCTTACAAGACCCTTGAAGAACTCTTCGAATGTCTCAAACTTGTCCACATCCAGCAGCGAGCCTCTCAAGTCACTCGAATACTCGTAGCTGATTTCATCGTGCAAGGGCTTGTAGTCCACTTCAAACCCACCATCCATCAGATTGAAGGCATCGATACTACCAACAGCCTCCGGAACAGAAGAAGTACCAGTACCAGCGCCATCAGCAACTGTAGTGACAGCGTTGACGGATCTCACGTCCACAAGAGTCTTGATGATCTGGCCCACAGTGTCTGTAGCGTCATTCTTCGTCTCACCAACATGGTTCAAATGCCAATATACCTTAGATACCAAACTCAGATACTGTGTGTTGAACTTGGTATCAAATTTGCTTTGATAATCATAGAGCGTAACACAACTGTACACAATCTGTGTCAACAGGAAGTTTGGTGAGCCTTTGACAATTGACTTGGGAAGTTTCAAAAATCTTGTGAGGATAGACATGCAATATGACATGGCAGTGTTGTAAGCAATCTCCAAGTACTTATGTGTTTGTGAATCAGAGCTGTCTTTATAAGATGAAAGAAATCTTCTTGACAAGGTAACATGATAAAAATCATAGTTGAACATCAAGTTCCCAGAGAGGTCATTATCAATCAATTCATTCCAAAGCATCTTCCACTTGTGAAGGTCCTCAAACTTGAAACATTTCAATCCATCAATTTCATCAAACTCTTCATCTTGCATCAAGTTCACAATCAAATCTCGGACATAGAACATCTTATGAGCAGTCTTTGCCAACTGGACACAAGCATGGTTCACCGTGTCTTCCAAATTACTCTGTGGGAACTCCAATAGCAAATCACAAACGTCGAAGTAGTCACTTGGAATAGTATGTGGTCGACCACTCCCAATTGAGTTTTGTAAATGACAAATACATGACAGTGTGAAGATCCTCACATGGAACAAGTCATCAGCTTCATATCTCCTAGCCTTGACATTTGTGATGATACGAGAGAAGTTCGAGCATAGCATCATCTGCTTGATTCCTTGAGCAGACACTAACCAGTTGTCTAGCAGTGGTTGGGTTGGCTTTCTGGCAATGTTGTACAATGAGCAATACAGGATCGCCTCAACGTCATGATCAGTCAAGGGGCTCGTGCTGAGAGCCATCGATAACATGCTCCTCACAATCCAGTATAGTTCCTGCTGTTCTTGTACATATGAGTAGTTCTCATCAAAGCCCATAGCCAATAGCACAAACACAGCTGAGATGAAAGGGTGCTGCTCCACGTAATCGTTCGAAATTGCCTTGATACCACCGGGGACGATCCAGAAGTGGGCAATGCTCAAGAAGTTTGTGCCCAATTTCAAACAGAACTCTTTCCGAGGATAGTAGAACTTGGTGAGGAACTGGGTACGGCAGAGGTCCATAAAGCAGGTATAGGCGTCGATTCTTCCAAACAACTTGGCATCAACACGGGAAATCACATTCAGTGGAGCGTTAATGACCGAGTTATCGAGGTAGTTCGACTTGGTTCCAGCGGTGAAACTGACACGGCGTCGCTTGGACCCATTGAACGACAGTTGAGGACTCATAGCGGCACTCACCGACGAACCTCCACT
Organism: Petasospora maritima; assembly: GCA_030557345.1. Lineage (NCBI taxonomy): Eukaryota > Fungi > Ascomycota > Saccharomycetes > Phaffomycetales > Wickerhamomycetaceae > Petasospora > Petasospora maritima. Next base: position 97,702 of record JAKTOZ010000050.1, read on the forward strand.
GTTCTGGCGCCCGCTCATCTCGTTCAACTTCCGCAACACCGCATCCATGCTCAGCTCCAGCCTCTCGAGCCTATCGTCTTCGTCCTCGTACTTGGCCTCCGTGATCGAGTCGTGGATCTGTTCGTGCTTCTCGTGGGTCAGCGAGCACTCAATCTTGAGGACGTTGCACCGGTGACATTTGCCAACAACGGGCTCGAAGTCGCACCGTGTTTTCAGCTTTCGACACGCCACGCAGCTCGAGGTCTTCCGCCGGCGTCTCGGGGTCTTGCGCTCTTCTTTTACGTCCATTGCGCTGTCTTTTCTGCCGTCCTTTGTTTCCGTCTGCTTTGTTTTGTTTTGTTTCTTTGGCTTCTTTGTTGATCTTTTTCGCTCTCGTTATCTCTGCGCCAATCGGCGTATTTTTTTGGCGCGCGGCTGAATAGCGGAGATTTACCCGATCGGGATGAGTGGCGAAGCCACTACAGAATATCGACTATAGTACGTAATTAGGGCTACAAAGCACACACCATATACCCATAAATCCTTCATAAATGATGTGCTTAAAAGGTCAATACCCGGCATAAATATAACATGAAAGCGGTTGTCATGGCCAGTTTGAAATCCTGGAATGAGAGAGGATACTCAGAAGCTCAGAGACCCATAGAGCAGATGATAACGACCAAACTGGAAGCAACAACAAAGAAGCCCGAAACAGTGAGCTTGACAGAACCGCTGCTTTCTCCCTCGACACTCGGTCTGGCTTCCTGAGAATCCTCATCACTGATGAAAGAAATATTCTCATCAACAATGTTACCGTCTTGGTCATACTTGACGGTCTGCTGCTTCATACCACTGGTGCAAACAATCTTACCACCTCTGATAATGGACATAGATGTACCATTCTGGTCTCCTCCTCCTCTGATCCATCTAGAACAGTCAAATGTATCAGAGATAGTCTTGATGAAGGCACTGCCTCTCACCAAATTCAACTTACTAAATGCTGCTTCTTTGAAGTCACCAACAAACTCAAGTGCACCACCAACACTAACCAACTTTGGCAAGAAGTTGATCTTGTTTAACATAGTGTTGTTGACAATCATTAATCCACCGCCAACGTCTTCAACAACTGGGAAGTCAACGTCCCTCAAGTTGTAGTTCTCAATAAGAGACAATGTACCACCGACGGCCCTCAACTTTGGGAACTTGACTGCTTGGAAGTTGTTGTTGATCAACTCCAACGATGCGTTAACAGCCTCAATACTCTGCATAAACAAGGAAGCAGTGTCTCTGATGGTAATGTTGTTGGCATACTCCAAGTTTGGCAAAGAGACAATGGCATTCTTAGCGTTGGAGCTGATACTCAACTGTTGGTTGATGCCTCTCAAGTTAGCAGTGATGCTTTCCATGAATCTGTTGTTGTTGATGTTCAAGATATCCATGCTTTCAACGTCAAACCCAGAGAATCCGGTCATGGAAGTGTCGGAGATGGTGATGCTTTGGACATCAGAGATGCCTTGCTCAAAGTTGATGGTACTCAAGATCGGAAGGATTCTCCAGTCAATAACGCTCACAGTGTTCAAGTATGGAGCGTTGATGGATGTCAACGAGGTCAACTCACTCAATTGAAAGGTACCAGCAATCACGGCAAGCTTCGAGAGATTGATCCTCACCAAGTTGGTTGCATTGAAGACAGAGAGGTCACCTCCAATAGTCAAGATGTCACCTGTGTCAATGGTTGGGCTGTAGTAGTTCTCAATACGAATGGACCCAATAAAGTCATGGCACAGATCAGACAACACATCAAGGTCAGCCTGCGAGTGGACGTGATATGAATCCTTGGAACATATCTCCGGAACATCATGAGATGATGGCTCAACAGCCCTGATGTCTTCAACCTTCGCAACGGACTCTTCTGGCGTGGAGTTCAGGGAGGAGGAGACCTGAGAGACAGAGTTTTGCGATGAGGCCTGAGAGGAGAATCTCTGTGAGGACTGCTGGGAGGAGAGAGCAGCTTCCTTGATGGACGGAACGACGGGCGTGGTTGGCTTGGAAGTTCTGGAGAGGCCAAGTTCGAGCGGGCCGGCAAGGGCGAGGCCGGAGAGGACGGCGACGGGAAGGGCGGTAGAGAGCCTCATGACTAGGGGTGTTTGAGGTGGAATGGAGCAGGCCTCCAAGAGACCATCATCTTCTTGCACTGTTCAGCATTGTTTTCTTTCTCTACGAGGGCCCACTCAGAGGCAGAACACAAAACCGAGAGAAAATGCCACAAAAACGAAAGCGGGGTGAAGCTTCGGCGATCGATCCGGGGCAAAGACAGTTGATCACAACAGAACGCCATATGAAGACTACAAACTAGAATTTGTAGAGAATTAACAGTTAAAAGTCCATATAATTATTACAACAATCAACTTTGATACTGTAGCATGTTCAGGATGGTGCCATGAAAGGCCGTTTATGACTTTTCTTACGACAAAGGTGCTTAGCCTGGGACTCCTTCAAGCTGCAGATGCGAGTCCAAAGCTCTTCAGAGAAAGCCTGTGCCAAGCCTGGCTGTTCCCTTTCTTTGTTAGTGATCAGACATGCAAGAGAGCGAACAGCAAATCGGGTTTCAAGGCGTGATGCACGTTTGTAGACCCTCAGCAAAGAGTAAATGAGGACATCGTCCAAGAAGTCAATCTCTGATACAAGCCCCGGCTCAGAAGGACAGTTGGAAGCCACATCATCTGGACATTCAAGCGATGGGTCAACAAGAGAATCAACCCCACAGTCTCCAGAAACATTTGCACCTCTCAGACCATGAATAATGACCGACTCCAGCGAATCAACAGACGACGCAGAAGCGTTTTGAATCTGAACATGGTCTTCATGAATGTAATCGATACCTGGCGAGGCCAGATACTCATAGGAGATGTCATAGTTGGGGTCTGGAGAGGTCAGGGCAGTATCATCTGTTCCGTTTTGAACGTCGAATGGACTGAAATCAGATTCTGGAGAGGCCATAACAGCTGAACCACTGATCACTTTATGGACATCACGAGAACGAGTCTTTGGCCTTCTTGAAGTTGTGAAGTTCCACTTGAAACTGGGCTGACTGCGAGTGTAGACTCGTTTTTTGAGACTGTGTTTTGGCTTCTTCCGATGGCGTCTTTCCATTCTCTGAAGATCATTCTTCTCTTTGATCATGAGTCCCAATGGAGCGGTCTTGCGAGACATCCGAATAAATCCACTTGTCAACAACTTCTGAGCAGATGGCCTTTTTGATGGATTCTTAGTCAAGCACAACTTGACAAAACCTCTTACAGTCTCACTGTATTCTGCTCCTTTCAATACTGGTGGGTCATTCAAAGGAATCATCTCCAAGATCTTTTGGGGCTCAAGTTCTGAGCAAGGGGGAGAGCCTGTTACCAACTCAATCGTAGTGATGCCCAAAGACCAAATATCAACCTTTTCATTGTAACCTGAAGCCTTATCCGCCCGCTGGATGATTTCCGGGGCCATCCAGTATGGTGTACCAACGAATGTTTTGGGAGCAGCGATCTTGGAGAACTCACCAGAAACTCCAAAGTCGGCAAGTTTCACTTCACCCAGCTCGGTCAAGAGGATGTTAGCGGCCTTGATATCTCTGTGGACCTTCTTGTTGGAATGTAAATACACCAACCCTTCCAATGTGCCTCTGATGATGTAACTTGTGACCTCTTCACTTAACTTCTCGTAGAACTTCAACAAATCAACACATGAACCTCCTCCACAATACTCCATTACAATCCACAAGTTCACATCATGGACAAAAGCTTGGTAGTACTGTGTGACATACTTTGATCTCATCAGAGAGAGAAACGAGATCTCTTGCAGGATGACACTGAAATCTTCATTGGAATCTTCAAGATTCACCACCTTGATAGCAACAACCTTACTTGTGGATTTCTCAACAGCTCGATAGACGTCACCAAAGTTACCTCTACCCACACACTCACGGACATCAAACACCTTGTTGGGATCATCAGACAGGGCGGTCACCATAACTCAAAGATTGAATAACACAAATAGCAACGTGCAAACGGCAGAATAACTTGACTCGTCAAAAAGAGCGGAATGGAAGCAGGGAAGCAAATAAACGAACAGAACACCGAAGTCAAAGGGGATGTTTCTTCAATGGGTAAGAGCGACTGTGACGAGTGACCAAGAATCAAGCTGGGGTCCCTTAACAAAGGACTCGTAGACAGGCGACCAATACCCGGAGAAGATATGAGCCGGAGAGAGACAGGGTGCCAGGGCGGAAATGGAAGTGACACAAAACCGGAGTATTGAACTCGGCGGAGTCTGCTTGGAAAAGACTGGTCTCAAGGGATCGTTAACTCCGAGATAGAGTAAACAAACGTCAAAAGACAACAAGAGACAACTCAGCTGCTCTTAAACGAGAGCATCTTGAACCTGCTTGCTCTCATAGACTTATCCCTGGTCACATCAGCAGGCCTGTGGTTTTCAGAGCCACTTGACTGCATAGTAGAGTTTCTTTTCAGTAGCATGGAATGAGATCTTGGAGGAGCCTTCTTCTTTTCCAATTGTGAATTGAGAGCAGCAGAATCAAAGGAGGCCCGTTCTCTAAGGTCTGGGAGTTTCTTGGAGGCTGCAGATGGCGATTTGGCTTCAGCCGGAGACTTCTTGGCCTGAGAAACAGTCACAGCAGGCGAGGAAGATGGTGTTGAAATCACCTTTGTACGCCAAAATCTCTTCTGGTCATCGTTGAGAGCAAGTGCTGGAGCAACCTTGTCGCCAACTGGGGCATTGTTGAGATGTAGAAGATGTGATACATCAAAGACAGGTTCACCGGGTTCACCATGACAATGTGTTAGCGAGTACTCAAACAAAGTCACTTCCTTTTTCTCACCATGAACATCTTTAATCACGACCATCTTGACGTTACCGCCGTAGGCCAATGCTTTCAAAACCAATGGAACATTAGCAGAATGAACACCCTTGATCAAAGATTCATTAGAGTTGAATGTGTCTTCCTCAACTAGGTACTTCTTTCTTGAGTACTTGTTGGTGATGAATGACAATCTCTGCTGATCGGAGGCAGTTGGTGTGATCTTCTCGTCAAGTGGCAGAGCACCTTCCAAGTAAGAGTTGGTGAACTTGTTAGAGACGTGATAGAGTAGCATCTGTGCCTCTTTTGTTCTGAAAGCCTTCGTATCCAGAGACAAGGATCTGATCTTGCTGATGTGTGAACCCAAAGACCGATGGACACCAGAGCAGTCAATGCAAACAACGACCAACAGATTGAGTGAGATCCATTCAACACTGTTAGATGTACCACAATCACAACACAACTGATTGGACACGTCAATTCCACGAACAATGGACAGCGGATCATCAAAGCTATCATCATAATGGTCTTGTTGGGATGCGTCAAACTTTAGCACGGAGACTCTCTTTCCAGTTTTTGAAGAAGTCTTATCAGAGGCGGATTTTGGTCTGTTGTACTGGTTGTCATCTGCTTTCAAGCTTGCAGAAGAAGTGAACATCTGAACCCAAGACAATCTCTCCATCTCACTTCCAGCTTGGAATAGCCTCTTGATATTGGAAGGTGTGATGATTTCCATGCAGTACTTGCGGTCTCTCAGAGTGTCAACTGTCTTAACGCATGAGAACGTCAAATCAACTGGATTGCATCTGAAGGTCTCGTGATTCTCACGCCAGTCAATTAACTCAGTCAACAAATTGTCATTGATGGTGACCATTTGCTTGTGCCAGCCTGCTTTGTTCTGCCCACCAAGAGTCATAAGAACACCAGATTTGTGAAGCGTGGAGTTGTTCTCGGCGCTAAAGATGGATGCAGATGTATCCATGGATGAGTCTGGTGACCTTGATGGGAGAGGAGCCGGTGGAGCATTGCTGGTGACCAATATAGAGGCGGGCCTCAACGATGGCAAGTCCTTGATGTTTGTGGTAGTGGCAAGTTCATTTCTCATACGTTGCTGAGAGCCCTTATACTTGAAGAAATTCTTGTAGTAGAACTGGGCCTTGGAAGCATTCACATTGCTAGTTGGCGAATAGAGTTTCTTGTTGAAAGACTCAAGGTAAAGCGTGAAATTGTAGAGCAAGTTTCTGATGGTGTGGCCATTGCGGAACTCGTTCAAGTACTGGTAGTAGTCAAATCTGTTCAGTTCAAAGTTCACCTGCAACTTCAGTAGATCAGCATCAGACGACAACACTTTCTTCTCATCGATGGACAAATAGAAACGCTTGGCCTGGTCATAGAAGAATCTCCGCTTGTTGCTCAAAAGCTTGATGTCTGAGTTGAAGATGAGAACAAGTGGAGTGATAACGTTTCGCGTAAGAACGTTGGACTCTTCAATGTCAGCGGTGGACTTCTCTGTGAGGACTGGGATAACTTCACTGATGACATCGTGCATGAGTGGATTCTCAATGGCCATTGCATGGTTGGCAAGCTCAGAAAGTGAGTTGGCGAACCCAGAGCGAGCAAGTGCCAAATGACGAGTGGCTTCATCCAACGCTTGAACTTTCTTGATGGAGTTCTTGAGCAAAGTTCTGAACATGTGACATCTATCTTCTAGCTGTGCCAATGTCTTCCTGAACTCGGGACTATCGTTGTCGAAGAGGTATGGTGCGTCCTTGTATGTGGCGTCAGCGAGTGATGGGTCAATGGCATCTTCGTCTCTCTCAATGTAGATGAGCGCCTTGAAGATTTCCTCCGAGCCTCCACTGAACGTGATATATGTCTTACCTTCTGAAGGGATCGTGTCCAGGTGGACGGTGATCTTGAACTCGTCCTTATCCTTGCTTATCTGGATGACGCTTGGGTCCATGGTGCTCTTCTCGTTGCCGTTGTTCACAACGAGCTTGGAGGCCAGCGGGCTGTGCTTGACTGCAACGTGCTTCTCGTTATAGGCTCTGAGTAGCAAGTCGTTGTAAACAGTGAGAGATGAATCATCAGAGCTGTTGAACGGGGCGAGCAGCTCTTGGCTGAGCTTGAAGACAACGACGATGGTATCGGAGGAGGCACAGTTGAGAAGAAAAGGATGCTCTTCAGAGTCCTCATTCTGCGTGAAGGTAGCGAGCGGCTTCGTCTTGGGGAGCTTGAGCTGCGATGTGAGGGCATTGACACGTATCACCTTCTTGTTCTCCGACCTGACCGGCTGTATCGTGATCTTGTTGATGGAGAGTCCCTGTGCGACGTAGACGGGGCTCTTGTAGCCACTGGTGCTTGTCACTTGGCCCATGCTGTGTCGTGCGTTCCTGTGATGAGGCCGATGCTGTACAGTGGCGAAGATTGGATGGGGTTAACTTCCAGCGGCTGAGAGCTGAGAGGACAGGGGAGCTCGTGTGTGGTGGCGGCCCAAGAGGAATGTGAAGCAGTGTCGCGTGTAGTAATGGCGAAGTGCCTGGAAGAGGGTGTGAGAGCAGCGGACAGCGGACAGGGCGCTTGGTGTGTGGCGGACGGGAGCTGTAGGTGTACCGCTGTGGTAGAGAGTAACAGGAACGGAGAGAGAGAAAGATGGAGAGGGAAGAGAGCAGTTCAGTACAAGAGAACACAATTTTTTACTCTCTTGTGCGCTGTGTGACATGTTGCACATAGGCGCGATCTAGAATTATCACTGCACCCGTCCTATCGGGAGAAGGTCCAAGAATCCGCAGTAGCTAGACCTCCGAGTTCAAAAATAACTCCTTTTGCCTCTTGTGGCGTGCCCAGGTTCGAAACATCCGGAAGCAGTTAGCTGGAAAGGCAGTGATGAGGCCAGACACAAATACTATCGAGACCCGGGAAGTATCCGAAGGTTCTGAAATTTCACTGACAAGGATCGCATTGGCAAGCCTTGAGCTCAAGGTTCCACTCCCCAGAATAATGCTGATCTTCGTAGAGTGCAGGTGATAAATTATACTTCACAATGATGATAAGCAGTCTGTTGGAAGTGCGAATTTGCTTGGAGTTCGCCGCGTCCTTCAGATGAGAAAGTTCTACGAGCGGAATGCCAACTTCCACTGATCATGGTACACAGGAAGGTCCTAGTGTCATGACTGAAGTGATAAGGCAGTGGGTACATACAAGCCTGATCAAGGTACGCGGCGGGGCACCCTACATACATATATCGCGCTTTTTAGCGTGGCACCTCTCAAATCAGGAAGGGGTACGTCTCGGCTCTCCGCAGCTTCCCTCGAGAGTCGGAGGAAAAGTAGCCCCTGCGAAGAGATTGTACAGGAAACGAAACACGACTGATCCGTGATTCTCAAAAATTAATGGATACTGGGATGTCTTTGTCAAAGTGCTTGTAGAACCTAGGCATTCGCAAATTACATGGTTCATAGCTCTACATTCCTCGATTAAGATGGTGCACATATCCCACAGACACATCCTATACACCACACATGACACCATTCACCACCAAGATGATGAGAGCTCTAGCAGTAAAGATATGAACTTGAATAATCAAGGGAAAAAGAGGTCAGAGGATTGTGCCCTTGATTATATAGCAGCTTCATGGAAGTTTACTCGACTCGCCCGACACCCGGACCGTACACGTCTGTACACCGCTTCAGTCCGTCTGGGGGCTCAGGCTGGCCTCAAATATTTTGAGTCTTTGAAGTTTGGTTTAGGCTCTCGCTTTTGAGTCTCAGGTCTCAGACCTCAACTCTTCATGAGTCTCGAGTCTATGATCAACGTCTGAAATCGCTTGTGAACCGATGCATGCGTCAAGTTTCAATCTGTTGTACACAAACTATGGGATGGGGATCTTGAGCTTACTCTGAAGAATGAACCAAGCAATAATGCTGACCATAACTCACCCTATAGAAAGAACGGCGCTGTTAGGGTAGCCATGACAGCCGCATCGCGCTAGTCTCTAGCTCCCACCAGCATGGTATCAAATCACATCAACGGCGGTACAGCGTATGCACTATATTCATGATTTCAGATAAAGTAGCTGTCCAAATATCAGATCTTAGATCCACAACTACCACAGCCCTACCGCTGTGCTGCTAAATTCGTTGTGTTTTGTTTCTGGCTCACTTGTTGACATTCTTGCCCAAACCGGCGCCGCTCTGCACCAGGGCTGCGCAACCAGTGCATTGTTATTATTTACATATTTCCCAATCGGGAAACATCTCTGACAAACACACAGAGAATATAACTAGAAGCATCAGCGCTCGCCGACTCACAACACAACTATCACCAACAACCGCCAACCAGCTCCACCACCAACAAGAGGCCAAAGGCGGACAGATCTCCACCAACTCATCCACAGAGGACCATCATCACACACCCGCGGTATTTCGCTGAACATCGCCACAGAAACCCACAAACGCTCTCGTTGCATTCTCCCGCCCAAATTCCCCCATCGAAGACCACCTCCTCTGTGTCCTCCCCCCCCCCCCCCC
>JAKTOZ010000051.1:0-106965 GCA_030557345.1 Petasospora maritima
GGGTATTGTGGTGGGGGGGGGGTGTTCGGGGGGTGGTTGATATTACACTCTGATGATGGGCAGAGGTGTAAGAACTTCCGTTTGTTGACGTTTTTGTGCAACGAGATGAGAGAAGCCTCTCACTTCGATGATGACAACCTCTACCTACAAGTTGGAGCACGGCTGCTAAGACCCGGGCTCGCAAACATTACCCGATAAGGCCCTTTTGGCGAAATAATATTACCGCATTGGTCCGATTTGCGGAGAAGCGCGCAACCTCTAGTACATTAATCGCGCGACCGCTCCCGGCCTCGATTCCGTGGCTCTCGCAATTACTTTATCCGGTAAGTGGTGTGGCTGTTCCTTGCGAGGGTCTTCTAGAACTTCTGTTGAGCTGAAATTGACGAATTTGATGCTTTGGGTGTTAAATCTGGGAAGTATAGAACAGTCTGATGAGATATTCATATCTCTACCCCCAATTTACAAAGACCTCATCGTCGCATATGTCAGGCCCATCAGCTCATCGCCAATCACGAGTTGTGACAATGGCGAAATTTGGCACTGTGGGGTGTCCGGGTGCTTACTTAATCACACAACACTGGATTATGTAAGCCCCCTTGTTTACTTCGGCGCCTCCAAAACAAAACAAACAAAAAAACATCAACAAAGTCTCAGCGCTGACGACAACAATCGGGCAAACACACGGCGCTTCAACACACAGGACCGTTCGACGAGCAGCTCTCAGCGCACACCGACTCCCACAGGGCCACACTCTCACCACAACACCCGGCCACCCACCAGCACTAGCACCAAGTCACACCTCCCGGCACAGACCCGCAACCCGCTCTCCCCTCGCACTTATGGACTCACGGAAGAGAACAGCCGACGGCGTTGTTGACAACGTAAGTATTTTCATCCCTTTCTCTGGCTGCTGCTGCTTGTACAGCTGTCTGGAACTGTTCTGCGGAGGCAAAGAACCACCATCTCCCCGCCACAGACCAACCGCCCACTCACAAGCCCTCGTTGAGCCCACGCCCCCGACTATTTTCACCGCCTACCGGGGAGCTCAACGCTGGGGCTGGGCGGGCGGGCGCAACCGGGCGCGGACGACAACACAACTCCGCCAGCGCTCACCGGGGCACATTGCACTCTTATCGTGTTCAATTGGGCTGTTCCCGGTGTCTTTTGATATCTGGTCATATTGTCCCCCACCCTCTGGAAGTTTTTTCCTTTTGTTTCTACCCTTGCTGTCCGTGGTTATCCTTTGCTTCCGTTGCAGTTCTGAGCACTCTGTTGTGCTTAAATTATCTCTGAACCTGATTTACTAACTTATCTTCCACACAGGTCTCCTTGTACGATGATCCCAACGAGCTGGTCAACGCCGTCATATCCGTACTGAACGTCCCGGAACAGAAGACTGCTGTTTCCGAAACGTATGCTAATGACAAGAACCTTGCCTCTGAGGTTCAGGCGTACGCTAAGATCGCCGGTAATAACTGGACTTACTACGTCAAGACGTTGAACATATCCATTGGAAGAAACACCGAAGTCGCTGACGCTGGCAAAGAAGGCTCTGCAGATATCGATTTGGGCCCAGCAAAAGTTGTCTCTCGTGCTCATGCCAGTATCAGCTACAACGTTGGTACAAGACAGTGGCAACTATACGTCCAGGGAAGAAACGGTGCCAAAGTCGACACTGCAAAGATCCCATGTGGTCCAAATTCTACACCGACCCCACTCAGCTCTGGTGCTGTCATTGACATTGGTGGTACCCAAATGATGTTCATCTTACCAGATGCTCAACCAAAAGTGGCTGCTCAATTGTTGGAACAAGTTGCCCACAAGATTCCAAAGCCAAAGAATAAAAAGACTCAGTTCAGTAACCCATACACTAATGGCAACAAGGGTACCACTACTATGCCCGTTGCTCCTTCCTCTAACATGAAGGCCTTCCACATGATTAATGACGATGGTGGTGATTATTCCGATATCAATGGTCCTTCTATGGAATCAGACTTCTCCAAGGACGAGGCTCGTGATATCAAACCACCTTACTCATACGCCACCATGATCACACAGTCTATCTTGTCTAACGGAGATGGTGTCCTGTCCTTGTCTGAGATTTATGATTGGATCGCAAGACATTATGCATTCTACAGATTCTCCAAATCAGGCTGGCAAAACTCGATTAGACACAATTTGTCTTTGAATAAGGCATTTGAGAAAGTCCCAAGAAGACCAAATGAACCAGGTAAAGGTATGAAATGGCAAATCAGTGATTCTTACAAGGATGAATTCATGAAGAAGTTCCAAAATGGTTCTCTGTCAAAAGCAAGACGGGGCTCATCGGTCTCGAGACAGTTGCAATTGCATTTGGCTAAACATAATGATCTGCCCGCTTCACAGTCTCAAAGACACAAAGTTGGTACACAATTCACTCCACCATTGCAGTACCAACCACCGGATGCATTGCAATTCATGGCCAGTGCCGCTTCCGGTAATCCAGTTGGTCAACCACCATACCAAGGTCCACCACAAGGGTTCCAGGCTCCACCTCCACAAGGCGTTCCATATGGACAGTATGCTCCACCACAACTCCCACCATTGCAGCAGCAACAACCAGCTCTCCCATATCCACAACAGCAAATACCTGCTCATTACACACACTCCAGAGGCTCTTCTATAGGAAGTGCTCAGTTCCCACCTCCATCTGCACCATACGGTATGCAGCAGCAACAGCAGCAGCAACAGCCACCACATCAACAGCAACAACAACAGGATCAGTCATTACAACAACAGATTCCACCACAGCAGCAAGAACAACAACATCAGCAGCTACCACCACCTCAACAGCAGCAACAGCAACAACCACTACCACAGCAACATCAACCACAGTCATCTGTTGAACAGCACCAGCTTCAACAACCACAGCATGCACCACAGAGTGTTGAGTCTCATGATAATTCGCAGCTCTCTGGTACACGAGACCAAGAGAACGTACAGATGACGAGCCATGACACGACAAACGTTCCTGAAAGTCATGGTGATGTTAACCAAGACAATCATGCATCTGAATTATCATCTCCTGCTAAAAGTGAACAAAAATTCCCACCATTGTACCCTTCAAACAAGTACTACAACAACGAGGAAGGTAACAGTACCAATGATACCAAGACCGAGACTAATAACTCTCATGTTGATTATGGTTTGATCTCATCCCCATCGAAATCTTTCTCCGTTTCTGCCGTTGAGGCATTCACACCAGATCGTGGTGCACGTAAGAAAGATGATGGTGATAACAATGTGAGAGACGTTGTCAATGGTAACAATTTGCAATCATCACCTGCATTGTGGAACTTTGTTCAGTTCAGTACACCATTGGGACCAGGTCAAGATAGGAAAGAACAGCCTTCTCCAACGAAGAATGGATTCCAATTGCCTGATTCTCCATTGAATTTGAAGACTAAAGAAAGTGGTAAAGACGGTGAGTTGAATGTTGATTTGGCCAAAGGTTTCAAGAAGGAGTGAAATGTTCTTTTACTCTTTATGATTCTATTGGTTCCTTGTGTTATACTGTGCTTTTTGTTTTGTGAAATTTTCTGATTGTACCCACCCTTTTTTTATATCTTGTTTTGAGTCTTGCGTTTTTGTGTTTTTGAGTTATTGATTTTGGAATTACTTCTGTTTCCGTCTGTGTTGTTGTCATACTCACTCTCTTGTCTGCTTTTGAAAAGAGACCTATATGGAGCAAAGAAGAGAAGGAGAAAGAGTGTTGTTTCCATTCCCTGTCTGGTTTGTTTGAGCTGGCTTATTTGATTGATCTATTGGTACTGGTTTACCTTTTGATTGGACTAATCACTTAAACTTGTTTCCAAAGTATTGTGGTATTGTTTCCCTGTCTCTTTTGTCTTTTGCATTATCATCGAAGAAAAAAATCAATTCATTCTCTGTTGAAAGCATTAAGTTGTAGCTTTGTGCATGACATATGACATGCACTCTTGATCTACAGTACGGCGATAAGGTATACAATGTGGTCCTACATATGATCTTCCAATAACCCCATGAATTCCTGTAATACCATGTACCGTCCTCATATGACCATATCTATGAAATGATACAACATCCACCTTTCTGTGGTCCCTGTTGTGGTTTATCCTCGACATCCACCGGCCTGACACTGACATGAATGACCCTACTCAGCTCGAGTCTTATCTCACTGAGCTTCGTCTGTCCGTTTAACGGTCTTCCCATGTGTATCAGTCTCAGCTGTGAAGGGTTCTGTGGTGTTGTCCCTTCGGACCATAACTTGTTCAGACTCTGCTCATGGCTGTGGTTCTGGAAGATGTAGTTCGACAGGAGTGATATGGTGATGTCTTCCACGGCCACGTCTGAGCTTGTTGATATGTCCTGGATGGACACCGGGACGCGTGCGGAGTCTGGGAAAAGCAGCGTCAGCGAGTCTTCCTGTTCTGTGGCCATGCTGTGTCTGTATGTTGTTTATTGTCTTATCGGCGGTGCGCTTCTGTGGTAATAAGAGCAGTTAGTGTGAAAGTGTGTGCTGACAGCCATGCGGATGTGTGGAGATGTGTGGTTTCGCGGATGTTTAGGGGAAAGGAGCCGAGAAGCCTCATTTGTGACACATAATAGCTCTGGGATGGTGATCTTTTGCAATTGAAGCTATAACTTCTCTCATTTCCCAGCTGAAATGTCCCTTCTCAACAACGGCGTGGCACTGGCGTTCTGTGCGGAGTGTGCGGTGGAACAAGGCATCCCAGTGAGTGTTATGTGTTCTGTGTACTGTGTACATACATTCTCCTTGATGATGAATACCAGGATCTAACAGTACAATCCAGCTGGTTTTGAAGGAATTGGACACATCACGAAGACAAATCAGTCGCATATTGATCCTTGATTGTGCTTCGATCGTGGACTTTGAACTTCTGGGCCTGGTTGTCCCGGAGAAGTACGTCTCCACCGTCAGCTATGCCCAATGCTTTGACTTTAAAGGTGTTCTCCAGTCATTTGATTCTGAACTAAAAAGCGGAACACTTATACTGATCATCGGGCTCAAACAGCTGCTCGACCGTGATAAGCTCTCGGACTTTGCAATGACACATAAGCTGCTGAACGATGTGATGCTACAGGTGAGGAAGTATACGTCTGACGGTGGGGATGTGGTGCTGTTGGAGAACGAAGGCGAGTCTGCCAGTGTTGTGGATTATTATGTTGATGTGAGGTACCAGTTGAAGTCTGGGAAGCTTATACTGTTATGACTGTGTGATTTATGAATGAATTGATGTCCTTGTTATGATCATCTGCTTATCATGTAGTCATAGATAAGTTGCCCTACTCTAGATCACGTGCCTTGTATCAGGGCTCACAGAGATGTCCGGGTGTAAGTTCGCGCATCCGTGCAAATGTGTCCCCAACCGCCGCCGTCCGCCTGTTTTTCGCAGTCCCAGCCGCCGCATAGCACCCCCAGCACACAACACTTCGCGCTTTTCCCGCGAATTCAGCGGCCCATTGGCGGCGTGCGGTGTGTGCGGTGTGTGCGGTTCGCGGTCCCCACGCTGATTTTTCCACTTGAAATCTTTCACATCAACTCAACGAAGGTACAGGGAAACAACCATCCTCGCAAGAGCCCATACAAACATAATGAACTCTTTCGAACCAGTTGTCGTTGTTGACGGTACGTGGGATCCATTCACAGAGAACTTGAGCGGAGACAGGAGCGTGTCTGAGCGTTGTTTTGAGCACTGAAGAGATTTTACACATTGAAGATACACAAGAAGATGTACAAGGAGACTTACAAGAAGACTATGCAAGGAGACAGAGGCACACACACATACACACAAGACCACTCATATACACAAGAACAAGTACTATGATCTCACACTTCTAAAAGTCCAGGAGATCTCCTCCCAATCAAATCATCAGACATGCAAAAAAGCCATCACATACATGAACACATATAAGCACACACGTCTCTATCTCCAGTCCCCATTCCAGTTCTCTAATTGACTATAAGCACACGAATACTAACAAATCCACAGGTAAGGGACACCTTTTGGGTCGTCTCGCCTCCATCGTTGCTAAGCAGCTTTTGGAAGGCCAGAAGGTTGTCATTGTCAGATGTGAATCTTTGAACGTCTCTGGTGAGTTCTTCAGAACCAAGTTGAAATACCACGACTACTTGAGAAAGGGTACCCGTTTCAACAAGACCAGAGGTCCATTCCACTTCAGAGCCCCATCCAGAATCTTCTACAAGGCTGTTAGAGGTATGGTTGCCCACAAGACCGCTCGTGGTAAGGCTGCCATGGAGAGACTTAAAGTGTTTGAGGGTGTCCCACCACCATTCGACAAGAAGAAGAGAGTTGTCGTTCCACAGGCCCTCCGTGTTTTGAGATTGAAGCAGGGTAGAAAGTACACCACCCTCGGTGACTTGTCCAAGTCTGTCGGTTGGAAGTACAGCGACGTTGTCGCCAAGTTGGAGGAGAAGAGACAGGAGAGAGCTGCTGAGTACTACGCCAAGAAGAGAGCTTTGACCAAGAAGGTTGACGCTGCTAAGGCTTCCCAGGCTGACTCTGAGGTCTCCCAGCAGTTGGCTACCTTGGGTTACTAAGTGTGTTATGGGGTTTTTCATTTTGTAATAGGCTAGTAATTTTTGACTTATAAAAGAGTTGTTCCATATGTAAACCTGTGCAGTAGTAGGCTTATAGATATTACTTCTAGTTTTGTATAAATGTTGCTCCCAAGATCCTGTCGGAGTCCACCGGGGTAAATTTTCATAGTGCGTGCACGCAGACTTATGACCCTAACCCCGCCACCACAGGATAATACACCAACAACTACAGCTGTACACCTGCAAACACCCAGCACACACACACATGACACAAAGGTCATTGTCACCGACACAGAGAGAGGTCTTATCGGGTCTCAGTGCCGGCTTCATCACAACAACAGTCACGCATCCACTGGACTTACTCAAGATCCGTCTCCAGCTCGATGCATCAAACGCCACCTTCGTTGAGTCGACGAGGCGTATTGTCTCTTCATTAAGACAAGGATCACTACCACACACACTGAGAGAAGTGTACCGAGGTGTTGTACCCAATCTGGTTGGCTCCTCCGTTGCGTGGGGTGTCTACTTTGCCAGTTACCGATACGTCAAGGATGTCTTCCACTACGCATCACAGCCACACACCGACCCATTGATTGCTGACCACACGCCAAAGACCAACCAGGACTCGAAGTTGAGAGCATATCACTACCTGTCGTCTGCCTTCATTGCCGGTTCCTTCACTGCTGTGGTGACTAATCCCATTTGGGTATTAAAGACGAGGATCTTGAGCACTTCGAAGAGAGAGCCTGGTGCGTATGCTGGGTTGCTCGATGGCATTAGAAGGATATTGAAAGAGGAGGGTGTTCTAGGCTTCTGGAAAGGTCTTGTCCCCAGCCTTCTCGGTGTCAGTCAAGGAGCACTGCAGTTCACGGTGTACGACACACTGAAGTTCCACTGGCTGAAGAGCGACGAGAGACAGCTGACGGTGTGGGAGTACATCGGTGTCAGCTGTGTGTCCAAGATCGTTGCTGCTGTGGCGCTGTATCCGTGCCAGGTGGTTAAATCAAGGCTACAAGATTATGGGAGCATCAGGCAGAGAAAGAGGCTCAGAGACGTCTGCAAAGGGCTGTACAGGACAGAAGGTGTGGGTGCCTTCTACAAAGGAATCGTGCCCAACGTGGTGAGAGTGCTGCCGGCAACCTGCATCACCTTCACTGTGTACGAGACCATGAACAAGTTGATTTAGAGGGGCATTAGCATAGCATAAGCATACGAGGCATTATTTATACATATTTATGAGCATTATACCTTGTAGCTCTACAACTACAGATCTACACGCCTACAACTGATAAATGAACGAACGGTAAAACCAATGTACAGCACCCTTCCTTCACGTCTCTCATATTTTGTGGTCGTAAGCAGTTGTCCTCGTAGCATCAAAGCCATTAAACAGAAGGCAAAGGCGACAGAAGAGCAAGAAGAGGAGGTCTGTTTGGGGTCTGGGCCCAGCCCAAGTAGAGCACGAATGGGATCCAGCCGTAGTGGGCGACGACACGGGCAGAGTCGAGGATCTTGGAGATACGTTCCTGGTGCTTTGTTAGTGTTTGCTCTGGTGGTGGGGAGTGTCTCCATGAGTTGTAGCGTTTAGGCAATAGTCGGTGCTATTTGACACAAAAACAACCGTTTGAAAGCCCAGCACTCTCACATTCACAATAGACTCACCTTGGACTCGTCAGACAAAGCAAAAACCATTTTAATATCTGTTTTCTGTGCTCTTCAACTCACCATTGCGATCTTGGATTAGCCGCCGGCCTCGACGTTTTTTCATATAAAAAGCTCAGTGCGCGCCTGCGATCTCCAAAACCAAAACAAAGCCTTTCACAACACTCGATCAGGACACGTAAACACATAACCACACGACGACACAGTGCCGCTATGGACCCAGACTTTTTACAGGTATGTTCCCCTTATCAACACGATCACAACGGTGTAATCAGATCTCTAACCGCCCTACGCAGTACTACCAAGACGTCGAGGACACCGACGGCGTGCGGTTCTCATGGAACACGTTCCCGACCTCCAAAATCGCCCAAAACAGGCTCTCGGTGCCCATTGGTGCGATCTACACGCCGTTGAGACCACGTGACGCTTTGCCGGTGCTTGAAGGAGACCCACTCGTTTGCAGAGCTCCGTGCGGTGCCGTCTTGAACCCCTTCTGCCAGGTTATCAACAACAAGGCATGGACGTGTTCGGTGTGTGGCAACTCCAACGCCTTGCCGCCACAGCACCAGATGGCATTGCCGCTCCAGTGCTATCCACAGAACACCACGATTGAGTATGTGACCACAAGACAGGCACAGCACCCGGTGTTTGTGTTCGTTGTCGATACTTGTTTGTCTTCCGATGACTTCCAAGCATTGAGAGAGTCTCTTATCGTGTCGTTGAACCTCTTGCCTCCCGATGCCCAGGTCGCTTTTGTCAGTTTCGGTAAGAACGTCATGATCCATGAACTCCACGGTGATGGTGTCAGAGCCTACGCTTTCAACGGTGCCAAGGAGTACACACTCGATGAAGTGTCTAAGAAACTTGGTTTCCTCTCTTCAGACATGAGAAAAGCACCACATGTTGGGCTGCAAACAGCACAGAGATTTGTCCAGAACGCCGCAATGGCAGAATACAGCTTGGATCACATTCTGGAAGGACTCAAGCAAGACACATGGCCACACACGTCAAAACAACGCTCCCTCAGAGCCACTGGTTGTGCTTTGAACGTTGCCTATTGTCTTTTGAAAGTCGCTGCCACCAATGTCGGTTCTCATGTCATGTTATTCACAGGTGGTCCATGTACTTATGGTCCAGGTTTGATTGTTGGTAACGAGTTGAAAGAACCTATTAGATCACATCATCTCATTGAAGCTAAAGAGGCTAAACATTTCAAGAAGGCTAAGACTTATTATCAATCATTGGCTAAAGTTTGTGCTGAGAACGGTACCTCGGTGGATATCATGATTGGTGCTTATGACCAAGTTGGTTTACTTGAGATGGAGGAACTCTGCCATGAAACTGGTGGTGTTGTCGTCCTTACTGATTCTTTCACTACATCCATTTTCAAACAATCATTTCAAAGATTCTTCATGAGAGATGAGGATGGACAACTGAACATGGGCACCAACGCTACGTTGGAACTCAAGGTTTCAAATCAGATCAAGGTTGCTGGATTGATTGGACATGCACAGTCTCTTGAGAAAAATGATCAGTTTGCATCTACAACTTCTCATTATGGACTTTCTAAGACTTCTGCATGGAAGTTGTCTAGTATAAGACCAATTTCTTCATATGGCATTGTCTTTGAAGTTCAAGATTCTACACAGACGGCCAATTTCGGTAATTCCAACTCCGTCATAATCCAATTCATCACTTTCTATGAACATTCAGACTCAACCAAAAGAGTCAGAGTCACCACCGTGCAAAAACCAACCAATTCACAAGACATCAGTCTTTCATTTGATCAAGAAGCCGCTGCTGTACTCGTTGGTCGAATTGCCGTTGATAAAGTCCTGAAAGAGGACCCCTCGGATGTCATTGGATGGGTTGATCAGGTGTTGATGGGACTCTTGAGGAATTTTGCAGAGTATCATAAGAAGGATGCACTGTCTTTCAAATTGGGTCAACAGTTTTCAATGTTCCCACAGTTCATGTATCATCTTCGTCGGTCACAGTTCTTGCAGTTGTTTAACAATTCACCAGATGAGACTGTTTTCTACAGACACGTTTTCCTCACTGAAGATACTGGTAATTCATTGATCATGATCCAACCAACGTTGACTGCGTATGAACAAGATCGTGAAGTTGATGAAGATGAAGACGCTGGGTTCCCTGTTCTTTTGGATTCCGTTTCTATTGAACCTGAGAGGATTTTGCTTTTGGATACATTCTTCCACATTTTGATCTATCATGGAGCCACAATCGCAGCATGGAGAGCACAGGGTTATCAAGATGATCCAGATTATGCCTCATTCAAAGAATTTTTGGAAGAAGCACGTATGGATGCTGCTGATTTGTTGTCTGATAGATTCCCATTACCAAGATTCATTGATTGTGATGAAGGTGGTTCACAAGCGAGATTCTTGTATTCCAAACTGAATCCAACAACAACTTATAGCAACTCGTTGATGGGACAAGGTGGTGCTACGATCTTGACTGATGATGTCAATTTACAGACTTTTATGGAACACGTTCAGAAGAACGTTGTTGAGTTGGCTTGATGTATAGACTTGCATATTCATTTTACAATTAGACATAAAGTATTACTGTATTAGTTATATAGGTGTATATCACCAACCATCACCCCAACCGTCATCACCATCGTCTTCCATTTGCAAATTAATCTTACTCTTCTTCAACTGCATACCTTTCTTTGTGCCAATAGTCTTCGTCTTCTTATCTTCTGTTGCCAATCTTGTGACTTTTGGAGCCATTGTTGTTGGCTTCTTGATTGGAGCTTTTGTTGGTTTTGTCACTGGTATTGGTTCTTCCTCTTCTGCTTCCTCTTCATCAGCGAGTCCCCAGCCATCTTCAACGTCATCCTCTTCATCTCCCCATGAGGAGTAGTTAACCTTTGGCTTCGTCTGTGTGTATGTCTGTGCCTGTGGCTTTGGGGTCTCTTTCTTAAACGACTCAATCACCTGTGGAGTACCGGCTCTTGAATCCTGTGGAGATGGCGTCAATGCATTGCTTGTATTCAACGAACCACCGAGATTAGAAGTGAGCTTCGTGAACGTAGATGTCAATGAAATACCGAAATTTTGAACATTGGAAGTGACCTCGTCCATCGTATCATCTTGAGTTTCAACGTCAACTGGTAATTTGGCAGCTTCTTCTTTAATCTTTTGGAAAAACAAGTCGAATGCCTTCTGTGCCTCTTCACGAACTTTGGAACTCTTATCCAAAAGAGATGGGGCAATGACCGTCAAGATCTTGTTAGCGATGATGTCTGGAGTGAAGTATTCCAAACATGAAGACAGTGCCATGATTGAGGCCAGTTTGGAATGAACGAATGGATCTTTCAAACCTTTAGCAAAAGCAGTGGAGAGCACGGTTGGTCTTGATGATTTGTTCAAATGTTGTGCAATTTTACCAATACAGATCGTCGTGTTGCATCTGATCTCTGGTTTCTCATCTGCCTGGGTCTTAGCCAGGAATCTGAGTAACTCGTTGTTCAACTGTCTTTCTGAGAGCTTGGGAGCTAGATAAAGAACTGCCTTAACGGACTCTTCTCTTATAGCTGGAACGGAGTCAGAAAAGCCTGTAACGTAAGAAGTGAAGATCCTGTCTGTGATGTCCGATCTGTCAAGTTTCTCCACGTACTTTGGCAAGAATCCCAAGAGCATCATACGGATCTGTCTGTCTGGCAATGCAAATGCCTTGATAATGATTGGCTTGATGAGTTTGTTGAAAGCGTCTTGGGTCAAGTTCTCAGAGTATGACAGGATGAATCTTAAAGAGAAAGGAGCCTGTGTTGGTGATTGAGTGAAGAAAGTGACTAATTCAGGGAGGATTCTGTATTCGAGGAAGCCAGGAGGAGCATCGTCTTTGACACTTTCCAATGATTCAAACAGTCTCATCTTCTCGTCTTCAGTTTTGAGGTTTATTTCATCCAGAGTTTGGTAAATGTCAACAATCGGGGAGCTTAAGTATGTGTTCAGCCCATTCTTCCAAAACTGTTCAACAGTGGCTCTCGTGGTGATAGAAGTCGAGGTAAGTTTCTTGAAAGCCGGGACCATGTCTTTGGGGATACCACGGGCTTTGACCATGTCATCTTTGGAGAAGTCTGTAACACAGTCGTTGAACAAGCTGTACACAAAGGCACCAAGTCTCCAAGAGTCCAATTTGTACGCAGCGTTTCCCCTGTAAACATCAACACCTCTGTCTGACACTTCTGGTGGAACGTTGTCCTGGAACCCGGGCAGTGCCCTTGAAGAGCGGTACAGTGGCTGGTTTGGGTCTGATTGTAAGTTGGTGCACACCTCGAAGCCACCGAGTTTGATCTCTCCGCTTTGGGTGACGAAGACGGTGTTCAACTGGAGGAAACCAAGGACGGAAGTTCCTTCGACGTTAATGAACTTGAGTGCTTTTGCCACTGAAAAAACGATCAACTGGAGCATGTTCTCCGTGGTCTCAACCGTTCTGATAACGTCCACCAACGGCACAACTCTCTCTGTGATGACGTAGAGAATGGAGTCCGTTTCAAAAGTATCCAGCACTTTCAACACACCGGGCAGTCTCAGCGCTCTTATCTTTCTCAGCGAATTGAGTGCCAAACTGTCCTCTTCGCCGCCGTTTCTCTCTCTCTGGAACACGGAACACGGCGTCGAATCGTCCTTCTTGATGGCCTCGTACAGCCGCCACACGGAGCGGGGAAGAGCCGGGTCTGCGCTGACTTCCTCGCCGATTGTGTACGGGATCGAGGGCCCGGTGAAGGAGCTCAAAGTCTTTGAGAGGAAGTTCATTTGGTGCTTTGGAAGTGTTCAAAATGGTGGTTTTGTGCCTGTTTCTGTGTGTTTTGTTGTTGTTTTGATCCAACGTGTAAACTAGTCGCGGCGGGACTAGATTCGTGTATGGGACTAGTCTGGGGACTGGCTGGCCTAGCTACACAGAGACTAGAAGGACTAGAAGCACAGAAAACTTATAAATAAACATGAAATAGTCAGCATTTTAGTTTCATTTTCGTATGTAAAAGCATCAGAGGATAAAGAGAATATAGAGAATTGGGTTCCATTACAAAAGGATCTCCAATGGGTTCTCAACAACGTCCTTCAAGGCCTTAATGAACTCACCACCCTTAGCACCGTCAACGACTCTGTGGTCGAAAGTACCGGTGATGGTGATCTTGTCGTCGAAGGAGAAGCCGTGCTCAGCAGACTTGTCCTCGACAGCGACTCTCTGTGTGGTTCCAATAGCGAGAATGGTGGACTGTGGTGGGTTGATGATCGAGGTGAACATGTTGACGGCTGGGTTCATACCCAAGTTGGAGATACAGATGGTACCACCCTGGAACTCTTCTGGCAACAACTTGTTGTCCTTGGCTCTCTTACCGAGGTCCTTGACCTCAGAAGAAATGGTGGCAAGACCCTTGGTGTGGGCGCTCTTGACGATTGGGGTGATCAAACCGGATGGGGTAGCAACGGCGACGGAGACGTCAACGTTGTTGTACTGTCTGATGACACCTTCGGACTCGATCCAGTGGGAGTTGGCGTCTGGGACACGTCTAGCAGCGACGGCAATGGCCTTGATCAAGATATCGTTGATGGAGAGCTTGTAACGGTCATTGGCAGCAGCGTTCAAAGAGGCTCTAAGTTTCAACAATTTGGAAACAGAGATCTGGGAGGAGACAATGTATGATGGGTTTGTCTGTCTGGATTCCAACAAACGCTTACCGATGATCTTACGCATGTTTGTGATTGGGATATCGACAAAGTCAGAAGTGGCAGATGGGGCAGAAGCCTTTGGAGCAGCAGCCTTTGGAGCCTTAGCAGCCTCGGCAATGAGCTTCTCAACGTCCTCCTTGGTGATTCTACCGTTGGTACCGGAACCGGCAACGCCCTTCAAGGAGACGCCGTGCTCCAAGGCGATGTTCTTAGCCAATGGAGATGCAATGATTCTGTCACCAACAGCCACCTTTGGAGAGGAAGAAGAAGAAGAAGAAGATGGGGCTGGTGTGGAGGCAGCTGGAGCTGGGGTAGAGGCCTCTTCCTTTGGAGCCTCAGCAGCTGGAGCAGCAGCCTTTGGAGCAGCGTCGACGGTGAAGTTCTCGAAGGCAGCGACATCGGCCTTGTCCTCGACGTAGACGGCGATTGGGGTGTTGACTGGGACGTCCTTAGCACCGGACTCGACGAGGATCTTAGCGAGGAAACCGTCCTCCTGGAACTCAAAGTCCATCTGAGCCTTGTCGGTCTCGATCTCGGCAATGGCCTCACCGGCGCTCAATTCGTCACCAACGGCCTTGTTCCAGACGGCCAAGTTACCTTGTGTCATGGTTGGCGAGAGGGCTGGCATGCCGATGATGTGGTGCTTTGGGTACGAGGACTGGAAACGAACGGCGAACTGGGAGAGCTGTGTGCATCTGTGGAATCTGTTAGTACTGTGCTTTGAAAGTGTGAGCTTGTAAGTGTCAAGTATACGCTTATAGGTGTTTAGATCAACACCCACAAGAGCCCTAAACACCGCAATAACAGGCCTCAAAAGACGTACCTTGGGAGAGCACGCACTGCTGGACGGGCAGCGACTCTGGCAAAGGAGATGATGGACATTCTGGTGGCTTCCTGGGGCTTGCAAACGGGTCTTCTCTGTGCAAATCGGGGCTCCCAGGGATCCAAATTGGCGGAGAATCCCACGCTTTTGTCGGCAGGTGGTGCCATCGGGTGGTCGACACACAACACCCGGACACCACCGTGTGTATTAGCGTGGGGGTGTGAAGTGTACAACTAGATTTATGGTAAAAAGACGTGGGATTTATGAATTGATGGTAAACACATGTATTGCTGGCTACTTCTTCACATATTCAACCTCGTTGGCCAGGACTTTCTGCTTGAAAGCCGGGATTGTGGAAGTGTGGGCCCAC
Organism: Petasospora maritima; assembly: GCA_030557345.1. Lineage (NCBI taxonomy): Eukaryota > Fungi > Ascomycota > Saccharomycetes > Phaffomycetales > Wickerhamomycetaceae > Petasospora > Petasospora maritima. The sequence goes on from JAKTOZ010000051.1 coordinate 15,162, forward strand.
GGTTTGAGCTCCAGCTCTTTATCGATAACACCAGCAAAGCACCCGAGCCACCCGTCTCTTGAGTACGACTCATTGACGAGTTTCAGAGTCTGTGGATGGACATACTGGAGAGTGTCTGCCCTCCCGACATTGTCCAAAATGGTGGAAATCTGGAGCAAAAGGCCCAAAAGAGTGATCTGGCCGTCATCTCCCAGGTTCTGATGTCTAAACACAGCTTCAGCAACGGCATCTGCGTAATCCAGCTCGCCACCGGACTCCTTAAAGACCAAAGAGTGTGCAATCATGCCTCCGTAGTACTCAAAGGACATCTTCGAAGCCTTGATGTTTTCTTCAGTTGTGCCAATGTCGTGCAAAAGACAGGCAACGTAGACGACATCTTCCCCTAAAGTAGTGTGTGGTAGATAGTCCTTCATGATGGCTCTTGTGTATAAAAAGACTCTAATGGAGTGGTTCAAAGTCTCTTTGGAAAGGTTGTCAGTGGCATATCTCGTCAATGCCTTGCAAGTGCTTGTCTGTGGGAGAACAATGTCCTGGAGAGGAGTAGGAGTAGCAGATGTAGGAGGGATGGCCTTGATGAACTCGTTGGGGACTGCGCTGAATCCGTATCTGTTGGGCATATTTGTAGTGTAATAGTCTTGTGTATAGATTACAGAATAAGATCAGAAAGAGATTTGTATGCAAGACTCCAGGTATTTATAATCGGACTCAACCCCGCTTTATACTGTACATTGCTATTCGCCGGAGTGCGAGCCGTACAATCGCTAGTAAGCACTTAACACCGACTCATGACTCTTATAGAACGGGGTTTGAATCTGTATACTACTCTCATTGGACCATTAAGTGCTTCTAATGTCCGTAAATTCTGAAGAACTGGACTGGAGACTTATACCGTACCGCTATCCATAGGCTGAACTAAGAACTTCCCAGGCTGAAATGTTTGCCTAATTGGGACGTTCTCAGAGTTTTCTTAAAAAAGAAAAATAAACGACCCAGGCCGAACTTGGTTCGAGGGCAGTTCAGCCTGGGTCAACTTTGGAGATTTATTTACGAACCGCGAAACACAATCAAGAATATTAAAAGATATCATTAGAAAGCCTAGTATATCAATAGTTCATCAGAGCTTTAAGATTCCAAAAATAATAATTTATTGTTGAGTTATTGTACATCTTGCGAAGGGTGTTTTAAAATTCAGACCAGGAAACTGGGGGTTTTTGGCTTCATGCAGCCCTCGGAGGGAAAAAAAAACCTCAGCCTGGGAGGTTCAGCCTATGGATAGCGGTACGGTATTATAAGCACACAGATCACCCGTTAAAGCCGTGTGACTCATGAGAGATGAGGGCACGATACAATGCCTCCTACTATACTCCGTTCTGAACAGATTGTAAGTGTTTAGTATAGTGTTATTGTATAGAATTATAATAGTAGAGGAGCAGTTATATCGTGCTTAGTGCTCCGTTGGGGGCTCTTATGGCAATATCATCTTCATTATCGTTGCAAATTAGGGACGATCAGAGGACTTGTCCGTAGGAGTAAGTGTTTCTGTTGGTGCAAATGGCCCTTCCTGCTCCGACAGCGATCAAAGAACCGCCAGCGGAACAGTTGTGGTGAGGGTAGATGTAGACGTTCAGGTTACAACGGCTGCAGTCATTAGTTGTAAACGTAGACGGATTTGGCGTATCCGGTGGAGTACATGTTCACACAGTACTCAGAGGCTGTGGACGCTGCGTATGTGTTCTGTCATTCACATTCCTCCTCATCGTAGCCTGCGATGAACATGACAGCGGTTCGCTTGTCAAAGGGGGAGTCGCTCTTCACGACTGGAGTGTTGAAGCCAGTGTAGCGTGGGACAGACTCAAAGGCAGAGGGACCGTGCTCTGAGAAAGTGACATTCTCTGCTGGGTCGAAGAAGTCGCCGAGGTTATCCATGGTGTGTAGGAAGACGACGAAAGGGTCTGTGCCAGTAACACACCCAACAAGTGCGCTGTCGGTGGAGTTGAAGTCGAACGTGACCGTGGAGTTGACTGGAGAGACGGAAACCTCGCCAAAGGTGTTCAGCGTGATCTTGAGGGTGTCCTGGTACTCGGCACCAGCGCATTCAAGGTAGTCGGCCCTGAAGGAGTCGAAGAGAGCCTGATCTTCGTTGTATGCGGGGAAGCAGAAGACAATGTTGAAAAGAAGAAAGAAACCGGTAAGAACTTTGGAAACGGAGAGCACTGTGGGTTCTTTGGATGTCTCCATGTGATTTCTCTTGTGAATAGAGCCTTCCCCCTGTTCTCCCTGGATCTATATACTTCTACGTTACCAACAGGGTTCAGTAACACAGAGTAAACGTGGCCAATCGTAGCTAAAAGTGGTCTATGGGCCTATGGTGTATGTGCACCCTGACACCCTGCGTTTGTTCGTGACCATTTCATTACTATCAGCGGTGTGCGCCATGGATTCCTTCCTTAGAGCTTGGAGTCTTTCCTCCAAGGTTGGGGTCTTTCCTCCAAGGTTGGGGTCTTTCCTCCAAGACTGGATTCGGTGATCGAGGCGCCAGCGGATGGATACTCAACGATGCCAAACTAGGTGGCTTTTTCCCGATGAACAATAGGAGTGGTACTATGACGATGTCTACACGTCTACACACCTTGCAGGTTGCCCCATCTTCTGGTGTGTGACTGTGTGAGGCTGACATTAAACAGGGGTGTTTCGGGCCCCGGGCCTCGGGGAACAGGGGTGACACATTTTACAAAGTGGGCGGCCACTTCTCTCCATCATCCACCAACGAACGCCTACAAAAGGCACTAGCGGGCATTTCGTGCACAATGAAACTCACATTGTTACTGACAGCATTCCTTGCTCTTCCCACTCTCTCCCAGCTCGATCTCCAACAAAGCTTTGATCTTCTGGCAAACCAGTACAAAGAGTGTATTGGCCCCGAGTACGCCCAAAGAGTCCGCATTATTTACAACACCCACAACGAAATCGTCATATGTTCTTCTAATACTGACACATTTGACTTTCGGATTAGAGACAGAGTTCTTCGTGATTCTGCTCCACTCGATTATCCATTCTCCTGTGTGATGCTTATGGAGACCAACAACTACACCGAAGGGTTTGACCTTACGACGAGATGGTCAGACGTTGGTCCTGTGGAACTACAAAGCTCTATCAATTCCCAAATAACTCCACATTTTATTAAAAAAACACCTTACTCTATGCTCTGAGTCACTTCTTCCAACTCCAGTCTGTCAGTGACTTTGTATCTCTCCTCCAAATCATCAGTGAAAGCGACTTCTGTGCCAACGAGTTTCTTCCAATCCCCCTGATACACCTCGTTATCAATCTTGACCAATGGCTTATCAGTGTGTAACCCACTGACTTGTAACTTTGCAGTTGGTGGGATAGTACTCTGTGTCAAATGGTTTGAAGGAACAGCCAACGTGACATAGACGTCCTGGTACTCTTCACCTCCTTCCCTCTTCTTCTTCTCCTCCAAATCAGCACGAGCTTCCAAATCAGCATCACTGCCCGCCTCGAACCCATTGAGGAAATCCCAATGCATCTCTTCTCCTTTGGTCAAGAACTCCGTGTTACCGTTCATGGTGTTGATCCATTTATCCTCTTTCTGGCCCTGTGGATCAATCGTACGAACGTATTGGTCTAATGAACAAGCACCGGCACGTAATCTGGTATCCTCATCGTCCAAAGTGTCACGAACGGATGCAAAGCCCATCAATGACATACCCAGTGCGATCTTAGAAGCAGCATGTGTAACGAACAAGACAGTCTCAGAATCAGGGAATTGTTGTTCGAATTTTGGAATGAAATCGTGGATGAACAACTTACATCTGTTAAAGATGTCTTCTTCAGTCTCACCAGATGTAGAGGGCAGAGTTGTGTGTGTCCAATGGTCTTTCAAACGTGGGAAGAACTGCTGCAACAGTGAAAAGTCAGCAGGTTTAGGAATCACAGCACGATCCGGTTTATACCACTCGCCAATTCCCTTCTCCAACACAATATCACATTCAAGCAAGTCAGCAATTGGCGTTGAAGTCTGTAAACATCTGTAGAAAGGAGATGAAAAGATCAGGTCAGGCTGTGGAGTGATAGAAAGCACGTAATGGGCCAGTTCTTTAGCCTGTTCCTCGCCATGGGCTGCCAATGGAGGGTCAGAGTCAATACCAGTTGGTGATTCTGGGTGTGGTGGAGGAAGCCAGTTTGCCCTGTAGCCGTGCTGTGCAACTGTTAGTCTGTGTGTTTATGGGTGTGTGATATAAGGGCTTACTCTTGCGATGTAAATGGTCTTCAACGTCATCTTTTGTGTGTCTTTTGTGTCTTTTTACGCAGAATTGTTTACATTTTTACTCCCAGATTTGTATGTTTTGTCGTTGTTTGTTTATGGCCGGCGGTTTTGCAGCCAGGCCCGGGGACTATGAAGCCTGGGATTCATGGGACTAGACCAGAGACTCAGCCCCGATTACATAAGCAGGGACTAGAAATTCAATCTCTCCCAAAAAACAACATCTTGCACCTTTTTGTACCTTTTCTTTTGTGCTATTACATTAAAACAAACACTGGTATTATAAAGATACAATGGCCGTCCCACCATCGAACAAGAGAGTCAAAGTGCGTACAAAAAAACACCGACTCCAAACGCTTCAAAGCTCATTTAACTAACACTCATACACAGACACTATCCATCTGCCGTCCAATCCTATGGGGAAACAATGCCAAACCTCTGGGAGAAGTGCGTCCTGAAGGAACACCAACCGAGCACACACATTCCTGGACCGTGTTTGTGCGAGGCCCCAAAGGCGAGGATCTGTCGTACTTCATCAAGAAAGTTGTCTTCAAATTACACGAAACTTACAACAATTCAACACGTTCTATTGAATCACCACCTTTTGAAGTCACAGAGACGGGATGGGGTGAGTTTGAAGTTGGTATTAAGATCTTCTTCACTGCCGAGGCTAATGAGAAGAACCTGTCGATGTACCATCAGTTGAAATTACACCCATACGGATTACCAGAAGGCACTGAGATAACAGAGGAGTTGAAATCTTATGTTGAGAGTGTCCAGTACGATGAGGTCGTGTTCAATGAGCCAACAGAACAACTATTCCAGATCATGACTACCCAGGCTGGTAATTTGGTGCCAGAGACCAAAAAGGAGTCTGTTTATTCAAAAGAAACAGAAAAGGAAGAAGTTGCAAGATATGATAACGCTTTGAAGAAGGTGAACTTGGAAGTGGAAAAGATGAAGAAGAAGATCGCTGAATACCAACAGATCAAAGCTGATATGTCATAAATGTGTATCTATGGATCTATGTGCTACTGTATGTCTATGTCTTGTAGGTATAAATCGTCTATTTCATAAGTCTTTTCTGTTTCATTGAGAGCAGTTTATCATATCCTCCAGCACGTCTCTAATGACTTCATCAGCAGGTTGGTCAATGAGTCTTCTCCCATTACACCCGAGCAATACCTGATATCTCCTCCTGCCCTGTTTATCAAAGAAGAGCAAAGTGTCACTTGGATAAACACCACCACCCATTGGATCTCTGACGTTGAGCTTTTTTGTGAGTAAAGTGCCATTTATCAGTGGGAAACTGTACTCATTAGATGCCAGATTAGCAGAAACACCAATGATCTCAGTGTCAAACCCGTTGCATATCGTGTGATAACTCTGTTCAATCACGTCCAAGTGACTCTTCATGACACCAAAGAAAACCAACACGAGGTTCTTCCCATTTGATCTGTACTTCTGTGTCTTGGAACCTGTCTGTGTAATGAACTCAAGCAACTGATCATCAATCAACGTGTTCAGCTCATGAGTTTGTGCTTGAGATCTCGACCGTTTCGTTGGTGATTCATATGTCTCTTCAGGCTCTGAGTGCTGTGGTGATGGAAGTGAAATGTCTTCAAAGTCGTTGGATCTCTTCATGTTTTTGTATGTGCTTTGTATATGTTTTGTAACCAATCAGTGCTTTGTGATTTGTAAGATTCTGATCTCCTTTTTATAACTTCAAAAAAGTCGGGGTAAAAGCAGTTCTCCTCTTTTTGCGGGTATTTTGTATGGCCTCGGTAGTGTACAGCTTGTATATGTCTGCTTCTCTTATGTCATCAACACCTTCTTGAACTCGAGGAATGAATGTTTTTATGGGTCCATACACCTCTGTTTATCATATAAATCTCCCTTCAAATGCAAAAATTGAACAACTTTGTACAATTGAAAGGTATTGTCGCTAAATGGCGGCAAATGGCGAACCAAAACGCGAAAAGTTGATGTTTACATATTACTATAATAGGAAATATACAGCGAAATCGCGCACTGTATTACCCGATTCGTAGAGAATGGCGAAGCATTGCGACAAGTCACGAGGTATTTGTCGGTTAATTCGACATTTTGGGAAGGGATTTTGAATTCTTTTACGTCAATTGGATAGGAGAAGTGAGTTTTGTATGGGAGTTGATCTGGTTGTAGGGAGTTATGGGTCTTTGTGGGCTTTGTATAGAGAATTGCTGTTTATACCCGCGAATTAGAGGTGTATGACCATATGTAAATGTAGTGGACGCTTCTCTTCTTCCATCAACACTTTTGTACAAACACTTCGACATACAAAATAAGCACAGATGTCTCTGAATGTCCCGTTATTCCAAAAACTCTCCACAAAGAGATTCATCCTCGCCTCAACTTCACAGAGGAGAATAGAGATCCTGGAACAAATGGGTATATCGAACATCGAAGTCATACCTTCGAACTTTGCTGAGGACTTGGAGAAAGACAAGTATACACCGGAAGAAGTATGTCATATGCATCTTATAAGCTTATGATCGTATACTAACAATGACAAAAGTACGTCAGACACACTGCAATTGGCAAAGCACAGGCCGTGTATGAAGAACTTGTAAGCCAAACACTTCTACTATCACCTTATGGACAGTGTACTAACACATACATACAGAAATCAACAAACACACACCACAACATCGTCATCCTCTCCGCAGACACAATCATCTCACTAGAGTCCAAGATCTATGAAAAGCCTCTGGATCAAGAAGAACAACTCCACAACTTGAAACATTTCAGAGACTGTCATACACCACAACACGTCCTTTCCGGTGTCGTTGTCATAGTCGATGGAGTCATGTCCTCACACGTGGAGGACACACGGATCTTCTTTGACCCAAATGCTTCAGATGAGCTCATACAGGCGTACGTTGATAGTAAAGAAGGCATAGACGTTGCTGCTGGTTATAGGATCCAGTCCAAAGGTGCGCTGTTGATGCAGGGGATTGAAGGTGATTACTACAATGTCGTTGGGCTGCCGATGAGGGGGGCTTATAAACTGTTGGAGAAAGCTTTGCAATAGATGTATACGGGTTCTTTATATAGAAGTGGAAGTAGAAGCATTAGTGCAAAGTCACGTGACCCTTCTTGTATGGTTTTGAGCCCCCGCGGAGATGAGCTGCCAAAAAAAATTCTCCAGGCTCTTTCTTCTTTGTATGGTAAAAGGTGTTTATAGTGCCAGATCACAATAAATAAAGGTATAATGGGTTCCAAACTTGCTAAGAAGTCCGGCGTCAAGCCAAAAAGAGCTGTTCCTCAAGTTGAGAGAAAAGTGGAGAAGAAGGAGGAGCTGACGCTTTTATCTGAGTCTGAGTCTGATTCCAGTGAGGAGGAGGTTGAAGATGAGGAGGAGAAGGAGGATGAGGAAGATGAGGAAGAAGAAGAAGGAGAAGAGAAGGAAGAAGTTGATGAGGATGAAGAGGAGGAACAAGATAACGACCTAGACGGCTTTGAGAGTACAGACGACGAGTCCGAGGAAGAGGCACCAAAGAAGACACAAAAGGTTGAGACACATGAAGTCAAACAAGTCCCAACCAAATCCAACAAGCAGTCCAAGAAGCAGAAGAAGCTGAGTAAAGGTGTCATCTACATCGGAAGACTACCAGAGGGTTTCGAGGAGAAGGAGTTGAAAGAGTACTTCAACCAGTTTGGTGACATCACAAACGTCAAACTACCAAGAAATAAGAAGTCTGGTAGATCCAAGCATTACGCTTTCATTGAATTCACCAACGTTGAGGACGCTAAGGTTGCACAGGAGACCATGAACAACTACTTGCTCTTGAACCACCAGTTGAAGGTGAACGTTGTCGATGAGGAGTTTAAGTCATCCAAGAAGTTTAGAAAAGCCTTCTTCAAAGTGTCAAAGCCAAAGAACGACGTCAAGACACTCAATGAGAACTCCCAGAAGAAGACTCAGCAGAGACAGAAGGCCTTGAAAGACGCTGGCATTGACTTCTGAATGAAATAAAAACTTGCATTTGTATATTACAAAAAGGCGTAGAGAAGTAATTCCCCCGTATATGGATCTTTATACCCGATTAGGAAGTCGGTGTACGACGAATCCGGTACGGCCACGTCTTTTTGTTGGCAAAGAAGCATCTCCAACATCTGACTTTGGTATTTACTCGTACCCTTTGCTACTGATACACATACACCCCCAGTGACAAAAGCACACAACGATGTCCAAAATCTACGACTTTGACGAGATCTCGAAACACAACACAAGAGACGACCTCTGGATGGTCATCGACGGCAAAGTGTATGATTGTACGGCTTTTTTGGATGAGCATCCGTAAGTTTTGATTCCTTTTGCCCTTTGAGCTGTGAGATGTGGAAGCTAACAACATATAACAGAGGTGGTGAGGAGGTGATGATCGACTGTGGTGGTATCGACGCTACTGGTCCCTTTGACGTGAGTACAAAACCCCTGTGATACCGTCTACCCAACAACTTTCCAGGTTATCAACAAGGCCATATATTCTTTGAAGCATATAACTAACTTACTTTATAGGACATCGGACACTCCGAGGAGTCCAGGGAGATGCTCGTCGACATGCTCGTTGGTGACCTTGATCCAGCGTGTGCCCCAGTTGCCACCTCCACCACCGGCGCTGCCACAACTGGTGGTGAACAGAACATGGGACTTATCATTGCTATTGTCGTGCTGATCCTTGCGCTTTTGGCCTACTTGGTGTTGGTGAAATAGATGTATTGATACGTTACACAGCTCTATTGATCCTTCCATGGCCATCTGATGTGTCAGATTTATGGGTATGGCACTCTGGGAGTCTATGGACCAATCAGGTTGTCAGCATTAGCAATTCACCCGGTGTCTTCTTAAAAAAGGGCCAATTCACAAAACGAAGGGTCAACACTGTGTAATGAAGTATAAATAAGGTGTTTCCATGTGTTTTATTCTTCTTGTTATGGATTTCTATTTATTAATCGTTAGCTTTTTGATTTGATAAATGTGTGAAACTGGGAATGTAGTGCTACTGATAAGCCATAAACAGGGATAACTTTTGATGGCTATGGGCTAAGACTTTGATATTTGTACATATGATGCTTCCAGTGTTTCCCTACATTTATATCAAACTTCCAACACAATTGACCCGCTGCTTATACCTTTTACCCCTCTATACAAATTTACCTCATCCTCGCTTACATAACCCCTCACCCAGCGCTTACGTAATTTGTTTACCTAAAAAAATTTTCCCCTGCCTAAATTTCTTTTGAGCTGCGAAAAGTATATAAGCAGGGCAGTTCCCGCGCTCCGCTCAAACACTTTTCGCCCCTTTAGAACAGCAACCAAACAACTACAGAACAATGTCCTACGGCGGTTCTTACGACAGACAGGGCGGCTACAACTCCGGCTTCCAGAGCAGAGGCGGCGACTTCAGAGGTGAGCGTGGCGGCGACAGAAACGGCGGCTTCAGAGGCGGCGACCGTGGTGGAAGAGGCGGCTTTGGCGGCTCCCGTGGTGGCCGTGGCGGCTTCGGTGGCGACAGAGGCGGATTTGGCGGTGACAGAGGCGGATTCGGCGGCGACAGAATGGGTAACCTCGGCGACAACTTGCACGAGCAGCACTTTGACCTCGACCAGTTGCCAAGATTCGAGAAGAACTTCTACCAGGAGGATCCACGTGTCTCTGCCCGTTCCGAGGAGGAGGTGTTGGCCTTCAGAACCACCAGCGAGATGAGTTGCGAGGGTGCCGACATCCCAAGACCAATTGAGAACTTTGACGAGGCTGGATTCCCAGACTACGTGTTGAACGAGGTCACTGCCCAGGGTTTCCCAAAGCCAACCTCCATTCAGTGTCAGGGTTGGCCAATGGCCCTCTCTGGTCGTGACATGATTGGTATTGCTGCCACCGGTTCCGGTAAGACCTTGTCCTACTGTTTGCCAGGTATCGTGCACATCAACGCCCAGCCACCATTGTCTCCAGGTGATGGTCCAATCGTTTTGGTGTTGGCCCCAACAAGAGAGTTGGCTGTCCAGATTCAGACTGAGTGTTCCAAGTTTGGTCAGTCCTCCAGAATCAGAAACACCTGTGTCTACGGTGGTGTTCCAAAGGGTCAGCAGGTTAGAGACTTGTCCAGAGGTGTTGAGATTGTCATTGCCACTCCAGGTCGTTTGATTGATATGCTGGAGTCTGGTAAGACCAACTTGAGAAGAGTTACTTACTTGGTTCTTGACGAGGCTGACAGAATGTTGGACATGGGTTTCGAGCCACAGATCAGAAAGATCTTGACTCAGATCAGACCAGACCGTCAAACTTTGATGTGGTCTGCTACTTGGCCAAAGGAGGTCCAGGCCTTGGCCCGTGACTTCTTGAACGACTACATCCAAGTCACCGTTGGTTCTTTGGAGTTGTCTGCTTCCCACACTATTCGTCAGGTTGTTGAGATCATCACCGAGTACGAGAAGAGAGACCGTATGTTGAAGCACTTGGAAGTTGCTATGCAAGACCAGAACTCTAAGATTTTGATCTTTGCCTCCACTAAGAGAACTTGTGACGAGATCACAAAGTACTTGAGAGATGATGGCTGGCCAGCATTGGCCATCCACGGTGACAAACAACAGCAGGAGCGTGACTGGGTTTTGAACGAGTTCAGAACTGGAAGATCCCCAATCATGGTTGCTACTGACGTTGCTGCTCGTGGTATTGGTATGTACCCCCTTTTCCCCCCTTTACTAACTACATTCTAGATCTTTGAATCTACTTTTTTTACGATTGATGATACCCATGAATTATGAGATACCCCACTTCTTCTACTTTGTTTGTTCTGGGCCTTTACTGGTCCACGTTCAACATTGAACAACCGAAGATTTTGAAGATAATACTAATTGATGAAGCAGAGAGTTCATTTTCCCCCATCTGAGGAGAAAGTTGACGACTTATTTGACTGATGTGATTTGAAGTGAGAAGGAAAATGAAACCAGGTTTCTGGAAGTGTCCGAAACGAATCTTGTTTTCCTCCCCCTCCTTGTACTTCGAATATCTTTACGAGTTTGACATTTTTGATTGAAGAGTGTCCTTGCTTTTGGGAATGTTTTGATGCCTTCGTTTCTGTTGTGGTTAACAGATGAAGATGATGACATTTTATGAAAAGGCAAACGATGCTGTTACAAAGAGAAAGAAATGGAAAGGGACCGCGTGTGTGGCCTTCTTTTTTGGAAGGAAAGAGATGTGGAGACAATATCGAGATGAAGATGAAGGATCTTACCAGTTCTTGGTTATGATTATACATTCTTGCAACTCTATTGTTATTGAAGTGTCTTTTCCTTTTGTGTTGTTTCTTTCTAACTTGACATCAAACTTGTGTGAAGATTATCAGTCTTTTGAGAGAACTTTTATTTGGGATCACTAAGAGATCAAGTGGTTGTGTTCACCGTACGTAACGGGTCCTTCTGCTTCTCTTGTGTGGTTTTTGTTGCAAGTTCTCTATTGTCGTCCTTTTGTGAAAAAGACTCTCTTATACAACTTCATCTATAGTGTTTCTATAATAGATCTAAGTCAGTTTCCCATGGATTCTTGTTTTAGAAGTAGTTCTTATTCTCTTTTCATTCTTTCTTTCATGTTCAAAGATCATGGACTGTGGTTTATGAAAGCACAACACAACACAACAGCATACTAACAAAACACAGATGTCAAGGGTATCAACTACGTTATCAACTACGACATGCCAGGTAACATTGAGGACTACGTTCACCGTATCGGTCGTACCGGTCGTGCCGGTTCCACCGGTACCTCCATCTCCTTCTTCACTGACGGTAACGCCAAGTTGGGTAACGCCTTGATCAAGATCATGCAGGAGGCCAAGCAGGACATCCCAGAGCAGTTGTGGAACTACCAGAGAGGCGGCTACGGTGGCGGTCACCCACGTTACGGCGGTGGTTTCCGTGGTGGCAGAGGCGGTCGTGGCGGTTCCCGTGGCCGTGGTGGCTTCGGCGGTGGTCGTGGTCGTGGTGGTTACGGTGGTGGTTACTAAGTGGTTCCCACCCTTTTGCTATTATTGGTTTAACATGACTGTCTGATGAGACGGTCCGGGTTTTATACATTTTCTAGAAATATCGCTTTGCTCTATTCTTTGCTTTTTTAATTGAAGTTTTTAGTGTTTACAACTGTTGTAGATGTACATGTGTTTGTGTATCACTTAGGGACAAGCGGGGTCCAACTGCTCATGCTCAAGTCGGTCTTTCTCTGTGGTGGAGGTGCTGGTCGTGCCTGTTTGGACTTGTCCTCCGTTGATGAGCCTGTAGGAGATGCTTGTAGTGAAGCTGGTTTCTTTGGCACAATTGGAACTGATGATGCACTGGACAAAGACTCTGGTTTCTTTGGCTTGACTGGAAGAGAAGAAGAGGAATGTAAAGACTCTGGCTTTCTAGGAATCACTGGGACACTCGAAGTAGACAAAACCTCTGGCTTCTTTGGAATCACTGGCTTCAATGAAGGAGTTGTGGATCTCGTTGGTGTGCCAGAGGACTTTGGTGTCAACACAGAGTCGAAACCTGGTGGTAAAGCAGCCTGTTTACGTGGAGATGGTGCCGGTGGAGGAGTCGACTTGACAGGAGAAGAAGGTGGAGACAAAGAGGTTGTCGTGGTTGGAGTTGTTGCTGTTCTTGGAGCTGGTGCTGGTGGAGGGAAGACTGTTCTTCTAGGAGGCGGTGGGTTTGGTGTTGATGGTCTGTTTGAAGGTGTCAGACTCTCGAACGAAGGGTTTGCCGGTCTTGAAGGGAGGTCTGGCTTGTAGTTATCGTCATCAAGGAAGTTTGGCAACTCGGTTGTTGGTCTTATGGATGAAGTAGAGGAAGAGTTTGAAGGCTCCATCTCTGAGCTTCCAATCTCAATCAACGAAATGGAACTGTCGTCTGAATGTGTGGCTTTGAACTCCTGGTACAACTGTTTCTCCAACTCCAACTTCTTAGCAGCGTCAACGAACTCAACGTTGGCCTTGTAAGCGGCGTACACCGGTTTGTGATCAGAGAACATCAACTTGTCAGAAGAGCTGTATGCCAGTGGTTTGACCGTGGTGGACTTGTAGATGATTCTGTCTGTCCACGATGGAGTTCTCTGCTTCTCGGAAGAGTCGTATCTGTCCGTTCCCTTGTCGTACTTGTAAGTTGGTCTGAATTGGAGAGAAGGCTCCGCGTAACCGACAAAGGCAGACCTCGTCTTGATCACGTTCGTCAATTGGTCATGCTGGATCAAATAGCTGTAATCCTCGTTTTCCACTCTCTTACGGACATCATCACTGTTCAAAGAGATTCTATAGTTCAAATCACCAACCCAGAAAACAGACTCGTTGTCGTTGATTGTCTGTCCACGGGTGAATCTGATACCGTTGACGATGTTCTTGTAGTCGTTGTTTCTCTCGTTGATCTTCTCAGTGCCAGCAGCCAAATGGACATTGACAAAACAGAACGACGAGGCACCGTAGTTGAATCTGATGGCAACTGCACCTTTGTTACCAGTCATACCACCAAGCCCTGTCTTCTTAGCACCACCCTCGACACGCTTAACGTTCTCCACGCTATCAGCACGCACGAAGAAGAGTAACAGTAAGGAGGACATCTGTTCGGCACGAAGCATCATGTACTTGTCAAACTGGTTCAAGCACTTGTTCACTTCCTGTGTCCAGAAGTTCGACTTTGTGTAGTCGGCGTTGATGATGGATCCGGCAGTGAGCTCAATGACTTCTTGGAAACCCAAGACAACGACGTTTGGTTTGAACTTATCGCCAATTGGATACAGCCACTGGGATAAGTCATCAACACGACTGGCTCCGTTGACGTTGTACGTTCCGGCAAAGATGTTGATCGAGTCGCTTGTGGTGAACTGGTCTTTCAAGTTGTAGATTCTCTCATTGACGAAATCGGTGATTGGGTCGTACAGCATCACGGGTCTCTGGCCGTTGAGTCTTCCCAGCAACAGGTCAATCACGTTCTGCTTGTTCTTGTCCATGAAGTTGTTGATGTACATTCTCGACACGGACTTCGTGGCATCAGACAAGGCACCGGCAAAACTCATCTTACCGCTTCTGGAGAAAGAGGACTTCAAGGCGTTGGTACCGGTGTATATCTGCGACACCTGGTCTCCGTGGTCGGCCCATAAAGTGTTGTGCTTAGCAAACAGCTCAGAGTCCTGCGAAACACGGTACTCCTGGTCCTTGAGGAAGATCGTGAGGGCGAAGTTGGAGATGAACTGCTGGATCAAGTTCGTTCTGTCAAGACAGTCCAGGCAGTTCGTTCTGAAGATACCAGCCTGCTCACTGAGTATCTGCTTGCGCTGGACATCATAAGAGAAGTAGCCAAACTCGAACAGGGACTCTTTGATCTTGCCGAAGATCTTGTTGGCGGCGGAGAACCCTTTGTCTGAGGTTTCTCTGTGGAAGTCAAAGTCTGTCATGTATAAATCTGGGGTGCCACTCTGCACCAGTGTTTCAACATGGCTTCTGTATCTTCTGGACAGTGGCAGCTCGGAGGACTTGGTGCTCAACAAGTTGACAATGTTCACTGCGCCATAAGTGTTCAAGAGCTTCTCAAAGTGTTTCTCAAAAATGGGCTGTGTTGCCTCCTCTGATCTTGTGATTTGGACTTTGGGGTTGATGAGAGCGGTGTCCTGTTCCCAGAAGACGGGTATGCTTCCTCTGATCTGTGTGTAGGCGTAACACATCTTCGCAGAGAACACAATGAGCTCTGTCTCGACGAAGTTAGCAACGTTGGCATCGTCGTCCATTCCCCTCGAGTTGAAGCGAGTTCCAGCTCTTTTCCAACTCTGTCTCGACACAATCGTCATGGCCACTTTCTCGCTGTTCATGAAAGTCTGGAACGTCTCTGCAAAGCCTCTGATGACAACCGTGAGGAACCCTTCATCGTCCAGCATCTCTCTGACTGGCTGGTCGAGTTTGTTACGGAACTCCACCATCTCTTGCAACATGAACGAGTTCCACATGTACTCCTCGTTGTAGGCATCAAAGCTCAAAGAGTGTGCGCCAATTCCCCTGCTTTGGAGGGTTCTCGTCACGTCAAAGTCCGAGGAGTAGTAGAACCCACCAGCGTTGAGCAGCTTCTTGAGGTCGTGGCACGGGTGTCTGATATACGAGGAGCTCTGGCTTCCAGCTCTGTTATCGTCGTACGCGTCCTGTTCATTGGACACCTCGGAATCAGGCATAATCGGGTATCCGTTACCATCAAGCTCGACAAAGTCCCATGTTGATCTCGTCAGTGAATAGAACTCAACGCCCAGAATCTTGTTGACGGACTCGTTGGGCACCGGGGCAGCGACTTTCTTGGCCGAGGTGATGCAGCAGATGAACGTGTCGCCCTCCACTTCAATCAATCCCAAAAACCCATGCACTTCTCGGTCGTTCAGCTGTTTGTATCCTTTCAACTGCACTTCTGTCTTGGGAAGGAACTCAATGGCACAGCGGTGTGAGCCCGTTTTCGTCTGGATTGCTCTGAAAAGAAGGACATAGTTGGAAGAGACCAGCGCCAATGTTCTCGGCTTCTCGCTGAGCAGCAGTTTCATGTTTTTGTAGCGTTTAAATATGGCTCAAAAGTCCATTGATAAGCCGGTTTCGGGAGGTTTTTGCTGGTGAAATGTGCGCTGGCCGTTACATCCGGACACCTCTGGGGTCTGGGCGCGAGGGGCTGTGTTATGGTAGTGCGGGGATTATTTATTAATTGTGTGTGTTTATGGGGGTATTGACCATAGATTTGGATTATGCATAGTGTGTTGTATATGTCTAGCATTTTACAGCGCATTTGAAGCACTTTCTCTTCCAAATTTATGAGTTTGTACCAGAAACAGCGACTCCATCGCACAAATTGAGCTGTTTACGGTTTCATATTTACATATATGCAGGCGCAGACCCTTAAAAACTCGGAATTTTGATGTTTTGAGTGGATAATATGAAAATATAGCCTAAAATACACCATAATATGTACTTGTGCCACCATCAGGGCCCTATTATATGAGTTTCTATGAATTTAAAGAGTATAACGTATGAAATGTGGTGTGCGGGTTTATACAGTGGTGTCCGGGTGTTTTATGAAATAACATCCTTTGAGTCCTGAGTTCTCCATGAATTCCGGTGCTTGATACCTAATAGAGGTGCAAGACTCCATCACCCCACTAATACCCCCACTGCAGATACAAAACACCAACTTCTCCCACAGTTAACTGATATTTTCACGGCTCCGGCTTCCCAATGCGGTCGAAATCTCCGTTGCACGCCCAAAACACAGCTCTACAAACACTTGGAGACATAAAGTCTTGGGTATAAAAAGCGGGCCTTTTGGAGCTTCTTTTCATTTATTGACCAGTGTAAAGAAGAGTATCAGTACCAAAAGATGAGTCAAAAGACAGTGTTCATCGTCGGAGCGTCGAGTGGCATTGGCTTCGCCTTATCAAAAGAGTTCCATCACAGAGGTTACAAAGTGTTTGCCGGCTCCAGAAACGTGGAGAAGATGGCTTCATTGGCTGAGCTGGGCATTGTGACGTTATCTATTGACGTGACTTCCAAAGAATCTATCCAGAAGGCCAAAGAGTTCATTGAAGAGCAGATTGGTGATGCACTTGATGTTTTGTACCTCAACGCCGGCATGACTACAAAGGGAACTCTGTTGGATATGGAGATTGACAAGTTGGAGACCTGTTTCAAGACGAACGTGTTTGGTCCATTGATGGTGTTGCAAGCCTTCCAACACTTGTTGATAAATGCCCAGGGAACAGTGGCTTTCACAAGCTCAATTGCCGTCCATACACAGATGCCATGTCTCTATCCATACACGGCAAGCAAGACCTCGTTTGACCTCATGGCGAGACAGCTGGCCTTGGAGGCCGGTGGCCTGGGAATCAAGACTGTCAACATCAGAACAGGTGCCATTGAGTCTGAAATCTGGGCTCCTCCATACATTCCACCTAAAGAGTCTGTGTATTACTTGGGAGATGACGAGGCTATGACTTTACCATTGGAGCCAAAGAAGATCTCTGCTGAGTTGTACGCTACTTACGCTGTCAATGACGTTGAAAGAGCTGTGAGAAAACAAAGAGTCTACACTTGTGTCTACAGAGGCCCAACCGTCGTCTTTGCCTGGTTGTTGAGCCAGTTGCCATACGTCTGGTACATGCCAGTGGTACAGAAGTTCACCAAATTCGGGGATGTTATGGCAAGAGTCCAGCAGAAGCTGTGGGGAGATAAGAAGGGGAAGTAGGTGTTTTAGTAGAGCATTTATACGATTTTATACGCCAAAAAAGTGTAGATCCCCCGCAGATCCATACTACAAAACGGGTTGCTCGGATCAAAAAAGCCCAGCTCGACAAGGCTGGGCATTTGCCAACAACACCTGAGAAATAGAGGCTTTTACGGTGGAAACTTGTACAGAGACCCATACAAACAGTCTCTTATCCATAAGCTTATAAGTTCACCGCCCACAAAAGAATGAGATACAAGCACTACATCGTCCCGACTGTGGCATATGTCCTCTCCACATGCCTGACACTGTCTCTCTTCCTCCCACTCACAGGCCCGTTTCTCTACTCGCTGGACAACGCAGAGGTAATCCTCAACGACGTCTACCCATTCACAACAACAGAGCTCGCAACGGTGCACAGTCTCAGCCTCGACAACACACCGCTGTTCGACGTGTATCACGTGGGGGTGTGGGGGTACGCTGGCTTCTCCAAAGAGGACAAGAGCCTGTACCAGGAGGCCTTCAAGGTGACGATGGGGTCCACAAAGGGCAGAGACGTGCTGTGGTGGATCTACTTGGGCGAGTCACCAGCAATTACGGTGTCAGACGAGCAGAAAGTGACGCCATCAGAGTTCACAGAGGTGTTTGAGTTCTTTGCCGATGAGTTCACACAGGCCGTTTCACAGATATACTTGTATGGATTGCTGTCGTTTGTGCTGTTGTCCATTGCGTTGATGTCCCTGTCAGTGCTGTATTGCACCAAGTTCGGCAAGAAGAACAGAAACAAGCTCAATGCCTCTCTGATCACAAGAATGTTCATCCTCGTCTCTGCGATACATCTGCTTCTGGTGTACATTCTTCTCATACACAAGGGTCCCGATGCCATGAACCTCGTGGGGATGGACCTCGAGGCAAGAACAGGCATCAAGTACATTCCTTCTGAGTCCATCAAGAAGCTCACACATCTCCTGTTTGTGCTCTTCCTCATACAGGTGGTCTGGGGTGTACACCACGACATGGTGAGGCTCGCTGACATTGACAACAAGTACAAGCTCGGTGCACAGACGACGCCTAATGGTATGGTACTACTGCCATACGGCTACAAAGATAACGGCTCTAAGTCTGACTTGGAGAAGTCTGATTGACATTTATACAACACATCTATATATTTAACGAACCACAGTCAGGTCCTTGATGCGAACTGTGCTTTTACCTGTTAGGCCCATGTTCATCTCTTTAAATGCGCTGACATTGAACCGTCCTCTGGTGTTCAAGCCAATGAATGAAGCATACGTCAAGGTTCTCATTGTAGTAACATCCTCTAAGAAAGGAACAACACAGCCAGGCTCCTCTTTGTGCAAGCAGTGGACAAGCAGATTAGGAGAACCAGATGGCACACTCTCCATGTTCAGTCCATGATGGGCAGTAATCATTGTCGCTTCTGGTGCTCTGATACCCTCCAGTTCCAACACGTACTGGATCTTCGGAACCACAGCGTTCTTCAACAGGGATTCAAACCTGAAGTATCGGAGGAATGGCACTTTCAGGACGTCAACTTTGGAGATCTGCAAAGAGGTTTGCTTCCAGGTGACGAGGAATACTTTGGAAGGCTCAAAGTGTGAGAGAATAGAGTCGTGGCCCCCGATTACTATAAGCTCATTCATGAGTGCCCCACCATCCAACAATGAAGCGAAGCAGTCGGTATGCTCTAATGGGGATGGATGGACGGGCAACGGCTCTGTCAACTGGCCATTCAGAGCAGGGATGTGTGCAATGACAAGCGTGAATCTAGGAGTGTTTCTGAAATGGCAGTTCTCGATGATCGGAAGATGGTCCTGGTAATGGATGGCCAATGAAGAGACTCTGTCCCCCATAGTGATGTTTCTCAGTATGGGTCTCTTGTTTGATTTCCTGAATGTAAAGCCAATAAACCCATTAAATCCATCCAAATCGACGTTTTCAATGACCTCTAGACAACTTATTGTAATTACACCGATATTCTTCCAAGATAACCCATCCGTCTTGGGCATCCTCAAGTGGCTAAGCACGGAGAGATCCGAAGGGGTGTCGATATCCATACTGTGGCACTGAACGTGGTGGAACATCTCCATCTGGAAAGGAACTCCAGAGTTTCTAAGAGCAGAGGCAAATAGTACTTCATACACGTCATGACCTGTTTCTTGGTTCTGGAATCTACTGGAACAATGGACAAAAGAGTCAAATTTGGAGACGTAGGGGAGGTTCTTATGAAGGAACTCTTCTTCTAAGTACTCCCCATGAGGACAAATTGGGACTCCTGTCTCATAGATCTTGACCATGAAGTGATGGATAGATGGGTTATACTCACTGACGTCCATATAAGTGACACCTTTGAGGAAGAACGCCGGCTTCGTGATCTTTCGCTCACCCTTCATCCGGCCATCACTAACATACTCATAGCAAAGGATGACGATGCAATGCTTAGAAATGGCTGGGGAAGCTTGTAACAATGCATAGATAGAATATGAATCTAAGTGTAAGATTATACGTGGGAGGAGCTCGATTGGGAGACGTTCAAGTACACCGAGAAGACCGGTTGTCGGAGCTGTACGAATGGCCTTACCACGGTCGGGTTGAAGTACAGCGCCCAGACACGCTCTAACAAACTGTCTTATAGCATTCATTTTGATAGCTTCTATTATGAGTTTAGCTATGAAATCACATAAAATACAAACACAAATATCTTTGTTTAAAAGCAGACTCTCCATGAGCGCTTTCCTGTTCCCTTTTCTGCCTACGGAGTCAGCTGTATGCACGTCGTCAGTGGTTTTGTGTCACTTTGTGAAATCGGCTGAAAAGCATGTGTATCCCCCTTTGGAAACGGATCAGTTTTGTTGTTTTTGATTATAATTCCATGAGAAGAAGGGTATCATGGATGAATTTATGAGAGCAAAAGTTTACCAAGGAAATAGCTTTCATATGACACCACTATTGGTGGGTTACCATAGACTTACCCCGCGCTAGAGACGATTATTTGATTTTACTATTTGGTGGTATAGCGGACGAATGGGTTAGTTTTATGCGTTTTAAAAGAGATATTCTAAAGCTACAGTATCCGGTTCATATGATAAGTCTCTTGAATCAAGAAAGATCCCCATTGTTGTGATGTTATTAAAAGTTTTGTCTCTAGAGATCCCCTTCTTCTCGCTCCAGCTCCGGATCTGACACTCCGAGGCCCACGCACCTATAAAGACAGAAAACACCACAAATTTGCCACCGAAAGGCTCAGATCTCACACTTCAACTACAGAGCCACATAATTATAACAGGAGATGTATTTACAAGATATCTATGTACATGGGATCATAAGTTGTGATCACTTGTATACCGGGTAGTCAGTGTAACCCTTCTTCTCATGAGTGTAGAACGTGTCTCTGTCATACTGTGCCAATGGATAACCGTAATACAGTCTATCAGGGAGGTCCGGGCTTGAGATGAAGTGTCTTCCATAAGCCAGCAAAGTGTTTGGTTTAGACGCATGCTCAACAGCAACTTCTGGACGAGAGCCATAGTCACCTGCTCTGATAACCACACCTTTCCAAATGGTATAGACAAAGTCACACGACAAGGGCAAAGAACCAACGTTGCTCTCCATCTCACGTGGCTCAACGACGTGGATGTATGCCAATCTGTTACCTTCCAACGCTCTCTTCTCAACAGAGCCAACCAGGTATGCGTACTGCGCCAGCATCGTAGGGTCAGAAGCACCAGTCAGACCACCAATCTCTGAGAAAGGCGACATTCTCAGTCCGACTCTCTCAGCACCAACTTCAGCAATCAGAGCATCGATGACTTCAAGAGTGAAACGAGCTCTGTTCTCAATGGACCCGCCATACTCGTCGTCACGATGGTTGGAGTTTGGATCCAGGAACTGGTTCAACAGATGGCCATAACCGGCATGGACATCAACACCATCAGCGCCCGCTTCCAACGCATTCTTTGAAGCCTGGACAAAGTCAGCAACAAACTGTTTGATCTCTGGGACAGTGAGACCATGGAGAAGGTTCCCACAAGAAATAGCAGCCTCTTTGGACTTGTCGTCGATGTAGACACCGTCGCTGGCACCGACGAACTTCAGCCCTTGAGCAGCAAGAACCTGTGGCAAGGCCTGTCTCCCCATGGCGTACAACTGGTGGAACACAAAAGAGCCGTTGGCGTGAACAGCGTCAAACACTTCTTTCCATCCTTCGATTTGCTCCTGGGACCAGATTCCAGGCCCACCGGGGAATCCACTGCCCATTGGCGAAACGTACGTGGCCTCCGTGAAGACCAAGGTACCAGCTCTCTTGGATCTCTGGTCGTAGTACTCAACGGGGAGAGGACCAGGGACAATGTGTCTGAGTCGGGTCAATGGAGCGAGACAGATCCTGTGTTGGACTGTTAAGGGGCCGACTTGGACCGGTGTGAAGAGTGCGGTTTCCTTGAGAGGGCCTGTCATTTGGTTGTTAATGTTGATGATGCTACGAGGAGACTTCCCAATGGACCACAGCGCGGACACAGCGACACAGCAATGCAGCATCCTTTTATAGACACAATTGAAACAGGATCCATGCTTTTACAGTGGAAATGGTGGCGTTTTTTTTCTTTTTTAAGCGTATGATAAGGGGCGGAATTATCGGCTGTATCGGAAGAATGCATCCGGGGCTCTACATCTGGAGTAAAATCAACAACTTCTCTTATTGTACAAACCAATTAACTACTCCAACAACTCTTCCACCTGCTTCTCCTCCTCCTTTGCCAGTCTTCTCTTCAGCATCGTGTGGTAGATACCGTAACTGGCAACCATCACCACGTAAACAGCAGACACGGCACCAGAGACGTAGTAACCTGTGTAAGTCTCTGGGAACTTTGACGATGGATAGATGATTGGACCAAAGATGGCAGATCTGATGTTAGCAGAAGGATTGAGTCCCGAGGAGGCAAATGCTCTGAGTTTGGTGTTGTGAGCAAACAAATCCTGTGTTTCAGCCCAGAACTGGCCGGCAATACCTTGTGCCACGGTTGTGTTGTAGAAGAAGAAGATCATCTTGGCACGCGACTCTTCAAAGATCTCGTGTGTGGCAAGGAAGAAACAAACAACAGTGACCCAGACAGAGGCAAGAGACGTCATTTGCCACTTACTTCCCCTGAACAGCGTGTCAGAGATCCAGCCAGTGGCGAAACACATAAAGAGCTGGATGGCATAGGCAGGGATGGTGAGGATATTGATCTGTTGTGTGGTGTAAGAGCCAGGGTTGAGAGCGTTGTAACCTCTGAAGTAGAATGGGATTGCCTGAGCAGGATCCTGACCGAAAGAGGAACACACTGAACACATCCAGACGAAGTAGACTCTCCAGTCAAGCAGGAAAGTCTTGACGTCTTGCCACGTGATTCTGTTGAGCTTTTGAGAGTTCTCATCAACGTTTCTTGGTGGGAGTCTCTGCTTCAAGAACACAATCTCATCTTCACTGAACAACCAAGATGGTTTGGCTTTCTCCAAAATGTTTGGCAAGAAGACAACCTGGGTCAAGATACAAGAGACAGAGAAGATGGTGTCGACAAAGAACAACCACTGCCAAGCTCTGAACCCATTGACACCTTCAAGAGTGTCAACACACTGGGCCTGGAGGGCAAAAGCACACATTGGGCCAATGGCAGTGAAGGCGTTGATGATGTTGCAACGTCTCGATGTCTCACTGTCCTTGTAGTATGAACCAATGTACACCATCAGGATAGCGAAGTGGGCAGATTCGACACCGATGATGGTTCTGAGCACGATCATCTGCAATGGTGTCTTGATGAAAGCGAAACAGAAGGTCAAGAGAGTCCAGATACACTCAATAGTGATCATGTACCACTTGGTGTTGAACTGGACCATGAAGAAACCAGCAGCGAAGCCGATGATGATACCGAAGATGGAGTAACCCGTGTTGGCGTAGGAGAGCTCGTCACCGACAATACCGAGGTCATCTTGCAAACCAGAGACATAGGCAGCAGAAAGGTTGGACTTGTCGATGTACTTGATGAAAGTGGAGAACATGGCACAGAAAAGGACACAGAAGTCGAGTTTGAAGAGCGTCTTACGCTGTGGAGCTGGGTAGTCCAAGTTTGGCCAGATGTTGGAGCGCCATGTCTGCGTGTAGTGCTCGTCGACCACGTACTCAGAGACATCAGAGCTAGACTTCTCCTCGAGAGACTCCTTCAGCGACTCCTTGATTGAGTCCTGGTCCTTCACCTCGTCTGTGGATGGAAGGGAGGCCGTGGAGACAGCCTTTGCGTCTTCCTTGAGCTCGTGCTTGTCCATTGGTGGAGGGTGTTATAGTGCTTCTCTCAGGGCCCCAGCACACCGAAGCCAGAGGGAAAACTACCCATGTTTTATACAGGATTTAGCACACAGAGCCATATCTTGGCGGTGTATCCAGAACCTTTCTTTTATGGTAGAAAGAAACAATTTTAGAGAGAAATGCAGGGTCCTCCGGTGGTGTAAAGTGTGGCGGCGGAGGTTGAGTCGGTGGGCGGACTGGGCAAAAAATTTCTTGGGGCCTGGGCTGGGCAGTCGGAGCTTCTTACTGGGCAGCCTGGGCTTCTCTTGGGGAGGAAATGTCTGGGCAGTGTACATTGGTATGTTGAGACTGTGGATCCTGCCAACTGTGCTCAAAATTGCGTGTTCTGCGGTTTGAAAGAGCCTGGTTTTGTCCTATGTATAGGATGCCGGTACCAGGCCCTGCACAGGCGAATGGAGTAATCGGAGGAAAAGAGGGTCTGCAAGTCTACAAAGAAGTTGTCTATCACATATCATACATCATATTCTTGTGTGCCATCTCTGTTCTCATTATAAGTCAAATTCCTCCTCCTGGGCCTTACAATATAAGCTGTACACTAAGGACAAAAGCGCCACAATCAATGGTGCCAAAGCTAACACATATAACAGAGCAGTGAAGGTCTCATTCTCCACTACCTTGATGCCATAGTGCAACGATCTCTTGGTGAACTCATTCACCACGAGCTTCTGTACCTGAATACCAGCATAGGCAGTGACAGTTCCACAGTAGACTAAGTAGCTTGAGGCAAAGAACATCGCAAGGGAGAAGAACTCACTGAACAGAAGGGCATCCTCAAAGATATCACATTGCCAGGTGATAGCACAGTACGCTCCAAGAGCAAGAATTACCACGACATACATAACAGTCAGATCAATACAACCGACATGGACGTCCGACATCTGTTTTATCACGGCATCGAACTGGTCTCTGGTCATGGGCAGATTGATGGACAGTTCACTTGTCATGGTGACCAAGTGACCATCGTACATTAAATGGGAAGACTCATTGAAGAAGATCTCATGAAGCCCCAAATGATCCGTGTTGTTGTTGAAATTGTAGGCGTTGGATGCACCATTTGTGATGCTTTCACCATCCAACCCGGTGAGGTAAAGCGTGTACTTATCACAGAGCGATGTGGCGTTAAGCCCGATTCCTTCAAATTCTGGTTTCACAAAGAACAGTGGATCGTATATAGCTTGTGCTTTGATGCGGGAGAGATCGAAAGTGAGGACTTCAAGGCCTTCAAACCTGTCTTGTGCCATGAAGACAGAGATGAGGAAGAGGCCTACACAGATTAAGAGCGAGAGGTGTGCGATCCAGCGATTCATGATTACTGGATGATTGTACTGAGATTGTAGGAATGTGTATGGGAGAAGAGAAGATGCTGGGTGGGGGATTCTGCCTGCTTTATACACAGCCAGATTCCATTTACTGTCTGGCACGTCTATGCCTCACTGAGCACTTGTCCCGGCCAGACAGATAATTATAAGTGCTCATAGTATGGAAGCAAGCGATTTGTGTAGTCTTAAGACAGATAAAGAGGTGGTACTATCAGAACTACACGTTATGAACAGAAAATAACAAAAGAGACTCACATAATGCATTTATAGCTGGCTCGCTTACCTAAGCCGGAGTTAGTGGCTTCTTAGCTCCGGATACCTGACACTCTGGCCTGGGGCACGTGACCTCAAGCCTTCAATATGGGTTTGACCTCTAATAAAAAGAGATTTGGAGAGTAAAGGTTTAGTTTTTAGCTTCCACATCGGTAAGTAACTGACATATATAGGCGATGAGACATCTAAAGACAAAATTTAACCATTTTAAAGCGACAATTATCTGATGTACTTGATACGGCGTCTCTCAGCAAGTCTCTGAACAGCTTGAAGTCCTTCGCTGTTGTCTTGAGATCCACTGGGGTCAAATCAGAGAGGTATTCGACATTGCCTCAATGCGGAGAAGAATGTCCTTCTTCAAGTCAGAGTCGACCAGCGGCTTCTGTTCCACTGTGAGAGGTGTGCCGTGGATGGCTTGGGTCGATGACGTTGGTGATGATCTTCTTCTTCTGAGACCCTCACGAGGTCTGTACAAGGGCGAGGCTGACATTGTTGTATTGCTAAGTGAATTAATGTCGAAAGTGTATAGTATGTACAAATCTAAGGTTTCAAAGTGGCAAGCGGTTCAGAAACCAAGGTGGGACAGAGATGTATCTATACCAAATGAGCTGTTTCTGTTTCTTGAGAGATTTTATGGGAGACCACCACCCCACCCCCACCCATACCTCAAGCCTCAGTCAATGGAGAGTGTATAGTATGCAGTCTATACTTTCGTAAGATGAGATTTCTGTACATAGTGCGCCCCTCCAGGTATAGGTGATAACCATAACGGGATATTCTCTCGTTGAAGCAGAGGATCTACAGCACCTCAAGCACTGCCAAATTCTTACAAACGTACTTCAGCAAGTACAAAACCATTCCCAAAGTCTGTTGTAGTAGAGCACCGACCAGTAAGGATGACAAGCTTGACCTCTCTAAGGGCCACCGCTGACCCAGCAGAGGAGTAGCCTGTGGAAACCAGAAAGCACAGGATCCCACGCGTTCACTACTTCATAGCATGCCTTCCCCTTATTTACTCAATTGTGCTCTGTATACTTTCAACTACCTGGTATGCCTTTCCAAAGGGACTTTATTGGTTGAAGTTGGACAACAAAAATGTGAAGCCGGAAGCTCTTTACCATGAGATATTGGAGCAGACGAACCATACTTCTCTTCCACAGAGCTTAGGTCTCTTGAACACCACTCTGTGCGACCACTTACTACTTGTATGAGTGGGAGTATACCTGTGAGAGTAAAGCAAATGGAAATGCTGTTGGAGGGATAGGAGCCAGGGATGTTCTTACAAGTGACTCGTCCAGGTACACCATTCGGGAGCACTACCATGATGAATCCAAGTGGCTACAAGTTGGAGATGAAACCATCAAAATTACACAGGACATGAACATCACTTTCCCGAGATACATCAGAGAGGGAAAAGATAAAGAGTATGAAGTGACGGGTGCCTACTCCTTAATGAACATCAGATCAGGAACCTGGTGGATCCAGAAGTGGTATTCATATGTTTTGGTTGCATGCATACTTCTAGAATTAACCGTTGTGTTCCACCAGATGGGAAAACATCGTGAGACGGGTTTATCTTTCATCTTCAATGACCCCTTCATTACAGGTTTTCTCATGGTGCCTATTGGTCTTTGCGGTGGTATGTTTATTTGTTCGTTTGTCTCTATCAATGAGCGAAGAAGCGACAGTGCGGGGAGGTTTATACAGACTTTCAAAGATCACTACGATGAGTTTGGAATTGAAGTGACAGAAGGTGAGAGTCTATTACGTCTGATGTACGTTCTCATTGTGATGGACGGGTTCCGAATGAGTGCCCTTGCTGTCCTGGCGATAAGTTCACTGTGCCTATGCTG
Source organism: Petasospora maritima (assembly GCA_030557345.1). NCBI lineage: Eukaryota > Fungi > Ascomycota > Saccharomycetes > Phaffomycetales > Wickerhamomycetaceae > Petasospora > Petasospora maritima. Next base: position 42,501 of record JAKTOZ010000051.1, read on the forward strand.
CTTTAGATGGAGGAAGAGCACTGGGGACGCTGAATGAAAGAAGGAGCTAATGAATTGTGCTACTTGGTATTCAAGTCTGTAGGTAATGCGCATACTCAGTGAAGGTTGATAGCATTACAGGAAGCATGGCCACCAGAAGTGTAATGGGCGATCTATTAGCTCATTGTAGGAGGGAAAAGAAGGGTTCCTTTATGTAAGTGAAAGACCTCTTAAAGCCGTAGAAGTCTTTCAAACGAAGCTAACTGACACATGTAAATGCCTTTTGACTGAATCATCGACATGACAGCAGTTGACACAATGGAGGAGCAGACGGTAGAGAAACAGGAGCACAGAATACCACGGACCCACTACCTTTTGGCATGCCTTCCCTTACTCTTGACAATTGTATCTAGCATACTTTCCACTGTTCTGTGGTGCTCTCCAAAAGAGCTGTACTACATAAAGCTGGATAACACTAATGTGAATCCAGAAGCTTTTTATACCGAGATACCGAAGCAGATAAACGAGACGGTTGCACCAGGGAGCTTGGGTCTCATGAACACGACTCTGTGTGATGCCTATTATATCTATGACTGGGGGTACACCTGTAAAACCAAGATCAACGAGAACTCCATAAGAGGCATCGGAACCAAGGATGTGCTCACTAATGGCTCCCTTAGCTTCAACATCTGGAAACTGTATCTTGATGAGTCCAAGGGGCTGCAATTGGGAGATGACGGTACAGCTCTTGAAACCACACAAGATTTCAACGTCACTTTTCCTACCTACACCAGAGAAGGAAAGGAACACGAGTACGAAGTCAGTGATGTCTACTCACTTAGATATATCAGCCTTAAGATGTTCTTGCACTGGGTGTGTTTCTCTGGTTATGTTTCCTTCATGACCTCGTGCATCACAAGTGTTCCCATCATGGAGATGAGAAGAGAGTATGGGCTGAAAATACCAGCCAACCTTCCCAAGGCTGAAATCACTCCAGCTCACTTGATAACCACTCTTATCGGTGCTGTTCCTGCTGCAATCATGGGCTTTAAATCCATTGGTGATCTAGTGGAAGGGAGTGCAGGAGAGCTTCGAAGGGCGTTCAAAGACAGCTACGAGACATTTGGGATTGAGGTCACAACGGGTCAGGCTTGGACTAGTCTAAACGTCGTTATGGTCTTGTTAGATGGTGTGATTGTGGCATTCTGGGTTACTTGGCTGCTTCTCTTGTTGTTTGTCCCTGAGCTGGTGCAGTGGAGAACTGTGGAGAGCGAGAAAGAAGAGGAGACAGAGACATGCTAACCAACATTGACTGACTGTGTTGCACTTTGTAACAAACTGGGATAAATGAGCCACTTCTTTATATCTAGTTCAATCCATAGACGTTTTCTTGTAAAGTCTTGATAGCGGTGCGATCTACGTGTCTTTCCATGAGCACAAAAGGACCCGCCTTTTCAGCCTACGAAAGGACTCAGGAATGAAGCAATGTACTAAAACCGTTCAAGAGTAGGCCCAAACTACACATAACCAACATGGACACAGCAGTACCAGCAGCGATAAGAGAGAGCCCCCTAAGTCCAAATTCCCATGGCGGGTTCTCTACTGTGTTCTGGCATGCATCCCCTTCCTTCTTTCTTTAGCAGCCCTGATAATGGCTGCGATGATGGACGGCAGGTCTCCAAATGAGCTGTATTACTTGAAGTTTGACAATACACGTGTGAGGCCGGAGTCTCTGTATGAATCCATTTTGAAAGAGACGAACAGGTACGTTGAGCCTCGTACTTTGGGGCTTTTGAACACGACTCTGTGTGATGCCTATTACATCTATGACTGGGGCTACACATGTGAGAGTAAGACCAATGTGAACGCTATAGGAGGGAAGGTACACAGAAACGTCCACAATATTGACTACGCATCCAAGTATGACATCTGGTAGTACTACCTCGAGGAGTCTAAGTGGGTACAAGTTGGTGGTGACAGACTTGAAGTCACACAGGAGATGACCATAACGTTTCCTAGTTACACCAACGAGGAGAAAGAGAAAGATTACCAGGTCAGAGATGTCAAATCCCTTAGATGGCTCAACGATGACATCTGGCAAGAAATGTGTCACGAGTGTTTTTTGTCTTGGCCTGCTGGCAGCTACTACAAACTACATCATTTGCAAGATATACGAGGACAAGGAGCCAAAAGAAACACCACTTGACGACAATTACGGGATCATTATGCTGGCGTTCTTTGTTATTTGCTGGATCAGTTTCCAATGTGGACTGTTCTACTCCCAAGACCGAGGAAAGGCGAATCGGTGTGCAGAGTTTATACAGGCCTTCAAAGACCATTACGAGGAGTTTGGCATTGAGGTGACGGAAGGGAAGGCTTTATTGGCGTTGGTGTACATTTTCACTATTATGCCTGGAATTCCAAGTGCCTTTATGATTATCGGATTGGTTGGTTTTCTCTGCTGGCGGTTGATAGCAACGGTTATATGAGTCTACAAGTGGTTGGTGAGAGGTGAGCCATGGGAGGAGTCGGAAGAGGAGGAGCTGGAAGAGGAGGAGTCAGAAGAGGAGGTAAGTGACACCGAAAACAGCGAGCCTTGATATTGTATCCAGGTGTGTAATGGAAGACGTTGTATGTAAAACCAGGTCAGTAGTTCAGTAGTCTAATGGAGACCAGCTTGTGATCTGCGAAGATGATCAGCGGACCTCTCTCCACAAGGGGATTGTTTCCCTAGGCTCAAGGAGACAGATGATCGGCAATTACTTCCTTTCAAAGCACAAAAAGACTCAAACTGAGGAGAAAGAGAAATACTTTATACCAGACCAATTAGTACCTGACAGGTAGACTACACACTCCTCACTGCCAAGATGAACGCATCAGCAGAGAAGAGAGCAGAGCTCATACGTTATTATAAGAAAGAGCCTGCCCCGGCCAAACCTAAGCCTTCATGATGGTTTCTTTTGTGTATTCTGGCTTGTACACCCTTTGTATTGATGACAGCAAGCACTGTGATGTCTATCATGATGGAGATGGATGAAGCTGGTGGGTTGTATTCCATGAAGTTTGACAACACACATGTGAGACCAGAGACCCTTTATGGAGCTATTTTGAAGGAGGCCAACCAGACCGTTGAACCTCATAGCATGACACTCTTGAATACTACACTGTGTGATATCTACTATGTCTACCAATGGGGGTACGTCTGTGACAGAAAGACGAATGAGAACGCCATTGGTAGCTTAGGAGGGAGGCGTATCCGTACCAACTACACCCTCGACCACAACCTCACGGGGCATTACCTCAACGAGTCCCAGTGGTTATACATTGGCGACCGAACTGTTGATATACCTACTGGTGTCAATGTCACTTTCCCAGAGTACAATGGAGAAGAAGTTACCACAGCCTTTTCAACCTATAGGGACTTCTGTGACTTGGTGTTACAACGCGGGTTATTCTTCTACTTATGGCTCATAAAGTTGTTTAGTACTGCATGTGCTATTGCTCTTATAGTTGGAGAGTCTCCTGAAGAGGTGCCATTCTTTGCAACATTGCCACTGGCCGGGTTTGTGCTTATCTTTGCCTTTGCTTTTGGTGTGAGCTCCCTTAAGAGAAGAGAAGATGCGTGGCAGATGGTCCAGGCGTCTAAAGAGCACTACGAACAGTTTGGAATTGAAGTAACAGAGGGAAAGACTTTTCTTGTTTGTAAATACTTTTCCACTGTGACTGCCGGCTTCTTTTTGGGTTCTATTGTGGTGTGTTTTGTGGGTTGGGTCAGCTACTGTTGCTACCAACACTGGACCAAAGATGGTGAAGAGACAGAAGAGAAAAAGGAGCAGTCGGAGAAGATTGTGTGAATCCATGAGCTGTTCTGACTTGTCGCTCCACTGCCAGCGACCAAATCACGTAGGTGACGCCCAGATAAGCCATGCGCTCAGGCCGTGTCACTATGGAGCGGGTTGTTGTATGTGTTGTTTATAGACGATAATTAGCTCCAAGATCTTATGAACCGGCTCCTTGACTTTGTAGATGGAAGGAGAACACATAAACACATGAAACCCCCATAACTTCCACACATAAAAACCTCTCAAAAGACCAGATTTCACAGGGGTTAACCGAAACAATGCAGTGGTTTATGAGTCCCCGAGAACAAAGGCCGGCCATTGCCGGGAAGCCAGCGCCGAAAGAGGAAACTGGCCGTGGAGTCGGAATATGGCGTCCTTGTGGGACTTTGAGGGACTTTGTAGTCTCCTGAAGGCTTGTGAGTTCTACTGAGGTCCCATCGATCTGTCAGAGAAAGCAGTCACACAAAAAGAAACGTGTTGACAGATGACAGTTGACAATTTTGCGGGGTTGCTTTTGAGACCATGGGCTGTTAGGCCGTGAGACTGGGATGCGTGGAGGGACTAGGAAAGAGGGACTCGAAATTACACACAAATCCCCACGTTTTTCGCTTCTTTTTTGTGTTGTGCTGTTAATGGAAGTGTTAGACGAAGGGCTCCGAGGCTGGAGACAATAGCCTTATGACGAGTTAATCATAGATACATACACATAACGATAAGCCGATACACCCAGTTATAGAACAACTAATGGTCCTGGCTGCCTGGTCACTCTCTGCCTGGACAGAAGCGCGGGGTCAAACCCGGGGCCAGCCGGTGGAACTTGAAGCTGTTCTATAGTTGGGTATAATCCATGGACAAAGGGTTCTACTACTGAACAAACGATGTTGAAGCAGAATGACACAACTTGCAGGGTACACAACACTTCTAGAAGTGACTCATAGTGCCCCACATTCTATTGTAGCAGCAGGTCATAGTTATAGTGCGGGGGCTGAGCCCAGTCCCCAAAGTCCCGGGCCTAGTCCCCCCAATGATCTGACTCACACAAAATTTTTCCACCAACCTCCAACTCTTAGAACATATATAATCCCGGCATCGCCCCACACACAGCACAGAACACAGGGCAAGAACAGTGACGAACACAAGACAAGATGTTCAAGCGCAGTGTCACGATGATGCAGAAGGCCTCGAAGCCCTACGCTAACATGCTCAAGGACCCTTCCACCAAGTACAGGGCGTACCCACAGATCCCCATCGAGAACCGCCAGTGGCCAAGCAAGACGATCACAAAGGCCCCAAGATGGCTCACAACGGACCTCAGAGACGGTAACCAGTCCCTCCCAGACCCTATGAGCGTCGAGCAGAAGAAGGAGTACTTCCACAAGCTCTTGGAGATTGGGTTCAAGGAGATTGAGGTCTCTTTCCCATCCGCTTCCCAGACAGACTTTGACTTCACACGCTACGCCGTTGAGAACGCCCCAGCCGATGTCAAGATCCAGGCTCTTGTCCAGTCCCGTGAGCACCTCATCAAGAGAACAGTCGAGTCCCTCTCCGGTGCTAAGAACGCTACCATCCACGTCTACCTCGCCACTTCTGACATGTTCCGTGACATTGTCTTCAACATGTCCCAGGAGGAGGCCGTTGAGAAGGCCGTATGGGCTACAAAGCTCGTCCGTTCTTTGACCAAGGACGACCCAGCACAGCAGGCCACGAATTGGTCGTACCAGTTCTCTCCAGAGTGTTTCTCCGACACTCCAGTTGAATTTGCCGTTGAGATTTGTGAGGCCGTTAAGGCTGCTTGGGAACCTACCGCAGAGAACCCAATCATCTTCAACTTGCCAGCCACAGTCGAGGTTGCCACACCGAACATTTACGCCGACCAGATTGAGTACTTCCACACACACATCTCAGAGAGAGAAAAAGTTTGTATCTCCACACACGCCCACAACGACAGAGGCTGTGGTGTTGCCGCTTCCGAGTTGGGAATCCTCGCTGGTGCCGACCGTGTTGAAGGTTGTCTCTTTGGTAACGGTGAGAGAACCGGTAACGTTGACTTGGTCACCGTTGCGTTGAACATGTACACGCAGGGCGTGTCTCCAGAGTTGGACTTCTCCGACTTGCAATCTGTGATTGAAGTTGTTGAGAAGTGTAACAAGATCCCAGTGCACGCCCGTGCTCCATACGGTGGTGAGCTTGTCGTCTGTGCCTTCTCTGGTTCCCACCAGGATGCCATTAAGAAAGGCTTCGAGAAGCAGGCTGCTCGTAAGGCTAAAGGTGACAACTTGTGGAAGATCCCATACTTGCCTCTGGACCCTAAGGACATTGGCAGAGACTACGAGGCTGTCATCAGAGTCAACTCCCAGTCCGGTAAAGGTGGTGCTGCTTGGGTTGTCCTCAGAGCCCTTGGCTTGGACTTGCCACGTCAACTCCAGATCTCTTTCTCCACCGCCGTTCAGCAAGAGGCCGACAAGCTCGGTCGTGAGTTGAAGGCTTCTGAGATTGTCGAGTTGTTCAAGGTCAGCTACAACTTTGACAACGTTGGTCCTATCTCTCTTGGTGACTACGATGTTCTCAAGAACCCTAACGTTGCCGATGGCCGTGTCTTCCGTGGTGAATTCATCGTTGACGGCGAGTCTGTTGTTATTGAGGGACAGGGTAACGGTCCAATCTCCTCTTTCTTGGATGCTTTGGCCAACTTCACTGGCTGCAAGCTCGGTGTCCAGAACTACACTGAGCACTCTGTCGGTTCCGGTTCCGGCTCCAAGGCTGCCACTTTCATCCAGCTTGTCTACGTTGATGCTGAAGGCAACAAGGAGAGCAAGTGGGGTGTTGGTCTCCACGAGGATGTTTCCCTCGCAGCCCTCAACTCCATCTTGTCCACTGTCAACTCTCTCGCCACATCTGGTGCCATCGAGCCAGAGTACGCCGAGAAGAGCCAGGACGCTGCCTCTGGTAACTAAGTTGCTTCATGAGTACACTTGCACTCACACCATACACACACAAAAATGACTGAAAAACACCTTCCACCACACCACACCCAGGTCTAATGTTCACAAATCAGTCACACACACATACAGTGAACTGACATGGGATACAGATGGGTGGGAAAAAGGCAAAAAAGGAACCCTTTGACACCAAGGCTCCACTCTTATTTATACTTGTTTGATTCGCATACTACGACCCTTTTGTGCTATGAGATCTCTGGACGCTCACTTCCAACCAAAGTGACACCGTAGAAGACACACAGGACACCACTGAGGCACCAAACCGAGGCCTAGAACCACTTGTGCCCAGTGGAACAGTCCCGCTCCCCGATTTGGTTCCACCAGACTTTTTTTTTATTTTTTTTTATTTCACTTTTGCTCACGAGAGGAAGTTCGTCCACCAAAACTTGGGCGGCTACCAGTAAACAAGTGCACATCCCCGGCACAAGGCACTAAAAACAACACCAAACCACCACGGCGCTCCAGGCATCGCCACGACCACTGTACACTACGCCCAGACAGCTCCACACTCGTGCAACCACCTCGCCGCCACGACCACCACAGCGTCCGCCGCCCCGCTCGGATCATTTTCTGCTCAGAGCCGCCCACGCCCACCGCACACCGCCACCACAACACGCTTTAACTAGTGGTTCCGTTGGCCCTACAGCTCTGGAAAACAGTCACAGAGAAGCCACGAAGCACAGCTCACCAGATCCAGCTTCACCAGCGAGAATTGGCCACGGCGCTCATTGCTACGCCCCGGTTAACACGCGTCCACACAGCATCGCCATCTCCGCCCCTTGACGAGAGCTGCCCCACACTAAACTGATATCTGCTCACCGCCCAAAGTCAGCAAACAGTTGATCCAGCACACAAAGCAAACACTGTGACACACAAACACACAACAACTCCACCGAAACACCACACACCAGCGTTTGCCACCCAATTGGCCCCCTTTTGTTTGCTCACGCGTACCCCATCAACACACACACACACACACACATACGATGTCGCTCGAAGACGAAGTGGCTAAGAACCCTGAGCTGTACGGCGTAAGACGCTCCACCCGTGTGCACATCAAGCCTACGACCTTCGTCGAGAGCTCGGATGAAGAGGAGAGGAGTGTCAAGAAGCGTAAGAAACGTGTTCAGAAAGTCCAGAGTGATGATGATGTTGAAGAAGAGCATGACACATTGCAGAACAATGAAGAGATGGATGATGATTCTGATTCCGAGGATGAAGAGTTCGGAACTGTCGCTAAACCAAAGAAGAAGTTTGGTAAGAGACGGAGAGTGACGAAGAAGAAAATATCGACGCCGCTTGCTGAAGAGATCCGTTTCAGTTCAAGAAACTCAAGAGTGGTTAACTACAACGTTGATGCTGGTGATGACGATGATCTCTTGGTCTCTGATGAAGATGAAGACGAGAATGGTTATTATTACTACGAACCAGGCCAGAGCAATCAAACAGAGTCTAACCAACGAGGCGTTGACATGGTTGTTGATCACAAATTCGTCGATGAGTCCTATGAGAACAACTTCCCAAGAGATTTGGCCCAGTGTAAAAAAGACTACAAATTCTTGATCAAATGGCAAGATGAATCTCACATCCATAACACATGGGAACAGTACTCTGAAATCATTGGCTCGAAAGGTATCAAGAAGATTGATAACTACATCAAGCAATTCATCATGTTGGACTTCCAAATCCGTCACGACGCATTCACCACAAGAGAAGACATTGAGTCCATGGACATTGAACGTGAAAGAAGATTGGATGAGATGCAAGAGTATAAGAAACCAGAACGTATCATTGACTCTGAGAGACAGATTGATGATGATGGTGATGAAGTGCTCAAGTATTTTGTCAAATGGCGTCGTCTCAACTATGATGAAGCAACTTGGGAATTGGCTGATGAGATTGTAAGAATGGCTCCAAAAGAAGTGAAACATTTCCAAAACCGTTTACAATCCAAGATCCTCCCATCGGTATCATCCAGTTATGGTGCACAGAGACCAAGATTTGAAAAACTCGTTGCTCAACCCAAGTTCATCAAAGGTGGTGAACTTCGTGATTTCCAATTGACAGGTTTGAATTGGATGGCTTTCCTTTGGTCACGTAATGAGAATGGTATCCTTGCTGATGAAATGGGTCTTGGTAAGACAGTCCAAACAGTTGCCTTCCTTTCATGGCTCATCTATGCAAGAAGACAAAACGGTCCACACATTGTTGTCGTCCCATTGTCCACAGTGCCTGCCTGGCAAGAGACTTTTGAGAAATGGTCTCCAGATCTCAATGTTGTTCATTACATGGGTAACACCGAAGCCAGAAAGACAATCCGTGATTACGAGTTCTACAACAACAAGAAGATCAAGTTCAACGTGTTGCTTACCACATATGAGTACATCTTGAAAGATGCTTCAGAACTTGGATCCATCAAATGGCAATTCCTCGCCGTTGATGAAGCACACAGATTGAAGAATGCCGAGTCTTCATTGTACGAGGCGTTGAACTCTTTCAAAGTCGCAAACAGAATGCTCATCACTGGTACTCCATTACAGAACAACATCAAGGAACTTGCTGCCCTGGTTAACTTCCTCATGCCGGGTAAGTTTGAGATCGACGATGAGATTGATCTTGAATCTGGTGATCAACAACAAGAAGATTACATCCGTGATTTGCAAACGAGGTTGAAACCATTCATCCTCAGACGTTTGAAGAAAGATGTCGAGAAGTCATTGCCTTCCAAGACCGAACGTATCTTGAGAGTGGAACTCTCAGACTTACAGACTGAGTACTACAAGAACATCCTCACAAAGAACTATGCCGCTTTGAATGCCGGTGCTAAAGGTTCTTCAGTGTCTTTGCTCAACGTCATGAGTGAATTGAAGAAGGCTTCGAACCATCCATACCTCTTTGACTCCGCTGAGGGTAAAGTGCTTGCCAGATTTGGTGAACCATCCAATGGTATTCATTCTCGTGAAGATGTCCTTAGAGGTATGATCATGTCATCAGGTAAGATGGTTCTCTTGGACAAGTTGCTCACACGACTCAAAAAGGATGGCCACAGAGTGTTGATCTTCTCTCAAATGGTCCGCATGCTTGACATCTTGGGTGACTATCTCTCCATCAAGGGTGTCAACTTCCAAAGACTCGATGGTACTGTGCCATCTGCTCAACGTCGTATCTCCATCGACCACTTCAATGCTCCAGAATCCAACGACTTTGTCTTCTTACTTTCGACAAGAGCCGGTGGTCTTGGTATCAACTTGATGACTGCTGACACAGTTATCATCTTTGACTCGGATTGGAACCCACAGGCTGATTTGCAAGCCATGGCCAGAGCTCACAGAATTGGTCAGAAGAACCACGTTATGGTTTACAGATTCTTGAGTAAAGACACAGTTGAAGAAGAAGTTTTGGAACGTGCCAGAAAGAAAATGATCTTGGAGTATGCTATCATCTCTCTTGGTGTTACTGCTACCAACAACAATGGTAAGAAGAATGAACCTTCGAGTGGTGAGCTCAGTGAGATCTTGAAGTTTGGTGCTGGTAATATGTTCAACAAGGCTGACGACAACCAAAAGAAGTTGGAAGAGTTGAACTTGGATGATGTCTTGAACCACGCTGAGGATCACATCACCACTCCAGAGCTGGGTGAGTCTAACTTGGGTGGTGAAGAGTTCTTGAAACAGTTTGAAGTCACTGACTACAAGGCCGATGTTGACTGGGATGATATCATTCCTGCTGAAGAGCTTGCTAAGTTGAAAGAGGATGAGAAGAAACGTCTCGAGGAGCAATATCTCCAAGAACAGATTCAGATGTATGCCAGAAGACAAGCAGCCATCAACAAGATGCAACATCCAGGTGCTTACCAGGATGGTGACGATGATGACGACGATGAAGAGACCACCAAGAAGTCAAACAAGAAGAAGAAGGACTACAACAAGATCACCGATAAGGAAGTCAGAGCAATTTACAGATCCATTCTCAAGTTTGGTGATTTGTCTTCTAAATGGGATGACTTGATTCAAGAAGGTACACTATCTGAGAACAAGAACCCAGAGTTGTACAAGAAGGCATTCACTGAGTTGATTGAGACTTCTAAAGAGCTTGTTAAGAATGAGGAAGACCGTCGTAACAAGTCTCTTGCTGAGTTGGAGAAGATTGCCATTGAGTACAAAGAAGGAGAAAAGACTGGTGAGATTGTTACCATCACTGGACCACTGAACCCAATGACCATCTTCTTGAATAAGCGTAAGGAACGCAAGGCCATCTTGTTTGAGTACCAAGGTGTCAAGAACATCAATGCTGAGTTGATCATCTCGAGACCAGAAGACATGGATATCATCCACCAGGCTGTTGCAAGCTTTGATGATCCACTTCACTTCAAGTTCAATGCCACCATCAAGCCAGTCAACGGTTGGACTTCCAACTGGACTCAGCACGATGACGAGATGCTCGTTGTTGGTGTCAGCAAGTACGGTTATGGTTCTTGGGTACAGATCAGAGATGATCCATTCTTGGGTCTCAGTTCTAAGGTGTTCTTGAATGAGGTATCTGTTCCAGGTCCAAAGAAGAGTGCTAAGATTGAAGAACTGGAGGAGACTGCCACACCAGTCAAGGCAGAGTCAGAGGCTGCCAAGGAGGCTACACCTACTACGTCTGCTCCAGTATCGTCTGATCCTGCTGAGAAGTCTGAGATTCCATCTTCTCTTCCATCTTCTGCTGATGGTCCTACTTCTGAGACTAAGAAGGCAGAGGCCAACACAGCTCCATCCACTGCCACATCCACGACTGAGATCAAGCCAGAGACGAAGACAGATGCTCCTGCTTCTTCTGAGAAAACTGAAAATGGTGTACTAAAACCTGTCAAGGCTGAGAAACCAGAGAAAGATGACAAGAATGCTAAGAAGGTTCCAGGTGCTGTCCATTTGAACAGAAGAATCGATTACTTGATCAGTGTCTTGAAAGGTGGTGATGCAGATGACACAGGAAACAACACACCAGCTCCATCGACGCCAATGGCTATTGAGCCGAAGAAGAGAGTGAGAAAGCCAAAGGCCGAAGGTGCTGCTTCTGCTTCCAAGGTTCCTAAGGTGATCAAGCCAAAGCCAGAAGGTGGTGCTACTGCTACTGGTAAAGTCACAAAGCCAAAGGCTGTCAGAGCTAAGACACCAGAAGGTGGCAAGGTTGTTAAGCGTGTCAAGAAGACTGAGGAGAAGACTAAGAAGCTTCCAACTGCCCCTGCTGCTATGATGAAGGAGAAGGAAGAGAAAAAGGAAAAGGAGAAGACACATAAGGTGATACCTATTTCAGATGAAGGATACGAGAGCATGGATGAACAGAAGTGTAAGAACACACTGGATCCAATGCGTCATTCTTTGAAGAGATTGAAGAAGGGTCCTACAGGATTGGACCGTAAAGAATGGGCACATATCTTGAAGACTGAACTTCTGAATGTTGGTAACTTCATTACGAAAACTGTTGGTGATACTTCTGAGAACAAGGATAAGTTGTCTAAACATCTTTGGTTCTATACATCACACTATTGGCCAAATGCTAAGGTGAAGAGCAAACAGATTGCGTCGATGTACCAGAAGCTTAAAGGTGCTGCTCCAGAGGAATAGATACGAGGACTTGTAATATAAAAAGTTTACGATTATAAGTAATTGATCTGTAGTGTTTATGACTTAGTCGATGACGTCTTCTCAGCGGCCTTTGCTTCTTGAGGAGTCTCTTCATCCTCATGACTGGTGTTCTTCACACCACAGGTAAACAGAGAAGCAAACAACAGTTGTAAAAGAGGGACAGTGAATACCACTGCAACCAGAACATAGAACAGTGTACCATACTTCACCGTTATACCTTTTATACCTGCCTTGACACCTGTGAACTCTTCTATTGTTGTTTTGAAGACACGGAACCCGAGAGTCACAGCGAAGATAACCCATTGAACAAAGACCTTGGCGGCTTCACAGAAGGTGTAGACCTTACATATAGAGTAGAACTGTGCTGATTTGGACTTTGACACTTTGAAGAAAGAGATGACCAAAAGAATCACCATTAGACCATCAATTACGATGTTGATGGAGAGGAAGGCCAGCACTGCCTTGGCCATGTGTCTAAGAACATCGTCTCTGTCTGAGCTGTTCATTCTGCGATAAGTGTAGTCTTTTGGGTGTAGAATGGTCATGTTCTCAGTTGATATGGATGTTCCATTGTTCAGTAGAAGGTATGGCGACTGGTCTTGATAGAGCTCATCTATCTTGAAGTTGAAGTGTGGGCGTTGTGTTTCTTTTATAGCGACGCCGTTGGTTGTACTGATACCTTCAAAACCATAGAGAAAGATCTTATATTCGTCACAGAGAGTTGTGTGGTTGATACCAAGATACGCCTCCTCAAATGAACGGCCTTTAATCCAGTCATCAAAGACAGCCAGTGCGTTGATGTTTTCGTTGTTGAGTGTTACAAGCTCGCTCCCTGGAAGGTCAGAGAGAAGGAGTCCAGAGAGGACAATAGTTGCGAGTGAAGTGATCAGTAGAGTCAGTAGGCCAAACACTCTAAGAACAGCGCCCATGATACATGTTTCTAAGGAGGGAGTTGGAGTTTGTGTGCGCGTATGAGTGTGTGTTACCTCTTTAGTTAGGAGGCACTCCTCCACAACGCTTTGAGCTCTTTGATCAACGGCTGCTACATCTGCATATGGCCATAGGAAGATTGAGCTTTCCAATATTGCAAGTTGATCTAGATTTGCGGGAATGCCCCTTTGAGTCATGGACCTACCTGAACTAAGATACAGAAGATTGATTGAGCTATAAATCAGGTTATAACTTCAGTCTACATGTCAGTGAGCTCCAGCCTCCACGGCAACACCACCCGCAATGGCTTGTACAAAAGAGAGGAAGCAGAGAATGCAAGTCACGATAAAATAAGAGAATCCAGGAACAACTTCAATCCTTGATTTGGGGCCTGTAATCTCTTGCAACATCTTATCAAACTCGACTTCTGCGCCAATGATGGACATGATAAGAACGAACTCAACAAAGAGTTTGAAGACTTGTGCTGTGCAGTAGAAAAGCGGCAAGAATTCCGCATATTTCGAGTCGTCTGTACAAGTTAAACATAGAAGCACTAGCACCGTTAGAACCACTTCAATGATGAGGTTGATGATGATTGCGGCAAACATAGCAGAAGCAACACGACGCAGAACTCTTTCCTTGTATGGGTTTCCCTGGGTGCCGTATACAAAGTCACGTTGATGGAACATGGTCATGTTTTCTGTTGGGATTATGGTGCCATTGTTTAACTGGAGGTATGGAGACTCTTCTTTGTAAAGCTCCTCGATGTCAAAGTCGAAACGAGGATAATAGTGCGTCTTCATGGGGAGACCGTTGCTTTCTCTGACACCAATGACATCACTGAGGTAAATCTTATACTCGTCGCACAATGTTGTGTGGTTCAGGTCCAAGAAGATGTCTTCTGTATAACTGTCTCTTGGCCAGTCGTCAAACACTTTGGCAGCGTTGATCTTCTGGTTTTTCAAGGTTACCAATTCCAAGCCAGGTGCATCAGAGAGGAGAAGCAGAGAGAGGATAATGCTTGTCACAGAGGCAATAAGGAGAACTAAGCGTCTACCCATCTTGGTTGAAGTTTGGATATTGATTATAGTATATATGTCTACGTGGAGAGGTAGAGCTTCAGAAGAACCTGCGCTTTTATAGAGCCATGTCTTATCAGCTCATTGGAGCCGGTACCGTCTTTAACCATAGTCTTCCCCTAATATTCGTAAATCCTACCAGCGATCGTTTGAACAAGCGTCATGACGGAGATAGTCTATCCAAGAACATAAAACACGACTCCAGCGTGTACTTCCACTCCCGTATCTGCCCCTATAATCGAAGAAACCATTTCTTCAATGAGTGATGGACAGCTTTCGAGAAGAAAGGGAACGAGGCCCAAGCATTGAACGAAGATTTTGATCCACTGGATAGTGTGGTATGACAGAGCCAACAGCTTTGTGCCGAGTTCGTTGATTTCCACATCATAATAGGACATGATGAATACACAAACCAGCCATAGACAATCAATCAAGACGCTGACAAACAGAGTCTTGAAGATGGTGGAGACATCGCCTTGAAGTTCGGCTAGAGTTTCCAAGTTGCTCTCAAAGCTTTCGTCACGTTTGGGAAACAAATCCATGTTTGCAGTTGGGATTGAAGTACCGTTTTCCAGTAGCAGATAAGGAGACTCTTGTTTGTAAAGCTCTTCTATTTTGAAGTTAAAACGGAGCTCTTGTCTCTGTATAGAGACACCATTGGTTTTACTTCTCCCTTGATAACCACAGACATAGAGCCTGTACTCGTCACACAGAGTTGTATGATTCAAGAAGAGAAACATGTTGTTTTCGCCATGTCCTCGTTCCCAGTCATCAAAGAGTTGAGCAGCGTTGATTGCTCCATTTTGTAGTGTTACCAACTGTGTCCCTGGAGTGTCCCAGATAAGGAGAAGACTGAGCACAATGCAAACGACAGAGGCTATAGATAGGGGCAAGAGTCTGTGGAGTCCTGTGCTTGCTGGCATTTTGTACAGTGGAGCTATACTAGGGATTCCGGTGAGTTCTGGTACAAACAGCAATTGTCTTCTGCTTTTTAAAGATTACCGTCCTCTCATGATCAGCGCGGGTAAGAGAGCAACTGCATTAGCATCTTAAAAAAGTGGAATCTATTTTCTATACAAGAGATTAAACTTCTTCAGACTTATCCTTGACCTCTTCAATCTTGTCCTTGACCTCTTCAATCTTATGATCCTTAGCCTCTTCAGAGCTCGAAGAGGCCTCAGTGTCTGTGAACTTTACCACGTTCTTCACAGAGTTCGCAAGCTTCTTCTGTGCAACCTCATCTCCTTCGTCGACCTTATTCATGTTCATCAAACACAAGATGATGGTCAATTGCACCAAGCTGACAACACAAACGATACCAGAGAATACATAGATCAGCACCCCACCTTCAATTGCAATACCAGTGTCCTTCAACAACTCTGTAAGGTTCCCTCTCATATTGACATACCCAGAGACAAGGAACACCAAAAGGATGAATGACTTAAATCCAATAAGGGTAGCCATCAACGTGGACATCGCCTCAATGGCATCCTTGTTGAAATGGTAGAACAAGGCATATGCAGTGGTCATGAACGTAGCTGTGTCAAATGAAAGACCCATGGCAAATGAGACGATTACTTGGAATGTGTTGTATTCAAGAGATTCGTTCTTGTACTCGTCTGATAGCACAGTGAGGGATGTGGTTGTAGTAGGGATAGTTGTGCCATTGGAGAGTAAGATGAACGGTGACTCCTGCTTATAAAGTTCTTCCAATGAAGTGTTATATGCTGGATGAGTGAACTTCTCAGAAGATTGACCGTTTGTAAGAGAGAGTCCCTTGTATCCAGTCAAGAAGAAGGGGTACTGGTCACACAAGGTCGTGCTTGAAAGTGTCAAGTTTTGTACGGATGGAAGTCCTTGGAACACTTGAGAGACATTGATGTTACTGTTGTTAAGTGTAAACAGCTGAAAACCTTTGATAGGAGAAACAGAAAGAGCTGAGAAGATGATGGAGATGGCCGTCAAGACCATCAAGGTGATCAACAGTGTAAGGTTCTTCATTGTGGGTGGTGCTCGGGGGTGCCCTTCTAATGAGATATGACTCTACATAGAAATAGATGACTTTATGAGTCCATTGAAAGATTGTATATCCTGTCCATGAGTGATTATGATCCAGGCAGAAAGAGATGGGTGTAAGAGGTAAGAGCTCACCCGGGTACGTACTTTGGGGTATTCAGATGACAGTTGTGCATGATATGATGGAGCAACTGCTCAGTAATTTGGATACATATATTATCAGTACATATCTAATAGATTAAACGAACAATAAACATATGACACCTCATATTTAACCAACAATCAGAGGTTATACAAACATAGCAAATGCCAGCGACCAGTGCTCCGTAACCATGATTTTCGCGACAATAGCCCAATGCGGCAATAGATAAACAAAGGTGATCCCCCAAAACGGGCGTCCAGGGGCTGGGGAATTTAAGCGAGGCTTTTCCGTTGTTTGCTGTCAAACGTTTGGGATCGAGCAGTAAACAGTGGGGGACATTCCACACAACACATTCCACACAGAAGATAAAAGGACCCGCTATCTGCTGGTGTTCCTAAAGCGCATCACCAAGACAACCAGTGCGCAGGACACATACCTTACAACGCTGATCTCGGTATGTTGGAAAATCTGGGCCCTTCTTGGGCATTCTCTCTGATACAACTGGTATCACATGGAGTAAACAGCAATGAGCAAGACTACTAACATGATGACGGGCCCCAGACGAGTCACCAGGAGAGGCTTGAAGCTGGACACCGAGAAGCCCAAAGAGCCAGAGAAGCAGCCAGAGAAGCAGCCAGAAGATAAGGAAGAAGAAGAGAAAGAGACCCCGCCGCTACCACCGACACCACCGACTCCACGCACAAAAGAGGACGAAGAGTTCAACCTCCACACAGCCAGGCTGAAAGAACCAAGACGTGTCAACTCCAAGAGATCAAGCATCAAGTCTATACCCATGGCACACAAGGTGTACTACACAGAGCCAGAGCCGGAGTACTACAAAGAGCAGGCAGACAGGGAGAAAGAGGCCATGAGCACGCCACAGAAGTCAGCTTTAATGGCGATGATTGATGAGATCGTGGACACACTGAACATGAGAGGAGTCGTACGCCTTTTTTCCAGCATGAGCGCCCGTTTATCAGAGATGATTGTCAGATCTGAGTACGTCTGTACGGAATGGAATGGACAGTTGCACCTACACAGTTTCGGGTTTGGTGTTGGGTTCTTCCTCGTGATGATGTTCTTGTATCCGTATGTGGAGAAGTACCTGAACACGTGGTTCGATGTGTTTGGCTCACTGTTCAAGCATGGATCCATGTTGGTGATTGGGTATTTGATATTCACGTTGCTCAACAAGCCAGCGACTAAGAAGGAAGTGCAGAAGGCCCCACCAAAGATTGAACACAAGTACACGGAGCTCCAGTACTCTGTCAAGTCTTCAGAGCCTACACGTCCACCATCACCTACCAAGAAGTCCAGAAGATCGATATCTCGTCGTGAAACAGAGCCGAACCTGTTGCCTACACGCAGGGGCTCCTCGTTGACGGATGCACAGATGCTTATCAGCATGACGGAACAACAGCAGTTTTTCGAGAGAGCCAAGTTGGATGGTGGTAAGAGCCCAAGAGACCCATATGACAAGTTCATGAGTGGTGCTATGAGAGAGGAGGGGAAAAGAGAGAAGTATGCCAATTTTGTTGACGAGGCTGGCAAGAAGGACCAAGAGAGACAGAAGTATTTCAACTTTGTCGGCGCCACGAGGGAACAGATCATGAAGCAGAGGGATGTATAGTAATATTTTGTAATGAAACTTGACGACTAATGGGATAAAACTACATGTGTAAATTTAAACGATCATAAAACAATTAAATTGACATTCTTTTTTGTACACTTAGAAGTTCTCACCTGGGATCTCGAAGACAACCTGCTTACCGGTCAACTTGGAGTAGATGGACTGGAAGGACTCCAACTTGTAGTCAACGGACTGAGCATCCTTGGAGTCCAAAAGGACCTTCTGGATCTTGTTACCACCAACGAGGTATCTGACTCTCTTACCGACAATCTCGGTTGGGAAGACGAGGTCCTCCAAGATCTTGTCGTGGACAGCGGACAAAGTACGGGATCTTGGTCTCTTCTGCTGCTGACGGGAGGTTCTACCTGGCTTTGGCAAGATTCTTCTCTCGGCAAGGAAGACAACGTGTCTGTCTGGGAACTTCTTCTCCAACTCACGGGTCAACTTGGTCTGGACCTTGTGGTAGGCGGAGACAGATGGGACTGGGACGAAGATGGCAATGGCCTTCTTACCACCGGTAACGTCAATCTAGAAGTGTCATGTTAGTATGGGGGTTCATGAGAAGGGTCACAGTCAGAACAAGGTCTAGAGAGGATACCGTTCTCAGTTGTATACAAAAGAGGTACGATTTTGGGTTGGAGTCTTGTGACTTGTGTCATATCATTGGGGATATGTGATATATGATTGACAGCATGTGGTGGCTGATTGATAGATCAATAGATGAGTAGATGATGATGAATGGACCCCTGTGCAGTCCCATGTATAGATGGCTCTCCAGATCTCCCTTTAACTGTGTGCTGTGTATATGTGCTTACCTCTCTGATGGACTTGAACTGGAGGGTTCTGAGGTCAGCCTTCAAGTCTGGGGAGTTGGACTCCAAGTCGGCGAAGGCCTGGGCGACCTGCAACTCCAACTCGGATGGCTTCTCGTTCAAGATCTTAGCAGCGGCAGACATTGTTACTTGATTCTTAGCCCTTAACTATGTGTTCTTTTGCACGGTGATGGAAAGTTTTTGTTATTTTTCACACTGAGCGAGGCGCCGGCAGTGGCAGCGGGAGGGCGGAATTCGCGGGTGACTGCGTGGAACCAGGGCCGCGTAACCGTTTTGGCCGTGCGGGCGTTGTTTGTTTTTCGCGGGTGTGCGGTAGGGGCACACATTTGTATTATAATGGTGTCCGGGTGTGGGAGCCCTATGCAGAGTCACGTGCCTGTACTAGGGCACCACAGCACGTGACCATGAGCCATATTTCCCACCCCGGACACGGACATCAATGATCCACAACGACATACACCTTCTTATGTATATATGCTCCGTTTTGCACGCCAGTTACACAGAATGCCACTGATCCCATACATCGAGCTGAAGCCTCTTGCTGATCTAACAGAGCAGTCCAAGCGTCTGGCAGCCTACAAAGCCGTTGACGAGAACTTCCCTCCAACTGCCAAAGTGATTGGAATCGGCTCTGGCTCGACGGTCGTTTACGTTGCTGAGCGCATTGGCCAGAGAGACGATAAGAAGAACTACGTGTGCATCCCAACCGGGTTCCAGTCCAAGGCTCTGATCCTGGACAACGGCCTTCAATTGGGCTCCATTGAGCAGTTCCCAGAGATTGATATCGCATTTGACGGTGCTGATGAGGTTGATACCCAGGTGAACGCCATCAAAGGTGGCGGTGCCTGCTTGTTCCAGGAGAAGCTCGTCGCTTACAGTGCTAAGCAGTTTGTGCTTGTGGCCGATTTCAGAAAAAAGAGCGACCATTTGGGCGTTGCCTGGGTCAAAGGTGTCCCAATCGAGGTTGTTCCAAGTGCTTACGTCTACGTTCAGAACCAATTGAAGGCTTTGGGAGCCCAGAGTATTGTGTTGAGACAAGGTGGTTCTGCCAAGGCCGGTCCTGTGATCACTGACAACAACAACTTCTTGATTGATGCCCATTTCGGTGCCATCGAGGACCCTGCTAAGTTGCACCAGCAGTTGATCAACATCGTTGGTGTTGTTGAGACTGGTTTGTTCTTGGACCACCCAGATAAGGCCTACTTTGGCGAGAAGGATGGTTCCGTGGTTGTCAGAACTAAGCAGGGAGATGTTACTTTGTAAGAAGTGTATAACAACAGGTATAAGAAAGTGATCAAAAAAGAGATTAAAAAAGTGTAAGAGTACAAAGAGTTCATGAAATCTAAAAGGCTCAAGCTTCCGTCTGCTTGTGGGTATTTGAGAGCCAGCTCAAACCTTCAACCAGTCCTTGTCCACTGAGAGCATTTGATCCAATGACAGCGTATAATTCTTCGTCCATCATGTTTTTCAAGTCCAACATCTCAGCAACTTCCATTGCTGTGTGAGAAGTTGGTAAGTCCTGCTTATTAGCAAACACCAATAGCAAGAACCCCTTTGCACTTGCCGTCGTCTTCAACTCTCCTATAACTTTGAGTAAATGCGTCTTACTCTCCTCGAATCTTTCGTTATCAGAAGCGTCAATGACATAAACCAGTGCGTTGGTCTTTGGATAGTAATGGCGCCACAACGGTCTGAGTCTGTCCTGTCCACCAACGTCCCACATGTTGAACTTGACGTTCTTGTACTGGAAAGTCTCGACGTTGAAACCGACTGTTGGGCCTGTCGTCTTGATCTTGTTGAGTTTGAGCTTGTAGAGGATAGCTTTATAAGTGTTAGTCATATGGTTCAGGGGTTCAAGTCATGTGCTTGTAGAGGTCAATGGTTCATATACGTACTTGTCTTACCAGCAGAGTCGAGACCAAGCATTAAGATTCTGTTTGTTGTAGTTAGTATCATACGTTACAGGGATTAAGGGTTCATATCTTACTTCATCTCTCTTGTTCCGAAGAGTTTGCCCTGTTGCAGATGTTAGTCTCTTGTCTTTGTAATCCTCATAAGCACATGTCTTACCATAATCTTGGACACCGAGCCACCCATTGTACCAATGCTTTTATGAATGAGTGTGTTTATAAGCCTTGCAAGCCTTTATGTCCCAGTTGTCCGTCTCTTAAGCGACAAAGAGCGTGCGTCTCAGATATGAATTTTACGCGTCACTTTCGCGTTGGCCTACTTTTCAACGCGTCGTTACACAAAAGACTTTCCATGACACAAAAGAGACTTTTTATTTTAGTTCATTCAAAGTCGACATAACTCGTCGGGAACAGGCCTTTAACGCCGTTGAGTTCACCTTCTGTCCAGTCGTCGTCCCTGTTTATGACCTCGATTCTGTCCCCGCTCTGGATGCTTAGCTCAGTCGAGTCCTCCGCCACATAGTCGTACTTACACACACAATACGACACTTTCTTGGCTCCTTTTCTTGGTGACACCGGCGGAGCGGCCTGTTTTGTCGAGACTTGGATGTACGAGGTAGGCACCAGTCCTTGTGTGCCGTTCTTGGAGATCAACGTCCATCCAGAACCGTCGTCTGGTGTCACAACTGTGAAGGTTTCCTGTGGTGATAGAGACACCTCGTCTTCCCCTCCGGCTTGATAAGCGTACAGAGCTGTTCCTTCCATGGTGTTTGGAATGGACACATGTGTGGATGTAGAAGTACCACGCGGTCTCAGCAGTGATCCAATTTTGAAGTTAGAAGAATGAGATTTACCAGACGTAATGGACTCTCCATCGCCAAACACATCTGCCGTGTCTTTAACAACTTCTTTCTTGGAAGGGCCTCCTGTAAGTCTGGACAAGAATCCTTTCTTCTTTGTGGTAATAGTCAGATTATCCAATGATAAGTCCTGTTCCCCAGCGTTGTTCTCAATAGTCTCGATCTCAACCTGGGCAGCCACTTTTGAAGTCTCATCAACGACGAATTTGTTCAAGACTGTTAGGTAGTTCTGCAATGAATCAATTGAGGCCTTGAATTCATATTCTTCATCTTTCTTCTCCTTTTGTGTTGTTCTCACGGATGACAACTCATTCAACTTCTCTCTTTGTCCTTCCAATGATTCGTCATACATCTGTGAGTTCTTATGTGCAAGGACCAAGGACTTCTTCAATGCTTGTAATTCTGCTGGCTTCGTAACAAAAGTCTCATCATCGTGCCAAATGGATGATGGGATGTAGTAGAAGTCCTGTGGTTCGGACCATTGTGCTTGGTTATGCTTGATGAACATAGCTGTGTCCAATTGTGGTAGGTTCTCATTGACGACGGAGACCATTCTCTCCAACGATTTGGTGTCACGAGTGTTGCAGTTGATTTGTAGGACAGATGAGTTCTTCCATAGTCTGTTCAACTGTTTGGTCTTGAACTCGGAGACATCCTGGAGTACATCCAAGAGCTCAGGCAAATCTTGGTAATAGAACTTGTCTTTAACACGATTGGCAATGTTGATCTTGATCAAGTACTGGTTCTTGGCGATGTTCATATCAGTCTCCTTATCGTCCATCTTCTTCTGATACTTTGTCTTGTTGCCAGACTTCTCAGCCTTGGATCTTGTAGATTCCATCGTGGTACACATGTCGTCGTAGTTCTTCTTAGCTTTAGTCACGGCATCAAACACCTCCGTCTTCCTCTTCAACAGCGTGTCCGAGTGTATGGTCTCAACACGCAATTTCAACGACTCACAACTTCTCTGCAATGCCAACACTTGGTCAGCAGCCTTGATACCCAACTCATTCCCGAAATTGTTATGGTTTTTGGCAATTGTCTCTGTTTGTGATAACACCTCCGTCCAAGCCACCAACGTTGCACTCTCTAAAGAACCAGGCGTGAATTTCGGATCATCACCAACACTGACACTGGTGCTCTTCGTTGCCTTCTTTTTCAAGAACTCAGAGGACAGTTTGTTCAATTGCAAGGCATACTCTTTCTCAATCTGTGCTCGTTGTCTGTAGAACTGCTCGACATCGGATAGGAAGGTGAGGTTGTTCGAGAGCCAGTTGTCCGTCTCTTTGAACGAGTCCTTCAGCTCGTTTCCAATGCTGAGGGACATCCTGTATCTGTGTTTTTATGCCTTTAAAAGTGGAGGTAAACACCGGGTATTATACGCCTGGAACCCCTTTTTTGTGGGTGGAGGCCCGGTCGAGGGCTATGGAGATTGGACGAATGCGGTAATATTCGTGGAGGTTATGTGTCCCTGGTCTTGTATTTACAGAGGTGTTATATATGGCTGGATAATGGGTGGTTTTTGATAGAAAGGGTATTGTTTTTATGTGGTTAATGACTTTCTGTACATCTGTTTATGTATATTTGTGATTTACAGAGTATCAATTGCAGTATTGAAAGGTTTATGATCAGATTTGCACACAGCTGTCTGTCTCGTCGATTTGGTGAGAAGTTTCCGATCGGAATGGATACAAATGGGGATTACTTTAAATATTTGTATGGGGAGGGGGGTACCTTTATATATGAGATTATGGAACATGAGATTCTCTTTCCAATGGTGTAGTTAAAACAAGCTAATATCGGCTGAAAGTATCTCATAATCCCACATTTATTTAATCGCTATTCACTCAAATATCCTAGCTTCTAATAACACTATGGTGATACAAAGAAAAGGATCATATAGAGCTTTCGCCGTTCCCTCTTCTCATGTATTTATGTCCTCCATTCCCCAAGTGTACCACCCCCAACCACACCCAAACACCCATTCAACACCTTTCCAAAAGCAGGGTACACGAAAAAAGGGATAAAAACCCCCGCGAAAGGAAAGAGCACAGGGCCGCGTAACCGTATATCGGCTATTTAGGTATGAAAGCATGACTTCAAGGTGTTTTTATGAGCTGTAAATTGGTGAGCATATATAAAACACCTATATCTTTATGCTAATCTACTTAATAGCACCATAAACACCCCAGACCACACTATAAAAGCACACAACTCCAGCCCCACCGCCTATCATCCCACACACAAAAACAGAAAACAGAGCAACAAAGCCATACAAACCACGTAAACACAACCAGATAACCAATTCCTCCACAGTGTTGTCCCTCAAGTCACGCGCCATTGGGCCTACACACCGGACTCTCAGCTACTGGAGTCGCCTCAAGTCCCTGAACCGCAAGCACAAGATGTCCTCGCCAACGCGTTCGAAGCGCCAGAGGTTGTTCGACCTCGTCAAGACCACAAAGGACGTATACATCCCCACGATCTCCAACACGCTGTCACAGCTGGCGAACGAGGCCACGACGAGAGCGTTGAACTACTCGGAGGAAGGTGAGGTCAATCTGGACACGAAAGGCGCGCAGATACTCGTATACCCACACTTCACGAGACACGATACACAGAAGCATGAGTTCTACACACAGGTGCACGGATGGGTTTATTCCAGCGAGGGCTCATTGCGTAAGAAGAGGATCATCTATTCACTGGCGAGACAGCTTACGAAGACGAGTGGCGGGTCCTTCACACAGTTGGACGAACAACTATCACAGGATGACGTCTCGATAGCGTCCTCGTCATCAGGGAGTGCTTCTATGCAAGGATCATTGAAGCGCACAACAACAGAGACGAGTGAGTTGTCTATTGATAACGACGATGTGTTGAAAGAGAGGATTGCCAATTTCGTTAACAGGTCGTTGGGAAACACGGAGTTGGATATTGTTGTTGGTGGAGAAGGGGAAGACCTTGTCAACATGACCGTGCTCACAGATGTCAATGGTAACTTCAACGTTGATGTCAAGTCCTCTTTCAAGCCGTTGTTCATCCAGGTTGCCATATCAAACAACAACAAGATCTTTGAGTTCAAAGACACAATCTTCCCAGGCGAGTCTCCATACGGTGTTATATCAGATATTGACGATACTATCAAAAGAACCGGTGTCTGTGGTGATAAGAGAAGCATCTTCAGAAACATCTTTGTTGCCAATATGGAGACATGGGAGATCCCAGGTGCCGCTGACACGTACAGATTCCTGTATCAGAAGTATGACATCCCTTTCTTCTACTTGTCAAACAGTCCTTATCAGTTGTACTCCAATTTGATCAAGTTTATGGATCTGTTTGAGTTCCCGAGAGGGTCCATCTATTTGAAGAAGTATTCTGGTAATATCTTCAACTCATTCATGGAACCATCACACACGAGAAAAAAGGCACCTTTGGAGAGAATATTGAACCATTTTGACAAGAAGTTCTTCCTCATTGGTGATTCATCAGAACAGGACTTGGAAGCTTACACTGATATTGCAAGATCACATCCAGAGCAAATAGCTGGTATTTACATCCGTTTTGCCGAGGGTTCTATGACACCGGTTAATTTCAAGATTCTCATTGATCTTTTGAAGAGAAGAGACACCGAGGTTGAACAATTACAGACTGATATCAACCTCATTGACTTGGATGAAGACTTGGAGAACGGTACAAACACGTTCTTCCCATCGGAGAAGAAACCAGTACCAGAGAGGAAACCACCACCAGTCCCTACAAAACCAAGAGCACTACAGTCACATCCAACATCTGCTTCATCTGATTCGTCTACTACTTCTTCTCCTACAGCACCAACGTCCGCTCCACCAATTGCAACGCCTTTACCTCCACTTCCAAGAAGACCAGTGCCGACACCACCAGCACGTCGCCCTACACAGGAGACCATGTCGTTCAACACTGCTGCATATGAAGACGAGGAGAGCGAGGAGTGGATATCACGTATACTTACGTCATTGCTTATCTTGAAGAAGGTCAATGTCCCTTTGAAGCTGTTCACAGAGTTCAATGAAGTGCAAGTGGACATCATGGAGAGGGTTGGCAAGAAGCAGTGAATACATATGCTGATACTATAAACCCAGGCTGATACTACAAAATACACAACTTCATACTACTACTACACTCGTATAGAAAATGCTAGCTTCATAGATTCAGACCTCCACTGGAGTCTGTGCGAAATCAAATGTAACGTTCTTACCATCACCGTAATCTTTAATTTTCTCATCAATGTCATCAACGGTTTTCCTGAACTGAGACATGTCAAATGCAACTTCATTATCATCTTCCAACTCTTCGTATGGCTTATTCATGTACTTCTGTTCAAAGATCTGTCTTCCTGACAACTTCATCTTCAAAGCGTTCTTCTTCTCCTCGTTGAGTCTCTTGATCTCATTCTCCTGCTTCCACTTGGTGAACGTCTCCACCGTGATAGGCGTGAGGCCTGTTCTTGGCAGCTTCTGTCTCTCCGTCTCCAAAAACTCCTCCAGCGTGATCTTTGGCTGCGACTCCAGTGCCACTTTCTCCAGTCTCTTCTGCTCTTTCGTCTTCAACACAAACCCAGGAGGCAAAGAGTGCTGGTACTTACAGTTGTTACCGTCGTTAGGACACACCCAGAACCAACCGTACTTTCCGTCTTCGACTGCTTCAATGAAGTGCTTACACACCTTGTCCGTTGTCGTCTGTGGGTTGCCGTGCTTGGACTTGATGACGCTTCTGAGCTTCTCCTCGTCCCACTGCTCCATCGTGTCTGCCTCCTGCTGCTTTCTCTCGTCTGTGTACAGGTCCTTCTTCGTGGCTCTCTTTCCAACGTCCATGTCGTGCGAGAACTTACACTTGGCGCCCCTCGTACACTTGCCGTCTCTGAAGTTGACACACAGCACCGTCTTTGGATCAACGCCAAATGGCACTTTCTGTTCAACTCTTGATTTGAGTAGCAGCTCGGCCTCTTTCTTAGCAGCCTCGTGGGCTTTTCTCTCCTCTGCCTTCTGCTTGGCCATGGCGAGCTCCTTCTTGGCCTGTGCACTGGACATCGACGTGGACTCGATCTCCCTCACCATTCTCTGCACTTTGGTGGACTTGTTTTTCTGTCATATGGGTTAGTCTTCTGTGTACATCACATCAAGGTGTACTCCTGATACGTACATTCTTCATACCGAACGTCTTGTCCTCCACTTTTTTCTTGACATCTTTCTTCGGGGCGTTGGCTTTCTTCTTTGGTGGCATCTTGTCGTTGTACTGTGTTCTTATACCTCTTTATAACTCTTTATTCCAGCTCCAAAGCCATAAAACAACGCTTTTTTCTATGAGCGTCGATGAGTGAAAAATCGATAAAAAAAGAAAAATAAATGAAGCGGTAGGCGACACATCTTCGCGAACTCGTTCTATGGACAAATCTTTATTCAATTGAACAGCTACACCTTTAAACCACACGTGATGATTATACGGATTAGTAGACATCGTGGGTTGTGCAAACCGTCGCTCCTGTGTCCAGGGCAGCAAGTGTGCCATCTGAAAAGACTTCCATAAGTGAGTCAGTACCCCTGTCAAAGGCTTCTCTTTATAAGCTTCACGTGTGCTTTATCATACAATTCTACATCTTCAGGTGTCATCTATACCTTGTAGTACTTCGTAATCACCTGTCCATTATGCATGGAATGACCAGATGAGAAATTGCAAGAGAATCATATGCTATGATGATAAAGGGAAGAACAGATACTACGAAGACGTTATACAGAACTAAGACTATGGTCCCATGGTCCGCTCCAGTCCAGAATCGTCTCGTTCTCGTAGAATTCATATGAATCTATATCTTGTGCCTCTTTAACTTAGAGGAGATTCAATCAAAATGTGCTTCCTTTGAGCTTCATTGACGAGTAAATACAAGGTACAAGTGTAAAGGCACGAAGAAAAAAGAAAAATAAATAAATAGTACGGGACACACATATACCGGGAACTCGTTCTGTAAACAGATTCCTTCACCACACCCACCACACTACCACACTGCAAGTTGCAAGTTGCAACGTTCCAACACCTTCCGTGAATGGTGTCAGCATCATGTTTGTTTCTGCATAGCCAGCGTCGCCATATATTCTGTATTGATCTTCGTTTGCCAACGCCAGACGATGGCTACTTTGGCGCTGGACTGAGATCATGACCATTGACGTTCGCTCATTGTGACAGTACAGCGTACAAAAACTATACACTGAGAAGGCGTGTCTTCTACATAAGAGTACTCCTGCCGAAGGCTTCTCTTTGTAAGACACGATACTTCCTTGTTCTTTGTTCTTTACACAATTCTACATCTCCAGATGTCATCTATACCTTGTAGTACTGTATGTTTTACCCTTTTAACAAACACTCTGCTACGGCCTTCGGGTGTCATAACCCTGATCTAGTAGCCCTTTTCCATACTTCTTCACCTTGAGACGACTATCATCCACACACACACACACACACACACCTCAAACTATAAACTAAAGCCCCAATCAAACACTTCCCTCTGCGCTTCCACCAGTGATACAAGTCTAGAGGTCCAAACAAAAAAGAAAAAAAAAACAATAACGTTACGGGACACACACATGCCGCGAACCCGTTTTATGCACAAATCTTCCACCACAGCAGAGCACAACCACTGTTATATATGTAGTTTCCAACTGTCTGACAACATACGACTTGTTTATGTTATTTATCAGCACTATTGGCTCTTTTTGCCCCAAGTACACAGCATGAACGCATCGGTTGTCTCCAAAGAGGCACTCCAATCAAAGGCTTTACTCTGTTGGCGTTGGACTCGTCATCGTTCATCCGTGACAGTACAGAGCACAGAGTACGGCAACTATACCCTGAGAACATGTGTTTCTTCCATCGAGAGAGTATCCCTGTCGAAGGCTTCTCTCTCTAAGACTCACATCTCCTCATCACCCAATTCTACGTCTTCAGATGTCATAAATGCCTTGTAGTACTGTATGTTTTACCCATATGGAACACACGTGACACGCTTCTGGAGTATGGATGTCCTACCTTCTGATAAAGCCATTCTCGCTTTATTACACCGCAATTGTCTTTACTACCATCCACATATTCCATCCACAGCCCTCTTGAACTATAGAATAAGGTCTTAAACACACTCTGACTTCTATACAACTAAAAGTGGTGCAAAGAAAAAAGAAAAAAAACCCACAATTGGCAAGCGCAACACACGCGCCGGTGTTTTGCAAAAAAACACAACAACATGACATCAGATGGATCCAGAATGTCTTCGTCATGGCACTTTTCAACAAGCGGCCTCCTGGTTTTGACTTGCCTTGATATCAAGACAGCAAGCAGCAAATTTGACAGACATACGTTTTTGTGGCGTGACTCAGCTCTCCATGACCATGTTAGTTCGTATGTGATATTACAAATGGCTGCTTCTCGTCATCATATGCATCCATTCATGTTTTTGAATGAGAGATGACAGCACAGGGACCAAACATCAAGAACGTGTGTCTTATATACAAGAGTATCCCTGTCAAAAGGCTTCTCTTTGTACGGCTCATCTGTTCTTTACACAATTTTACGTCTCCAGATGTCACATACACCTGTAGCCGCTTCTGGTAGTCCTTCCCCAGACTTGTTTACACTGCAGTTGTCTTTGCTGCCATCTACATATTCCATATATGATACACAGTCCTGTCAAGCTCTAAAGTAAGTCTTAACTCCTCTACCACAAGTAATACAAGCGTAGAGGTCCAGAGAAAAAAAGAAAAAAAACATTGGTAAGCGCAACATATACCGCGAACTCGTTCTATGAGCAAAAGCAATGAATCACACGTTCGGCTACTTTGCTGCTTTACTACCCCCCTCATTACACAACAATCATCATCAGCTTGAAATTGGTCTTGTCCAATCAACACTCAACACTCAATGAGATGAGACCTTAGGCATGTACTGCCGTTTTGGGTGTACTTTGGCAGTTTTCCACTAGCGGAGAGATGTATGAAAGGGTGACATGTGCAGTGCCATGTCTACAGATACACAGATCCACGCCGGTCAACAGCCAAAACTTGTGGCTCATGGCAGTACAGCAACGCCTATAAAGCCATGTGTCTCTACATAGAGAGTACCCCTGCACAGGATTCTCTTCATACGATTCACACCTCTTCACACAATTCTACATGTCTCCATATGTCACACTATTCCTTGTACTCACTTACCCATCACGCGGGCATACCCAATGTTGAATGTAAAACCCGTGAATCCCAACACACCGACTAAACACCCCATTGGAACCATGAAACCCAGTGGAATATAAACCATCTCACTCCTGGATGCTATGATCCCTGTCACGTTCTCTGTTGATGCGAAGTGTTTGACTATCGGTACACCAATGGCCAGGTGTGCACCAAGACACTCCACCAGTGCTAATAACGTCATGATCAACGACATGAGTATGGATGCAAATGCACCAATGACAGCTAGAACCATTGAACTTTCAAATATCATGCCACACACTTGCAAGGCAAAGCTCAAACATGAGATTATCAGTATCGTCAAGTTCAAGTCTCTGATGTTCTGTGATGCTTCCACAAGGTCTCGTAGGTCCAGTTTAGACAAGGGAAACAGGGACTGCATAGAAGTCTCATCTGTATAACTCATAGCTTCAGCATACAACTTCGGTATATCAAACTTGAACTTGTTCACTTTCGTCATGCTTATAACCTCGTCATCACCAGTCAAGGAAGCATACCCCCATAGGTGTAGCTGGTGCTTTGCGGGCAACCCAGATGTATTAACACTTATGGATGAGTTAGACAGTAGATCTGGTAGCTTTATATCCTTATTGTCCAACACAACCAGCTCACTCCAGTTCAAAGGCACAATAATGACGACACAAAGTATGATGAGTATGACATTGGCGGTCAACCCACCGTAGAACCAGTGTCGAGCTTGGCGGGACATAGATATAGAGTCAGTCTGGGTATAGGGTTGCTGTTTAGTTCATAAGTGTATTGGTAAGGACTTGTAGTATAAGGGCTGCCTGCGTTAATGTATCTTTTTTTTCTGTGTAGTGCAAAGATGAGCGGTTAACTCTGTGTGCTACACTTCTACAAGACGCGCATCAAGACACTCTTATGGGAGGCTGGAGTCTAGAGAAGAGCTCTAATATAGATAATTTATACACCACTATGTACTATTAAATGACATATCACCACAAATACAATGCCCCCACACAAGAGACCATTTTCGACCACAGTCGTCATCCCCACACTCCTTCTCCTCCTCCTTACAATCACCTACCTCCCAATCAAATCAAACTCCATCCTCAAGATAAACCTCACAAATGTCGACTTCACACGTCACGTTTATCACCATAAGTCACATGCAGAAGTAAGTGTTTATTCGCTGAAGTCTTATCGCAGAGAGCACATAGACTGGAAAGTCGTTGCTCCTACAATCCCATTACACATGAAGCTCAACGACACAAACTTCTGTGGCGAGTACAGCATTGGGAAATGGGGTTATTGGGGTATCGCTAAGACTAATGGCATAACACACTCTGTTAAAAGTCCTAATTTGAACAGAGATACAGAAATACAGGCACTGCCTTACATAGAACCATACGCCGTCAAGAACCACACTTACTTCAAAGACAGAGTCAGTGTATGGGACGTTGTACTGGAAGGAGGCTCCACGTTTGAAAACAACAACGGGAGATCCACTTATGGACTGTTTCATCAAGCGTGGGGTCTTGAAATTGCATTTGACAGAGGCTTAAGAGGACTCCTCAGACTTTCCATTGTCTTTATCTCTGTATCGTTCACCTTAAACCTGCTCCTATACGCATGTTCCGGCACACTTATGAAAACCGGAAAGGGTGATAGCATCTGGTGGGTTTCACTCTTCTCTTTTATCTTTCTAATTGTGGCGCTTGTTGCCGTTGGCTACTCACTAGGAGAGGTTAGGTTCTTAACAGATGGCTTAATGAAGAGCACAGAACATTTGAAGAACGTCGGTGCAACGTGGGAAAAAGGGAATCAGATGGAGGGCTTGTTGATTGTGTGAATTGTGCTTATCTTGCTTAGTATAGGTGCAACGTTTGGTGGGGCAATTGCAGCCTGTACAGATGCAGTGCCACACCACAACAGGTGAGCTACACACACATAGAGTGTATAAGAAGTTATAGACGTATAGAGCATTTCCCAATTTGGATGTAAGGCCAGGGAGGAAGATCAACACTATGTAGGGTGAGAAGCAGATGAACAATACAACTCTGCTCTCTACGTTCCACTGCTATATACCATAGAAGCACCACTGCACTGTATCAACTCACAATGCTCCCACACAGAAGACAATTCGCCACCGCAGTCGTCTAAAACAGTGCTCCTCCTTCTCCTCTGTGTCTCCTACCTCCCTATCAAATCCAATGCCATCCTCACAGTAAACCTATCAAAAGTCGACTTCACACACCTTTACCGAGGCAAACAACGTGGATACCCCGATGTTTATACGCCAGGATGGTACAATTACACAGGGACAGCACACGCTTATACCAACTAATACAGCTATAGATACGAAACCAAGAGTTACAGGTACACAGCGTATGATTACAGGCTGACGGAAACGTCGAGTGAAGTGATAATGAGAGAGATTCCAGTGAATTTACGCCTAAATGACACAAACTTCTGTGATGAGGACTCCATTGGGCCTTGGGGATATTGGGCCACGGCAAAGACGAATGGTGTAAGCCACTCCGTCATACAGCCGAACTTGTACCGTGACACAGAAGAAGTGCTGTCGTACTCCGAACCCTACGCTTTGAAGAATCACACTTCCTTCAATGACAGAGTGAGTATCTGGGATGTCATACCGCAGAGAGGCTCAACGTATGAGAACGATGAGGGCCAATCAACTCGCCCTTTGACGTCCTTACTTGGACTCGGGCCTGCTTTTGGCAAAGGTTTCAGAGGTGTTCTGAGACTTTCGATCATCTTTGTCTCCATATCGTTTGTCATTACCACTGTGTTATACACACTTAGTGTACGCTCTCTAGTTACTGAAGATCTGGCGCTTTTATGGGCTATTTCTGGGGTCGTCTCATTTATCTTCTTAGCAACGGCCATGGCCTCTATTTGCTGTTCAGTGAAAGAGCTTCTTCGATTCAAGAACGGTCTTTTGGTGAATAAGTCCCATTTCAAAGAGATTGGTGTCACGTTCACACTACACAATCAAATGGAGGCTCTGTTAGGGACATCTATAGTCCTTGTGCTGGGCAGTGCTTCTGCGATGATAGCTGGTTTAATGCTTGCTGACCGCTATGAAGGGGAATTAAGATACGGCGGGCCATGAATCTCGCTTGAGACCGCCATATGTCTCTGGTTATATATATATACATATAGTGACCTATGAGAGCCAAGTAGTAGAACTTCAGAACCATGAAGTCCTAATCCGGACCAACGACCGAAGGCACAAACGCAGATCAACACACTCGATCATAACGTGACAATAATGACAAGCTGCGGATGAGTGCTAGCACCAGTGAGCCAACAACAGTTGAGATATGAACGTCACCTACACAAAACACCACACTCCACATGATCCATCTCAGAAGACCATTTGTAATCCCAGTGTTCTTCACATTACTCCTTCTCTTCCTGTTATGCATCGCCTATCTCCCTATTAAGAGTAACTCCTTGATGACGGTCAACCTCACAAATGTCAAGTTTACAAGGCTATACAGAGCTAAGACAGACGGATCTGTGCACGTGTTCACCCCAGGATGGCACAACCGTACAGGGGAGGCCACGAGATACAGAGATGGGAGATACCACTACGGGCATTCGGAATACAAAGACTACACGTACCCCAAATATGACTATAAGGAGGACAAAAGACCCATGTCCAAACAGGAGAAGAGTCAAATACCGTCTAATTTACACCTGAATGACACCAACTTCTGTGACGAGTACTCCATAGGACCCTGGGGATACTGGGGTGTAGCGAAGACCAATGGTGTAGGTCACTCTGTTCTAAGGCCTAATTTGTACAGTAAGACAGCCGTTGACTTCCACTTGGAGCCATACGCTTTGACGAGCCATACCACGTTCACGGATAGAGCCAGCGTCTGGGGTATTATACCTGAGGGAAGCTCAACGTGTGAGGACGATGACGGCCGTACAACCCGAGAACATCGATATCAGTACGCAAGTGATGACCTACAGCCACTGTTGGATAAAGGACTCAGGGGCCTTATGAGGCTTTCCATTATATTTGTATCTACATCTACAGGCTTGAACCTCTATATGTGCTTTAATGGAAGCAGTGTCAGGGAGAACAGTGTGTTCTGGACCATGTACGCCCCCTCTTTCGTCTCATGTTTCTTCGCTCTCATGAGCATCACGTTGATTTCGTGTTCAGTAACGGAGATTGTCCGTGTGAGAACTGCTTTATCCGAGAACAAAGACCATTGGAAACTCATTGGGGCAACTTGGAGGTTCGACCATCAGCTGCTGGCTCTGTTGTCAACGTGTATTGTCCTTTCCGTTGCGAGCTTCTTGGCCACTTTATACACCACATCCACCACAGGCATCGGCATCTACAGACTTAAAAAGCAGCAGGGAGATAACCCTGCTTGATGTCAGCGAATTATAGCTTTGTAATAGCCCTATTCTTCTATACAACTCACTCCTCCGGCAAATTTGTACTTCTCCTACTGACAACCCTCATCAACGACAACGGGATATCACCTTCATCGTCTGTAGAAAACTGACCCAATGACTTATTACTCTGGTCTCCTCTCATCCATGAACCAAGGGAGTACACTCTGTTTCTGAATCCATTGGAAATCCCACTCCCCGTGGTGTGAACACTTCTGCTGTCATGGATAGCCACCGGTTCATTCTCACTCACACCACTGGCCAAAGACTCCTCTAAACTGTACATGTCGTCAATCAGAGCTTCTTCTTGGATGTCTTCAGCAACAATAGGCGTAGAGACTGTGTGGTGGAACAGTTCATGATACCCTCTTGCGGCCTCAGCAGCGTAGTCAGAGTACAACGATCGACTCAAGAACCCATACTTGAACTCATTGACACCAACAAGCACTTTACTCAACTCAACAAGCTCTTCAATGTATCGTATAACCTCCTCTGTAGCAGCACTTGACGCGTTCCAACTGAGGAACTTCTCCTTCAACATCCGTTCAACACCACCAGATCTTCTGTTACGGAAGTTAACGACAATCTCTTGATCACTTTCACTTTCTGAGTCACTGGATGTGGAGAGTTTCGGGCCAGTGTACTTGGATTGTACCAGCTCTGTCACCTTCTTGACCAATCTGTCATGTGATATCCTGGAACTTGGTAGATATTGAGCCAATGGTGCCTTTGTTCTCAAAGCAAACTGGATGGCCTTCATTGTGTTGTTCATGGATGCCAATAGCTGTCTTCGGTACGGGTGCGCATCTGCGTTGAACTCTTCAATGATAGCAGAGCCATACGTTCTTCTCAATTGAACAATGTTATCCAACCTGTCCAAGATCTCTCGTAGAATAAAGATGATCTCAAAGAAGATCTTCTCAATGTCGTCGTAGTTTCCCTTCAGTCTTGGTTCTTTCTTAGCACTGATTCTGAAAGCGTCAGCACGGCCCAATGACGCTTTTGTAGTTGTTGATAAAGCCTTGAAGGCGTCGAATCTCTTTTGTGATAAACTCATCTGTAGACTCTCACCATCCAACCCTGAAGCATAGATCAATAGCAACTTCGATATGTTCCCAGTGGATTCAACAACTTCATTAATCAACTCGTCACGAGCCTTGATGGGGAAGAAGACAACCTGACACAACAAGGCAACAGCACCACCATAAATCATAGCAAGACATCTCTTACCGAAGTTCATCAGGATCGAACCTCCAACCTCGGAAGGAATCACCGTTGAGAGTAAGACAATGTATATCGAGATGATTCCGATAATGGCAGCCTTGACATATGGAGTGCCCAAGAAGAAGTAATACCCAGGCAAAGCACCAATAACAGTGACAACCGTCTCCAAATATGGATTCGTCTGATGAATACCAGCAACGTATGACAAATACCCCCAAGCAGCACCACTGATAACACCAACACCCCTCAAAAAGAACACAAAGAACGTACTCCCAATCTCAGGCTCAAGGACCAAGATACACACAAACCCAATCCATGTTCCTCTGATATCAACAAACCAATGACGAGCCTCTGGGACAAACATAGGGAACGTCGCCAGTGTTAGGCCAACAGCACACTGTGTGCCAAATCTGAAGTGTGGTTTGTGTGAGTGGTAGAAGTCGTCGAGTGTAAGAATCAATGAGCTGAGTAGTGTGTGGGTTTGTGGGTGTTGTTGTGGCTTTGTACTGTCTTCTCTTGTCATGACGATTGTAGATGTGATATCTCCATTCAAAGTAGCAGTCTCGTTGTTCAACTCGACTCTTGTAGACTGGTACCACTC
This sequence comes from Petasospora maritima, assembly GCA_030557345.1. Lineage (NCBI taxonomy): Eukaryota > Fungi > Ascomycota > Saccharomycetes > Phaffomycetales > Wickerhamomycetaceae > Petasospora > Petasospora maritima. The sequence goes on from JAKTOZ010000051.1 coordinate 78,847, forward strand.
CTTCATTGCCCCTTTGGAGAACAAGAACGAGACCCAGACTCTTCTTCCCCAGAAACTCATACTTTCTCTTTCCATTCTGTAATTGTATATCAGCTGAGCCTGTTTGACCAAATGACACACGGAGTTAGACGTTTCTTTGAAGTTCATCAGGAAAGAAGACAACAAGAACATCTCATCATTAGGCCTCAGAAGATCCTGAGCGTCTGTACTCATATTCTTGAACTCCTCTCTGAATTGGATGTCCAAGTGCGCCATGGCCCTCGCCACAGAGTCCAATATTGTGTGAAAGTTGACATCTTTGAGTTCCTGGTTGTTGTAACTGTCAGCATCGTACGAGTAGGAGATGGCAACGTTGACGGTGTGTAAGGCTTTTGAGACCTCATCTCGGAGTGACATCAGTGGCAGTTGTATTCTCTTGAGTGTGTTTCTCCAATCTCCCTCTGTGGAGAGCTCCAATTGACAGGCATTAATCAGTGCGTTTGTGTATGAGAGTTGGTTCTTGATGATGTCGATTGTGGGCTTCAACTGTGCTGGTGATAAGTATGAGTAGGACATCTCGTACGTGCACTCCTGTATCACAGCCTGTGTTGCTGCCAATTTGGCTCTGAGAGAGGACTTCTTCTTGACAATGGGAGGCAGTGATGATGGATCTGGTTTGACAAAGAAGTTGATGGAAGAGTCAATTGTAGTTTGCAGCTCTGTGATGGTTTGAGAGATGGATGTTCCGAGGTATGAAGAGCCAAACTCCGGGAAGATCAGTAGGTTACACGCCAACGCCACAGCGATACCAACAAAGAAGGGGATCGTATAACTCTCAGCCGACTCGCCAGCACTGACATTCAAGTCTTCAGTGAATGTGAAATGGACCACCAAGAAGAGAGGGAACACGACGAAGAAGAACTTGTGGGAGATGGACCTCATCCAGCCGTGGAAGAAGAGCATGGCGATGTGTGTCACCGCGAGCCACGCCAAAGCAGCTCTGTAATTGGTGTAGTTCTCTTTCAACTGGTCGACGTCATCCAGGTCCGACTTAGCGATCCTCTGTGCAATGAACCTGTTGAGCAAAGAGTAGGCGTTACCCAAGAGCAACCCAGTCGAGTTCAGGAACACAGACTCGAGCATCGATCCCAAACGACGTCCCGGGTGGACAATGACTGCAATGAGTGGAACCATCGCCGGCTGGGTCCCCAAATGCTTCACAGTTGTCGGGTTTAAGCACAGGATCAGGGCTACCGTCGAGCAGACTGTGCTCTTGAGCATGCGCTGTGATAGTGTCCGCGATGGGGCCTTGAGCCGTAGCCACCGCAGCAGCCGTGTGCCAGTGTCCTTGTGTGTCATGTGTTGTCAGCTGTTCAGTGTCACATCAACAGCTGTGTGTGGAATGGGGAAACAGTCACAAAATCCAAGCATTTGTGGGTGTTTAGTTCTGCGTTGTGGTGTGCCGTAGTGAGCCATCTTCTGACTCTTCTGGATCTCGGATGCAGACATCCGCGAATGAGTATGGGCGCAAATGTTACCAAAGCGGAAGTTCTGTTGATAACGGGTGGACCCTGGCTGGAGGATGTGGTCATAAGTTATAAATATACAGTGATGTGTAATTGTCAGATGACTCTAATTGTGTTGAATCCTCCGTATCACTTCAAAGTTCAGTCTCTCCTGGTATAGTGCAGGCGTACGTCACTACTAACAGCAGACAGCAGTCACTAAGCCACAGCTTAAAGCTTTCCACACACCGTGTAGACATTATAGATATGATGTACACAGTCAGTAAACTGGTAATCCAACGCTCTAGTGATCCATATGTTCTTACAACCAACAGAACAATATTCAACACCCAATTCTCCTGGTCCACCAGAACCAACTGCCATACGTCATACATAGCCTCAAAAAGGGCACCAGGGCTCGCAACACACCCGGACACCACCCGCCAAAAATAGCCGCCAGCTCCTCTTTTGGCGCAGGAACCAAGTAAACATCAACGAAACAAACAGGAACAACGAACAAAAACACGGCGGCAACTCGCAACAGAATGGCGGGAGACAAGCGGCTTTCGATGCTTTTCCCCTTCCGCACAGAGAAGAAGGAGGCCAAATTTGAAGTGGTGAACCGCAAGCGCTCGCCGTTGGGATCCACGACAACACCACCAACCCCACCGCCAGCAACACACAAGACAGCCGCCACCAAGAGCACACCGACGCCCTTCGATGACGTGGCCAAGAAGGTCACCGCGCAGTCACAGCCGCAGTCACACACAAAGCCAGCGAAGACACCCGCTCACCAGCAGCAGCAGCAGCCCTCCAAGCTCAAGTCACAGAGCTCGATTCGCATGGCCGACGCCCCACTGGCGAACTTGGACATCACGGGGAGCCTCCCACCGGTGCCGGACTACAACTCACGGTCGTTTGCACCGCCAGTGACGATCCAGGGACGAACAGTGTCGCTGGCCAAGAAAGACGCCCCGCCACGCCGCAAACCGCCAACGTTCATGGCGCCAACCAGTGAAGCAGCGGAGAAGAATGAAGTACAGAGGCTCTCACCACCACAGCAACAGCAACAGCACACAGCAAACTCTGGGTCGTCTCTGAGTGTCAATTCACGCCATTCACAGTCGCAGAAGTCCACAAGCGAAGCGTCTCCTCAAGTCCCACACATTACCGTTTATGACATTGGCGGTATCCAGGAGAAGAGACCAATTGTGTTCAGAGAGAAGAGTCACGAGAGCGTTGTTCCACCAGTCTCATATACCCCAGAACCACAGACAAAGGACGTTACGATGCCACAATTACCCGGTTCATTCCCCGCAGTCATCACTCGTACACAGACCCCAGAACCATCACCACAGCCGCTCTCCAAGACACCACTCTTCAGCCCTGGATACATTGACCGTCCCGTTGCTCCAGCATTCACAGAAACACAGACAAGCAACCGCAGCAGTTACATCTCCCAAGGATCCGGGTCTGAATTCTTTGATGCCAACGAGTCAATACAGAAAAGCACTCCAAACTTGAGCCATGAACAGACAAGTCTGTTCGATGACGAGGACACTCCAACAGAACCAACATCACAATCACGAAACTTCCCTTATACCAACGCAACTGACGACACAGATCAACAGTCCAGATCCATGCAAGAGAGCTACAGTGTCGAGTCATTTGCCAGTTCTATCGCTAACAGTGAAGTGAGCCAACAATCCAGTATCCCTATAAAACCACTGAACTTCCATCGCAAGACTCTGAGCACGGCTTCAAACACCACAATGACACCTGATGTTTCTATACAATCCACACATAAGAAACAACTGTCACTGTCTGATGAGATCATGAGAGATATTGACAATTACAGACCTGGTGGTCTTCATGAGAACATTACAAGTGAAGATGAAGATGACTTCATATCTCCAGTGACACCATTGAAGATGGGTGCTGTTGGTCAATTACCATTGGAGATGCCACAGAGATCATCAACTGTATTATTAGAACCATTGGATGATGAGGACAGTGGTGAAGATGAAGATGATACCTCCATTACCCCAACTGTGCAAGAGGACATTGCTGATACTGAGACACCACGTCTTAAATTGACCAACGCTGATGATGAACATTTCGACGATGATCTGTTCAATGACTCTTCTGATGAAGTTTTACCAAAGCAATTACACAACATTCCTCAACTGTCCGCAGTTGATGCTCTTCAGGATCCTTCTGCTCTTCATGCCAACTCTTTATCCCGTGTCACATCTTTGCAACCAGAAATTGACTTCATCCAAACACCAGTGTACAACTACAATGGACTTCCAGATATCCCAACGCCCAATGACCATGGTGACGATGAATCATTTGTTCAAGAACGTGGACTTCCAAGATCAAACTCATACCATGAATTGAATCGTCAATTCACTCCAGATTCTTTACAGTCTTTACAATCACCAGAACCTTACACTGGTATTCCAACAGAACAGAAGAGCAAAGGTCTCATCCCAGACAGTCCATCATCGTCATCTTACAACAAGGCTTTTGCACCAGAGTCTCCGTCCACTTATAACAGAGACATCGCCGTCCATACACCAAGTTCAAGAGACAATGCTTCCTCATACAGCTATCATCAATCTCCTGAACGTCGTGTCTTCCACGTTGTTAACGATGATGTCTCTTTGGATGATTCCAATGATGTTGTCTCATCTAGGTATGAAGATGATTTCCAAACAAGAAGTGACTCTATTGATCAAAGACCAAGAACGTTCCATGTCGTTAACGATGGTGATTACAGCGATTCAGACTCCATATCATTTGACGCTACCGCTGGTGAAGAGATCAATCACGATTATGACTATCAAGACTTCAGTGTTGTTCACCAGGATCAACATCTGAGTGTTGTACCTTCAAGTATGAATGAGACCAGTTCTGGTGATGGATTGAGTTTCACTGCAAGATCTCCTAAGAACTCTGAGTTCAGCATGGGTTCCCCACCAAAGATGGCCTATCCGGGTGTTGTTTTGAACTACAGTGACCAGGACTTGAACACAGGTGGTCCAATCACACCAGAACAATCCATCCAGGCATCGTCTGACCAAAGCAGTCCAATGCATTCTGAGTACAGTGAATCACCATTCCCAATCTCTACGCCTGTCAACCAACCAGTCTATGACACAAGAATCGAAGAGAAGGCTGCCCCTGTACAGAACTTGGGTCAATTCCAAGGGAAATCCAGAAGACCACCACCAGGAGGCACACTGGCAGTTCCAACTCGTGTTGCCAGAAGTACATCTGTCTCTGCACCAGTGACAAACTATAACACTCTTCAAGAGGACGTTGATGAACCAACACCACAACACCATGTTCCAGAAACGTCTAAATACGTGGAGATGTTACGTCTTGGTGCTGGTACTACAAATACAAACGTTTCTGCCACGACTTGGGGTTTACCAATTGGTATTGCAGAGATTGATCATTCGAGATTTGTTTCATCAGCATCCAGGGCTGTTTATAAGAGACCAACACGTTTGATTAAGAGTGATTTGAAACATGGAAAGATCAAACAACGTCAATTGGCACTTGAAGTTGGTGATGATGAAGACGATGAGGTTCCAAGTATGTCTGGTACGACGGAGAAACGTGAATCTACAGAACTCAAGAGATTTGAAACAACGAACTCTTTGGCTCCTTCAATTGGTTCACCAACGTCGATGTCCATGTCCAGTTTATCACCAAGGAAGGATATCACCACCAATTCATCAACAGCTCCAAGCACTACCTTGAACAGATCTGGTACTTTGCTGACTGATAAGTTACCACAAGTGTCATTGGGAGTTGGACGAGCCGGTACTGTCAGAGATGGATCAAAGGCTCAAATGACGTTGTTCATTGCAAACCCAGATATGGATAGTGACTAATTCATATCACAAATATAGATACTGATCATTTATTGTGTATGATAATATTGCATATATATATTTCGTACATGAATTCTTCCTAATAGCTGCTAGAGTTTTTAGATACGTGAGTATAATATAGGGAAGCCCATCAGGTGAGCCGAGTGCTGTACGCAGTACGTCATTAATTAGTTAACTATAATATAAGAGGTAATAATTATTGGTAATCGAGTATACTGTACGGTGGTTAAATAGGCGGCACTATAAGTACGGCGCGCCATATATATATATATATATATATTTTACTGAAATAAATTTACGGCCAAAGGAATTCATCCGCGGGATTTGGGACCTTACTCATTTGGAAGAACAGAAAAGTATAAATTGGATAATGGAGTCATAGTTTCTGCGGGAGAGAGGCTAATTATAATAATTCAAGCTGTTATACTAGATATTCTATAATTAGATCTATTTTAAAAGATGATCTGAGTAAGCCAATGTCTTAGACAGCTTAAGACACTTGGTGAAAACAAGTATCCCCACCCCAAGTGCTCTGGATCGTCTAATACTTGATTTTAAGTATACAGACCAATTATGTCCTGGTGTTCGGGTTAAATAGGCGTTCATCAGGTGTTTTGGAGTTGGCTATAGCTAGTAGTATCAAGGTTATACCACATATAGGAGCCTGTACTGGAGAGAAGCGAAGGTTAATTACGAAATACGAAAGCATCAGCTGGTCATAACAGCGACTATTTGCCCCCTATATCCTATATTTTCATATGGCACGTAGAGGCTAGTTCAAGTCTCCCACGACAGTATACACAGTTGAGGTCACATGAAATGAGCTTCTTGATGGATGGATCAAATATGAATTGGGCCTGATCTATCGTTTGTAGTACTGACGCCGATGGTAGCGGTGTGCTGCGTTCAACAATGTTCTCTCCTCCAATAGTTGTTGAGCTTACAATGTGCCAGTCCAAGTAGAGACTGGAACCCCAACTCACTGTAACACCTCTGTTGTCCAGTCGTACGGGACGAGGGCACATCGTACGGGACGAGGGCACATCGTAGGACCTGTCTTCGTATGGAGAGAAAGCAGTATTCGCTGCTTCTGGGAGCAGCGTATTCTAGTTGTCAAAGCACTTGAATAATCTCCAAAAGGGAACAGACTGCAATTGACCTCATTGTTAGGACTCTTGGAAGCTGTTTTAGTCAAGTCTATGTCAAGTGCAGTGATGTCTCTCAAAACGATTTTGTAATTAACGCCAGTACCTGCGATGGTCGACACCGGCGTAAAGAGACTAGTGCTTAAGTCAATGTCTCCAGCCAAAATAAGGCAATCGCACATTGCTATAACTATTTTGAGGTCCTCGATTCCCAGAGTAAGACAGTCAGTTATATCTTTACTGCAGCCATTTTGTTGTGGGATAAAGCTTCGAATAGTCAGCGCCCCCTTCACCCTCCGTGAGGAAAGGCCATTGAGTTGGAAGCCAGGTGCACGGATCGTAATATCGATAACAACGAGCATACGCGGGTCCCATACAGACGTGCCTGCGCTCTCAATAATAGGCAAACTGTCATGGATCGTGGAACAAACATACAAGTAATCCAAGTAAGGCATTCGGAGAACGGCATCTCTCCGTGTTCGGTTTATAGTTGTGGGATCACTTCGATTCCAGCTCAAGTATTCACAGACTGCATATGATGGAAGCAACACAAACCAGTCTGGTACACCTGTAAAGGAAACTCGGTAGCACCTGTTGAATATCAAGATATCTCCTCCATATGACCCCCTATCTTTGCAGGCCGTATTGCGGCTGACTCGCTCGAGCCTGTCTTCGGAGTGAACCCTCGTTAGTTCCAATACCGTCCTCTTATGAATGGAGTCTTTCTCAAGTCTAGGACGTAGCTCAGGATCAGGTACAAAACTATCCTCATCAATTTTCAGCCAAGGCACAAGTTCGCCATGGTAACGGACATGAAGAGACTTCAATTTGGGGGCCGAATTGATGACGAGAACAGGGGCCCTTCTTCTCCCAAGAAGAGTGAACTCGACAAAGATTATCTCCACTTTGGGTATCTGCTGTAGCTTCACATCACATTCGTGTCTGATGTTCAAATACTCTAGTCCTAACCATATTGATTCTTGTGACTGTGATATCGTACGGGGAACTCGAGTGCATCGAGAGTCATTCATGCCATCGAGTACAGGGAAATATGTCGCCCCTGTGTTCCAGCTGAGTTGCAGTAGCCAAGATTTAACTGGATCGTAGGATGGGCCTCCAGAAGCACATGTGATAACTGAAGAACGGTCCATGATAGGTACGGCCTTCTCCCAAAGACAGAGGTACTGCCAAATACTCCTGTCATGAGAGGCATCAAACCCATAAGAGGTATGGAAATCAAAGTACGAACTCTGAAGCATGGATTTTCTGTCATAACTGGTGCAAAAAAGCTCTGGCGTGAATTCAAATATCTTTAGGTAAGTGTGTTCTGGAAGTGAATGTGGATCTATGTCTTCCATGAGGACACAGCGGACGTTAGGGAGAAGACCGCGGATACTTGGACGTACGTATCTGTCCATCCTCTTTGGTTGCCTGGAAATATCTGTTATGATCACCGCTCTTTTTTGTAGCTCGGTAAACTCATTCAAGACACGCACAAGTGTTCGGCTGTCCAAGTACGTTAGAACCTCGAACTTGATCTCTGTTGGGAGGCTGCGGAAGATTTCCATGTGTGTGTGTGTGTGTGTGACTCAATTATGTGTGGCTGGACGAAAAGCTATGAAAGATGAAACGGTCTGTAAAAACAAGACACTGCATCGAGAACAATCAATTGATTTTAGCTCATGCTGTACAAGACGGGGAAAAAAGAAAAAAAACTCACAGTGGTGAATTGTTTTACAATTACAAAACACAGTCACAACCTAATTGTACATTCACTGAACCAACCCACCCAAATACTGCAAGGCAATCAACTGTCCTTCTGCCAGACCGATAACAGTTAATGTTCTGAAGACACCGTTTTTAATAGAATCATCAATGTTGACGTTACAGTTCGATCTTGCTCTTATCTCATTGATCTTGGAACCACCTTTGCCGATGATTCCTGAGACTTGATCAACAGGGACATCAATGACAGTTCTGAAGCCTTCATTAGACTTCAGTTTCAATTGACACTGTTGAATGGCTTGTTTGATCTGTGTTTGTGTAGTTGCCAATGGATCTTGATCGAGTTTTGTAGTGGTGATGTCTCTTTTCGGTTCTTCCTGTACTTGTGGCTCTTCTTGTTTCAGGTAGCGAGTGAATGCAGTCTTGCTCTTGTCAAGGAGTGACTGGTTCTCCTCTGAGCGTTTTGTAAGTGGCAATCGAGAGCCTGTGATTGGGATTCTTGTTGTTGGTGGATAACTGATGACGTTCTCATGGGACGATTGTGAGACTTCTTTAAGCAGGTCAAATAGAATTTCGACAAATTGGACGGTGGGTGTGCATATGTAGATGGACTTGTAGTTGGAGAAGGGAACAAACTCGTCCGACACATCGATATCTTTCTCTTCATAGAGCCATTTGATGGACGAGAGATGTGAAGATTGGATGAGAATTGTTGTATGGAGACGCTGAGAATCACCACCTAGCGAGGAAGACACAGCTTCTTCCAGTGTTAATGATATCAGTGCAATGGCTTCAACAACCTGCTTGTGTTTGCCTGTTACTGTGATGTCTCTGTCAATGCTTGCTTCCACAGGGTCGGAGACGACGAGGACGGCACCGGTGTCCTTCTGGATGGAGTCCCTGTTTGTTGTGATTATGGCGGCCTCAGTGGAAGAAACGGAGACTTTGACTTGAAGCGAGCCGCTGACATCGCCTTTCTTCTTCTTGACAACGCTCTTGATGGTGTCTCTCGCCTGTGTTGCCAGTGCTGATGGTGGCGTGTAGGTGTCTGTCTGTGGACGGTTTGGCACTGAATCGGGGAGTTTTGGCTCTCTTTTCGTGCGCTTTTTTGGAGGTTCGGTGTTGTTAGTGGCAGCAGGTGCCCTTGTCTTCCTCGGAGCCATTCTTCTGGTCGTTTCGTGTCCTTTTCTTGCGGTGTTGTTAAGCGTTTAAAGTGCCTCGACGTCTTCACAGCGCGAATGAAAGGAAGAAAAAAAAAACGTAAACAAAGCCCAGAACATCACCAACAAAACAGCAGCAAAACACGGCGCTTCACAAATCCAGCGCATCCGCGACACAAATCACCGCACAAATCAATGAGGATCTCACCGTTCAACGACCTTGACTCCTCGTTTGAAGGCGACTCTCTCAGCTACGACCTCGGCTCCTTCAAGTCCTCGCCGCTCAAAGCGCTCGACGACTCGCCCACGAGAACACCGATCTACCGCCAGAGGACCCGTGACTTGCTGCAGTCGTCTCCTTTGGGCCGGAGCCCCTTTGCCAGCTCACGTGCTCGCTCACAGAGAGAAGCCCACAGCGATGCCGTTGATGCCTTGGGAGAACTGCTCCAGGACCTCCGCTTCAAAGAGCGCTACCAGCTGGTGAAAGAACAGGCCGTGCAGCAGAGACCGTCGTCAAGGGGTGTTTCGAGGAACAGCTCGAGGAGCTCCACGAGAGGACACACGAGAAGACCATCGTTACACGGAACACCGGAGAAACCTGTTGCTGTTGTTGGCAATTATGAGATTGAAGAAGTCGTGAAGGCACAGGACGAGGTTGTTTCACGACTGGAAGAGAGACTCAACAGAAGATCAACACTCGTACAGGCCAAGATCCAGGCCATTGAAGAGGAGAAGAGACGTCTTGAAGAAGAGCGGAAACGGAAAGAAGAAGAAGAACGCGAAAGACGTGAAGAAGAACAGAGACGTTTAGAAGAGGAACGTAAGAGACAAGAAGAAGAAGAACGTAAGAAGAAAGAAGAACAGGAGAAACAACGCATCGCTGCTGAGAAAAAAGCTAAAGAAGAAGCTGATTTGTTGAAGAAGAAACAAGAAGAGGATGCCAAGAAGGCTAAAGAAGAAGCAGACAAAAAGGCAAAGGAAGAAGCAGAGGAAGCTGCCAAGAAGGGTAAAGGCGTCACAAACTTCCAAGCAGTTGAAAGAGCATTCTTACAATACAAACAAAAGATTGTTGATATCAAGAATGACATTGTCTTGAAAGTCAAAGCTGATCTTCCAACCAAGAATGCCATTCTTAAACACAAGAGAAGAATCAATCCTAAATTTGGTCAATTGACAAGCTCTATGGAGAAATTACAATCAATTGCAAGAGAAGTGACAGAGATGATTAATGAGACCAAGGATCTGGAAATTGCATACCATTGGATCTTGAACTTTGTTGCTAAAGCCATTGTATCACAAGCAGAAACAGAAGTACGTGCCAAACCCAAATCTTCATTACCATTGGCCAAACTATCATTGATTCTCCTATGCGAGTTCCCAGAGTTGAAAGACTTCTTAATGGCAAGATTTGTTAAGAAATGTCCATTGGTCATTGGCTATACTTGTGCAATTGACACCGAGGAAGGTCGTCTTCGTATGGGTTGGAAACGTCATGAGGATAGCAAATGGGAAGACCAAACCACTTATGATGAGAGAATGAGTGGTATGATGACTCTGTTCTCTGTTATATGCCGTTTACCATTGGATCAACAACACTTTGGTGCGATGCAACATCCATTACCAATCAGTGAGAGTTGGAAGATGGTTGCAAGATGGATGAACACCAAGTCGGAACTATTGACAAATGTACACTTCACACTCGCAACTGCTTGGTGGGAGGCGTCTGGTAATGAACTACAAAAATGTTATGGTGTCCAGGCTCAGAAGTTGTTGCAAATGATGTGGACGACTTGGCCAGAATCAGTTAAAGAGAAGAAGTTTACTGGTGCCAACACGTTGATGACAGTTGGTGAGGATTGGAGCAAAGATGGGACTGTTAAATCGTTTGGTGAGATGGAGAGATAATTGTTTATACACTGATTACATACCAAGCCATGCATTTCATACATAAATACCTAAAAAGACCTCTCATAAATCCTTGTTACATAATCACATGCTAAATGTTTCTGACTAAGCAAACACCCGGACACCGCAGATTTTCGTGATCTCCCAACGCGTAACACGGCTGGAAAGAACAACACGGAAGTCATTTAGGATCCGCCTCCTTTTCCGGTGCTCGAGGAAGAGGACCTGGACTCCGCTACGCCCACGGGAAAGAAGACACACGCCATCCGGAGACCACCATGCTGCACCTCCTGACGACTCCGCGCTCGGAGGACCCTTTTGCACAGTTCAAAGTGCCCTTCGTCGAGAAGTACATCATGCCGTTGTATGAGCATGAAACGCTCGATAACCACATCCATGAGCTCGTTGGTGTCTTTTTGTTCTACCAGGCGTTGTATCTGCTGTCATACGTCATTGCTCCAAAAGTGTGGCCACAGACGTTCAAGACGCTGTCTTATAAGACCAAGATTGACTTCCATATCCATGTTGTCTCCATGGTTCAAAGTATCCTTATCTTACTCCTGATTGTTCCGCTTTTCTATGATCTTGAGTTGGCAGAGGACAGAATCTTTGGATACACGCCGTATGCCGGATTCGTCACCACAATGGCTCTGGGATACTTCTTGTGGGACAGTGTGATGTCTATGTGGTATGTCAAGTATTTCGGTATTGGGTTCCTTGTTCATGGCTTGGTGTCTTCTACTGTGTTCTTCATCGGGTTGACGCCGTTCATCTCATACTATGCTGCCATCTTCATCTTCTTTGAGTTGTCCACGCCATTCTTGAACCTCAGATGGCTTGGTCTTAAGATCCCGGGACTCTTCTCAGAGACGTTCCAATTGGTCAACAATGCCATTCTGATGTTGATCTTCTTCTTCGTCAGAATCTGTTATGGCTTCTACCAAGCTTTCCTCTTGTGTTCCGACTTCTACGATGCTTATCCAGATGAGAGATTCCGTACCAAGTCAGCCATCATTATCATCACTGGTAACCTCGTGTTGGACTTGTTGAACGTGTACTGGTTCTACCGTATGGTTAAGGTCGCATATGCCACCTTGGCTGATATCTTCACTGGTTCTCGTGAGCGTGAGGATGCCAAGAAGGACATTTGAGTTGTATTATATATAGGAATTTAGCATATGGTGAAGCTGCAATCTCTGCATAAAGTTATATACCATTTTTTAAGGTCATTAGTAATACTCTTATCTCTTTGGCTCTACAACGGGGGTTTGTACACATGTATCACAGTTGTGTATATCGCTTTATAATTCATTACCTTCTATTCATCTAACCAGCAGATTTATCTCTCATTCGACTTCAGACTTGTACTTGGCGTACTCTGGAGTGTTCAATGTGTTCAAGCCAATCTCAATGTCCGTTTGGATGTCTTTGATAAGGGCCTCCTTTGTGGTGTAGTTGAGTTCTGGACGGATGTAGCCAAGCACAGAGAAAGACACGAGCGCACCGTAGAAGTCGTTCTTATACTCGTGCATGATGTGGAGCTCAATGGCCTTCTCCTTGTTCCCGTAGAATGGGTTCCATCCTATACTGAGCACAGTTGGCAGCACAACGTCAATGTCCTCACCTTTCTCGAGGCCCAATCCGTAGCCGTACTCGACATCGGAGCCGTTCTCTCTCTGCTTGGTCTCTCCGTGTGTCTTGGAGTCGTCCTTTGTCACTTTGACGAACCCAAAGTAGACACCAGGCTCCAGTTTGGCAACCCCGAGACACTCCTTGACGTCAACATTGGCTGTAGGGATCCCAAGCTCTGCGGAGCCACGGCCAAAACCGGCAACGACGTGCACGTTTTTCTCGGTGATTGGGTAAGGCGCCACTGGGCTCTTTGGAATCTCAGCGTCCGGTCTGCTCATCCTCTTTGGGGCCTTTGAATACCGTTCAATCAGCGACGAGACATAAACAAAGAGAGTTGAAGCTGCCCAAAAGTGTGGCTTCTCCATGCTTTCGCGCTTTGTTCCTGATCTGGAAATTACCGCATTTGGACATTTCCCGATCTTTTTCCAGTTGCTTATCACCGCCTCCGCCTCGGATCACCTGCAACCAGCGCCCAGTGATTTTGTGGATTTGGCGATAATCTGCTTGTTTCTTGTGAAATTTGGCTCTCTGGTCCGACTCTACAACTGTTTCCATACCGTCCACCAGTTTCAAGCGATGCAAAAGCCCCATTTGCTGGTATTAGCAGCCTTGACAGCCGTCGCACTGGCAACCACGGCACAGGACCCTGCGCTTCGATCAACACTTTCACTTCAACACGGGACGACAGCGGTTTCGGGACTCGTACGAAGAGCCTCCGATCATCTCACTTTGACAGACTCGTGCGACGTCTCCGAGTTGGACCGCTACGACAACGCGGAGATCTGCCAGTTCATCGAGACACATTGCTCCACGGCCCTCTTCTCTCTGGCACACCATTACTACTGCACAACGAGCCAGACGACACGATCTGGGATTCTCATCGGCTCTGCACTGGTGCTCTTGGTCTTCTTCCTGACGTTTGCCCTGCTGACACAGCACTTCCTCTATCCGAATCTATCGCTGCTGGCCCGCTACCTCCACATCTCTCCCAAAATAGCCGGCTTGACGCTCTTGGCCTTGGGAAATGCCACTCCAGACGTGTTCAGCACGTACTCTGCCATGGCCCACGACTCTGCTTCCTTAGCACTCGGTGAACTCGTTGGCGCTGCTAACTTTGTGATCTGTGTCGTTGTTGGTGGAATGGGGATCCTGAAGCCTTTCAGTGTTGATAGAGACAGGTTTTGTTGGGATCTCGCCATGTTTGGTGGACTTGTCTGCTTGGCCTTTTGGTTCATCAGCGATGGGAAGTTGAGAAGCTGGGAATGCCTAGTGATGATCTGGGGGTACATGGTGTACGTCACTTACCAGGTCTTCAGCTCTGACGGGTTGGACGAGGAACATGCAATGGAAGAAGGTCTACTCCACGGTGACGTTGACTCCATAAAGTCTCTTGACGAGAACCAAATGAGAGGACTTCAACCCGTGGGACTCATTGACGCCCAAAGAATCTGGGCCACACATAAAGAACACCACCTGAGTCCCCACACACCACTGTTGGCAAGACCCAACCTTCAAAGAGCTTTCAAAAGCACAGAGCAGCTGAGATACGCCGATGAGAGAAGGGAAACTTTGGTTAAGAGTGCATCAACTGACCAAGTTAACCTTCTGGAATCCATGAGACCACTGGCCTTTGATTTCATCAGTGCCATCGCTGAGACATCCGAGACCACTGACACTGCTACGGAAGAAGTACCAACACCAAGAGAAGGACCATGGTGGAGTCATTTAATCTCACCATTCTCCATTGATGAACCGAAGACAACGTTTACTTTGATCTCCGCTCCCGTTGTTTTCATACTAAACATTTTGAACCCTGTATTCCCAGAACATCTCCACAAATACCCCATACATCACTCCTCGGAGATCTCTTTCAAGAAAAGGCTCTTCACACTGCAACTACTCCTGCTCCCTTTCTTCTTCAACTACGCGCTTGCTACTACACCCTCCCCAATCTACCCGCTTGTACTCTCCGTGATGCTACTCATTGCCTCTTGTTATCTCCCAGTTGACTATACAATCCCAGTCACAGGATTCATCTCCTCCATCCTCCTCATCATCCTCACATCCTCGCACCTCATCAGTCTACTGAAAAACCTCGGTGTCGTGCTTCGCATCCCAGAATCTTTACTAGGCCTCACCGTCCTTGCCATTGGTAACTCCACTGGTGATCTCGTTTCCAATTTGACACTCGCAAGTCTTGACATGGGAGTCGTGGGGCTCAATGCTTGTTTCGGTGCACCGTTGTTATATATCCTCTTTGGAATAGGTGTCAATGGTCTTTTGATCAACATCTTCAATGGGAAATCGAAGCTAAGGCTCGTCATGGATGATAATTTCATCGTCAGTGGTGTTGGATTGATGGTCATGCTCTTGTTCTATGCCGTTGTTGTGCCTTATAAAAATTGGAAGATTGATCGAAGTATTGGGATCGTGGGTGTTGTTTGGTGGTGTATCGTCACTGCTGTCAACGTTTATGTCTCTATGTGAACTCTTATATGATTTTAATGAATTGAATGTGTATAAATAGTATATCATTATAGTGTAGCTATGTAAATTGCTTAATTATTAAAAGGTGAACTCCTCCAAGACAATGTTCACCTCATGACTCTCCATACTCTTAACACCGAACTTTCTCAACTCGTTCATCAAGCCATGAGGACCACATCCAATGACATGTAACTTGTTGAAAGGAGAATCAATCGTGTCAAACAACATCTGTTGGATATCAGGTCTTCCTTGTTTAGCCGTACACCATACCGTGACCTTATCATTTGGTGCAAATGCCACTGTCTCCAACAAGGACTCATGACGACAGATCCAGATGAAAGAGACGTTATAACCTGAGCGATAGTAATGTTGGAGCAATGGTAATGTCAATGCAGCACCAACACCACCGGCACAGAGAATGATCTTCTCGTCTGAAGAGCCAGAAGGTGTTGATTGAGTAGCGAGTGTATCAACAGTCAAAGACGACGAGGCAGGGAGGATGCGTGTCTTTGTATCTGTGTCAATGCCATCTGTGTCTTTGTAGTATCCTTCAACATTTGGGTCAACTGTTGTTTCTTCTGAAGAAGTACTGTCAGATCTTTGATCTTCAACGAGTTCATAAGCTCTAGAAGTCTGTTTCAAGTTCTTGACGACATCAACTTCTGGAAGATGGGCATGTGACATTCCGTACGGACCATGGATGAAGCATGTGAAATAGGCATGTTTGGACCCAGAGTCCTTGATCTTGTTGTAAAGCTTCTCTGTGAACCCGTGATAGACTTTGACCAACAACACTGCCTTACCGTCTTCTTTCACAGAAGCGATTGTGAAAGGGTGGGCTTCAAACCATTTGATAGCTGGTATTTGAACAAAGAGATGGTTTGATGGTTCCCATTTGAACTGACGATTGTTGAGCTTGAGCATACACCAGGAAACGACACGTTGGAACGTTGACAATGAAGAGACTTTAGGGTCAATAGAGATAATCAAGTAGTTGTTGTCTTCTTGACCGGTGACAATGGAGACTTTACACTGGAGAGTCCAGAAGTACCAGATCCATCTGACGATACGGTCATAGAGCAAAGCGTAGATGGTCAGCATTGTGAATGGCTTACAATTGTGGTGATGCTTGGCAAAGACAGGGAGGAACGCCAAGGAGGAGATGATGTGTGTGTAGTAGAAGAACTCGTAGAACCGTGTACGAACGAATGCAAATGATGTCATGGTGATGGCGAGGTATGTAGAGAGGATGAACCAGCCTGTGAGTGCGATCTTGTTGGTGAAGCAGTACTCCCAGGCAAGAGCGTAGATGAAGGAGATGCAGTGCAAGAAAGTGTAGAAGAGCACCATGATTCCAAGCCATTTGTGGTACACCAGGACGTTTTCATAGGAGACGTTCAGGAAGTGGAGAAGAGGCCCGGACTTGAGAGGCACGAGGTAGAGAAGAGGGATGTTCGAGCCGGCAATGAGCCCTGTTCTCAGTGCAAAGTTGAAGGAGTCATCAATCTGGAAGTGGACAAAGAGCACGACGAAGTTGATCCCCCAGAAAAGAGCGACGATGATGAGGTTTGTCCATGTGTTGAACCATGTTTTGATGAGTGGGATTGGCGGTTCAGAGGAGAGGAACTGGTGTACTTTGATGAGCTGTCTCCTTGTGAATCCTGGCTGCCCTCTGGGCGTCGCGTGGCTCTTCTTGTCTTTGGAGAAGTAGTTGTAGAGCACACAGAAGGCCCTGTACACCAAGTTGATGGCGACAAGAGCGCACAGAGAGTAGACGAGGAAGTACTGATAAGCCCAGACGTTCCTCTTCGTCTCAAAGATGTGTGTGTACTCGTGGCCGTGGTTACCGCCCTTGAAGGGGTCACTGTACCGGAATGGATAACTGGGCGGATGCCAGACGTTCATTGTGGAGAAAAGATCAAGAACACCAAGAGATCAGATGGAAGAGATAACTCAGATCAAGAGATCGCGGCCCGGGAGAATGAGCTCTGGAGACTGCAAAGGGTGGCTTCTGACACCGGAACACCACAACACAGAGAGGAGAGGACAATGCTCTTTTGCACAATGATCAGCAAACAACAAAGACAACACAACGATGAGATCAAACCAAAAAAAAGGGTGTGCTGACAACTGCCCAGCCGCCTGTTGGTTGTACCAAGTCGCACGGTACGCGCCACACACAATTTAGCCGGAGGACACCCGGACACCCGGATCTGGCAGTTATGGTCGTGTTTTATAGCTGATGTTGTATATAATTTATTTATTGTATAACTAGAGTGACCTAATGAATTCTCTATTGCTTTAAATGGTTTTAATTCCATTAAATCACATATTTCTTGCCGTTTTAACACAAAAGCCACGATCCAGCGGCGAAAACTTCCCAAATAGGAAGTCGACTCCGGCCATGACTGTCAGATCGAACACATCTCCCTTTATGAGCTCTTCTTTCCCATACAATCTAAACTTTCTGTTCATTTTCTTCACTCTCCTCTCTCCTCTCTCTTTCCGACTCAATCATGGCAACAGCGGAGCTCATGAGTCCCCCAAATATCGAAACATCATCGCTATCTCTCGAAGGTATATCAAGCAGCAATGAGGGACATAGCAACCCTACTAGGACTACCATGAAGCTGAAAAGGGCCACCATAACGGACAAACCATCGACAAACTTAGTAATCGGCCAATTATTATGAACCCTCAGCCCCCAACGCTCGTAGTTCTCCTCAAACAAAGACTTAATCAACAGGTCTGTGGATGAAGGATTCGACAACACATCAACAACAACTGAGACTGTCACACCATGAACCAAGTACAGCACTATTGGCACATAAACACACCATGTTTGAAGAAAATAAGCACCAACGAACCATGACATACCTGCCAGGAAGACGTGGCCTGCTGTAACAGAGAGCAGTATCACCCTCAGCAGAGAGCCAGCCTTGAGTATACCCGTAGCTAGCACTTCAATCAACCCATTCGGAATCATAGCAACAACGTCTCCAGGGCCTTCCAACGGTATAATCCCACCCACCAATGACTTAGACTTAATACTGTCATATATAACTCTCTGCGGGAAATCTGTAAAGCTGTCATTGAGTGATCTGGACCAAGTAGGGATTTCCATTGGGCAGCCATCATAATGGCGAGGAATGGGGCCCCAGTTCTTGATATAAGAGTATCCTTGCTCAGAGACAGAATATCCATTCGGGATACCCAGCATCTCTCCAGAAAATGACAATGGATGAGTGGTAGAGAAATTGGTTCTTTGGAAAGCTGGAGCAAAAAGATTCATCAACTCGGGTCCTTTACTTGTGATTGACAGGGACAAGCTCATACTATCCTTAACGGGATTCCACAAGCCAATCGCCTCAACTAAGACTATCAATAAGAGTGGAACACATAAGAGTAAGAACACCAAGTGTATCCTTTTCTTGCACTTGCCAGGGCGAAGTTTGTCGGCAGCCGTTCTGTATATCTCGTGTGTCATTTTTGTAAAACTTTGATGGAGTGCTGTGTTATGAAGCTCTAAACATATGGTTTATGGAAAAAGAGAAAAGGCTCTCTCAATATGAATTAAGAGCAGTGATAGTACTCTCACCACTTTCTGCTCATGTATGTGCTCATGAAACTTAGGGGAGCCTTTACGCACTTTCTGGCAACTCTATATATGAGCTTAAACGTCAACATCTATAGTACATTGAGCCATGAGAATTAAAGGATCGACAGAAGCCTATAAGTAGTTCAAGTCTACACATTCCAAATATACATTTATCTTTTGTATGCCTTTAGACAGCCTCACCCGCCTCCTTCTTGACCATGCTATCCAGCTCTCTATCAGCATTTTCTAGGCGGATAAGCTCTGTAATTATAAACACAGACCCTCCATCGTAAAGGATTAAAAAACCTATTGCAAAGGCAAAAATGTTCCCAAGGAATGAACACATAACAACTGACAAACATGCTGCAAAAGAGGAGAAGTTTTTCGCCTTCAGGGACAACCCCCAATTATCATAGTTGTCATTGAAGATAGACTCCAAAAGGGCTTTATTTGGCATGCCTAATGGGAAATCGATTGCATATAGAGTAATCATAGCTGATCCATGAAATAAGTAGAAGATATGTGGCAAGTATAACCAAACGTAAGGCTGAAGCATCACTCTGGCAAAGAGCCACGAAACTCTGATGACCAACGCATGTATCAGGGTGAGTCCAAGCTGTACAGCGAACATGTAGTATCTCCAGTACAAGCCTTCTTGTGCTACTTTACCAATGATATTACCATCTGGGATAATGGCAACAATGTCCTCTGCGCTCACTGGCAGCGCTCCAGAGAAGAGAGTGTGATTGAATAGACTCTCATAGATGACTTTTCGAGGAAAGTCTTCAAGTGCTCCTGTGAGCCTCTGTGAGTGTCCATTGCTCGACTTATACTTATGATTTGACACAGTCCAACGACTAGGAACCCCTAGTAGCTCAGAAGTCAGGGGCGTGTGACCGACGGAGAAGTTGGCTCTCTTGAGTGCCGGTCCGAGAAGACTCTCCAACTCACCTCTATTTGACGTTGATATGGTAAATTCAGCCTTCTCTGAAGCAAAAGCCAATACCAGAATTTCCACAGCAAGCAAGATTATGAAAGGTATGGAGAAGTACATGAAATATCGGTTGATTTTCTTAATGCGTTCCTTGTGTGATGGTCTCGATGCTGCCTCTTCAACAGCGCTCTTGAGTCTTACGTATTCACCGTCCATTGTGTGATTGAAATATCGAGACTGTTGAGTAGCATATGTTGGTTACAAGGGGGCCTTGAGAACAGATGTATATGTCCGCACACGAGTTTATGATGTCTATTCGCTTATCACACTTACACCGACCAAGGCTGCGGATCTGCTGATTGATCTACAGACGTCGCTTTCAACATTAGTCAAGCTTCTCACGGGTATATAACCCGAATCAGTGAAAGCAGTCACTCTATTACCGTGTATGAGGTTGTACTGTATTGTACCCGATGCCTGTGACTTGGTCTTATGTCTTATGTGAGATGTTCGACTCGATGAAGGGCTGCCGGTGTAGACCTTCCCAAAGCGGAAGTTAGATCCGACAATGACATTTTGGACACACAACGAAAATATAAACGCTTTGTTTTGTTGAAGTTATGATGGATTAAACATACATGACACGGACTATATAAACTGATCAAACAATTCTCTCGAACGCCTCCTTCCTAGTAATATCCAATTGATGATCCTCTAGCCAGCTATCAATCCCTTCCAAGCGAATCAGTTCAGAAATCTAGGGCGTGCTCACCATCACACCCTGACTTGTCTCAAACGAAACAAGCTCATCCGGCAAGAATAATTCAATGACAAAAACCACCAGTGAGCCAAAATCAGCACAGAGGGAACATGTCAGAAGGGTGACGGAGGAATAGTAATCCACTGACAAAAGCAACCCCCAGTTAATGAAGTTCTCACGGAATGTGGCCTCAAGAATCGTCACGCACTGAGGTACGGGAACTTCTACAAAGTTTGCAAGTACTAGAACCATAAATTATGCAAAACAATGCATAAGATACAAGTAGTTCGGCAGGAAGGCCCAGAAGAGATGGTCCTGTAGCAGCGCACTGGCGAAGGACAACGAGACTCCCATGAGCAAGGCTTGTACCAGGCTTATACCAAGCTGTGCGGATAGAAGAAAAGTCATCAAGTCTTTACCATCCAGTGAAGCTTCCTCGATCAAGCCTTCGGGAACGATGGCAACAATGTGCTCTAGAGCTTCCAAAGTTAGGGCACCCGACAGAATTGCATGGCCATTTAAGCCTTCATAGTTTGAGATAGCCCACTCATCAGGAGATCCAAGGAGGTCAGCGGTGTGTGGCACTGTGAAACTGGTGGAGAAGTTGGACAGGCGCAAGAAGGCTCTCCAGCTCACCTCCATTGGAAGTTGCAGATAACTCCAGTTTGAGATGCTCTCGGTTAAGCAACAACATTAAGACCTGATCAGTAACCAGAAGGACACTGAATAGTAGGGAGAAGAGTATGAACTATTTGTTGATTTTTGACATACGTTTTGGGCGTGGTGTGCGGGCAAACAATCGTGCTCCAGTCATCCTCATCAACAGCCTTTGATCAGATATCTTCCGGATACAGAGATTGGACTTCTAATGGATATTAATCAGATGCAGTTGCAGATAGGGGTTTTTAAGAGTGTATAGGTAGATGTAACATGACCAAGTACTCTCTAATGAATGATATGATTTATTCGCTCAGATCATCAACCTGCGTGTAGCTGCTATATTTCACTCAAGCGCAATAACTGCTCTTTTATCAGCTCACATGTACAGCAACACAGCAATACGGAAAGTACTAGTAGATTAAAATCAAGTTTATAAATATGTTACTAAACAACATAAGGGGGGAGGGGGGAGCTGGAGAGAAAAAAAATTTAGACGGTCAGGGGTTCGATTCCCTCGCTGGTCTCTTTGGAAGATGAATTCTTTCTGCGAAGCTTCTCTTCTCTCGAAATCTCACGTACTGCGGCGCTTGTCATGATGCTATACCAAGCAGCAAACAGCGACAGACAAAGGATAGCAATGTTGATGTATACGGAGTTCTTGTCGTATCTCGAAGCCGTGATGCCGAGTCCCCAGCTACTGTAGTTATCTTCGAAGTACTCCACCAGTTTCCTCTGGGCCGGAGTTCTAACGACGGCCTGCCAGATTGCAATAATTACTGTCTTAACTTCGTTGAGGAAACTGAAGAAGCAAAGAAGTCCAAATGGGATTTCCCACTTGAGAGTGCAGACGGCAAAGAGGTAGGAGATACCCATCGCCAACATGAGAGTACCACCGAAGGAGATGGAGACAATACGAACAATCTTCTCAGTGCTCATGACCTCCTGGACGAATGTAGAGATGACGTTTGTGTCTGCGTGAGGTGCAACGTATCTCATGGAAGTGACCTCCACTGATCCATTGAGGAGTGGGGAAGCCTCGTTGAACAAGACTTTACTAGGGAATCCTTCATACGCGTTCTTCAAGCGAGCAGTGTAGTCGTAGAATGGGTAGCAGAGACTTTCAATACACCCATAAGTGTATGCCTGGTAGCCCTGACTTGTGACTGTGTAGAGATCCTTGAGGCTGGTGTCGTTGACAGTGAGACGATACTCTGGCACGTAGCCTGCCTTCTTGAATGCGGGAAGGAACACCGACTTAGGGTTGATGTCACGGACATCCATACTAAGAGTTGTATGGTCACTATGGGCTCTGACTAGAGCCCAGATATCAAGTCCGAGGGCCAGACCAACGACGAGGAAGACGAAGAAGTACATGAGCGTGATCGTCAGGCGAGGGTAGTGCTTCTCCTCCTTTGGAGGCTTGTTGACTTTTGATTTTTTAAAGAATCCCATGATGTTTTCAAGTTATTCAATATTTGATATGGACCTGAAGATGAAGTGAGAGAGATCGGATATCTGGGGGACTGTGCTCTGTCCATATAGCTGACCCACGGCTTCGGTTTCTGGCTGGGTTTCTGGCTGGGACGTTTCACTGAGCGGAAATGCTCAATAATGGCCATTTTCTGCCTAGGATTTAGTAGTCCATTATCTGCCGGGATGAGCATTCGGCTGAGATCTACGTGATCCTTTTCTGTCTGGTCCACATACTATGTGGATCTATGGATAGATGCGTTTTATCTGTTGCGTACTGTTGGACCTAGTCCGAGAGGCTACACTGTACGTCAAGCGGTGATGTTGTACTGTCATATCACTATTCATGGCTGTTTTAGAAGCGCTTTAGTTAAACAATGCTATTAGACTCTTTCTCCTCCGTATTAGCATCCACTCGTTGTGAAACAAGATCAAGGAGCTTTTCTCTAGCAATATAAGCCAAGAAAAAGAGGGGAACCAAGCTCTCGAACACCGTCACGGAGATCACAATCTCACGGACCACCCACTTTACACCAATGCTAAGCCCCCACTCTTCAAAGTTCTGCTGAAACACTTGACTCAGCTCTCTAGTTGGATACTCTCTCAATGAGTTCCAAGTAATGCTCAGGAAACCCTTGAAGAAGTTCAGCAAGACGGTGGTTACCCCGAGTGCGCTCACCACGCTTCTAGAAGGTGCCCACAGAGAGAGTCCCCAAACCACAAAAAACATAACAATAGATACCACTGAAACACTCAGTTCCATGACACGTGGATAGTGCCAAGTAGCGACACTGTTCTTAAAGGCTTCCAGGATCTGTGGGTCGATCTGGGTGGTGACTTGGGCCAAGGATGTCAACCCTTGCGCAACGGCATACTCGCTAAACAAGAAGTCCTTGGGGAATTCAGCGGTCATCCAGTCTCTCTTGACGCTGTAGAGATCTTTATCATCTCTGTCGTAGGCAGTGTATCCTGTGGTACTGAGGAGGAATTGTCTTCTCTGAGAGATGTCATCCGGCGTGAGCGTGTGGCCTGTGTTGATCGCTGAGCTGATGGTCACATTGCCCAGCGTCTTATCAAACACGTTTGTATAGTTGATGTTTCTTATGTTGAGGACGGCGAAAGGAGTGCCTCCTGCCTTGGATAAGGAGTAACTCTCAGCGGCGAGACCAGCCAAGAACAACGCCAGAATGGGAAGTAGCAAGAGTGAGATCTTGAGCTTGCGATTGTTCTCCTTCTTCTGCTTTTCTTCTGTATGTACTCGACATGTCTTGGGTGTTATATAGGAGGAATTTATGTATGACGGCTGAAGCCAGGCCGTCGATTTGCATTCCATATGGGTCTCTGTGCTTCCTTTATATCCCAGGATCCGACGTTAGCTGGCCGGCGCTGGTTCAAATGTTTCAGCTGAGAGAATTAGATCAGATCGACAGGGAATTGTTGAGAGGTTTAACAGATGCAGACCGCCAGCCAGCCAACCCCTAGCAGTACAATACCACGAAATAAAAGGCATGCACATACATTAACACATTAAAAGCTCAATATAAATAACTATAGATCAAATAAATCTTCGAAATACACGTCCGGCAGAGGGAACCTGGCACCAATCAAGAGAGCTTCCAATTAGACCGAAGTTTCCGGGTCCTGATCTGATACATTCTGTTGAACAGATGGAAGTGTCTGTAGATCCAGTGCTTGCGTTTGCTGTGATTCACCACCTGCGCAGCCAGTACATGCAACAGACAATGTAGAGAACATCGAAAGGAATGCTAGAACAACGAGCACGAGCAACATGTTCTGTCTTCCCTTGGAGGCATGGGCAAGTATACCCAAAGTATCAGTGTTTCTGTTGAAATACAAAGCAATTGTGGTACCAAGTTCACCGTCTGTCATAAATCCAACCACGACTGCGACAACCAAGTTCATGATAGTGAATAACCCGGCTGTCCACATGAGCCCGTCCCCGTCTCCTTCCCAATGAGATCCGAGGGAGTAGGCCCCTTTCAAAGTGATGAATGACACCAACGCGAAGAACAAGCCGATAATGACTGGTCCACGTTTAGTCTGGTCCAACAAGTAGCTGGCTCTGGCCATCTGATCATCTGACAGAACATTTGTCACGTCTCTTGGGCCATGGACTTGAACTGCGCCATCCAACAACTCTGGTGAGTCCAGGGCAAACACCTCTCTTGGGAACAATCTGAAAGCATCGTCCAAGCGGTAACAATGACGATCACCTCCTTCGTTCTGGCCGCACATTCCCCACGTGTAAACGCTGTAGACCTCGTACAACCCGGTGTCCTTGAGCGAGATTTCCTGTGTAACACCTGCCTTCTTCAATGCTGGCTCGAAGAGGAGGTTGAAGTCGGCTGTTTTCATGTCCAATGAAGCAACTGCACCGGCCGAAGACGATGTGTATGCCAGCCAAACGGTAAGGAGCAGTGCAAAGACGTTGATACCGGCGACGATTAATGTCTGGACCCTGTTTCTTAGGATCAAGACACGTCCATTCTGTGGTTGCTCGAGGTCTCCTGAGCCACCGACGGCCTGGAATGGCTGTGGATGAATCTCTGAGTAAAGTGGAAGTCCAGAGCCGTCTTTCCCCATCATAGTGAGCTGTCTTTCGGTGTGTGACTGTCTGCAGTCTGGTCTTAAAGCAGCCAAGGTTCTGGTTCTAATAATACGACTTCTCTTGTACAGGGGTGCGTGGTTGGCGTGACTACTGGTGTCCGGGTGTTTTGTGCGTGGCCGTACCATTCTATTTCATCTCCGAATCCATGGAGTTAAGCGGTGCGGGTGCTATAGATAACCTCTTGAGAGACGGTAAAAGGAATACATGATCAATTGATCGGCTTATAGAACTGGCTTAAGGACACTGACACACTCATTAAGCAAACTCTGAACTCTCCGGTAGCTGGGTGGTTAGACAGGCGACGCCCTTTGACGCCTGAAGCTGGAACTCGTCTCAGAGTCTGTAGAGGAATTGAAGCGTGTTGGTGCCCCACAAAGTTGGTTTCACGTCGACGTAGGGGATATTGCTTACCTTGGATCACAAAGACACACATGAATAAGTAAGATGCCCAAATGACCGATAGAGCAAAAATTGCAAGTAACATGTTCTCTCTTCCGCTTGACAAATGAGCGATGATACCCATGTCTTTAGCATCGGACCTATTGATAGCCGAGTAGATGTCCTTATCCAGTCCGTTATTTCCTCTCTGGTAAACTTTGTACTTATCATAGACATCAAAGAAACTCCCCAGCACCAAGAAGACCACTGGCTTTACAGCTGCATCTTTGAAAACTAGAAGGTAAGCAGTCGCCCAACCCAAGACTGACAAAAGTGCAGTCAAGAAACCAACGAGAGCAATTCCGTTCTTCAACCCACCAGCTGTTTCATTCCACTTTGCAAGCGTCTCTGGAACTACTAGCCACTCCAAGAGATCTCTCGGGCCACGGATATGAACTTGGCCATTCAAGAGCTCTGGCGAGTCCAAAGCAAACACCTCATTCGGGAAGAAGCTGAAGGCAAAATCCAAGCTCTGACAATGACGGTCACCGCCTTCGTTCTGACCACACATTCCCCATGGAAAGACGTTATAAGTTTCATATAAGCCTGTGTCTCCAAGTGAGAGTGCCTGTGTAACACCGGCTCTCTGCAGTGCTGGCTGGAAAACGTAGTTGAGATTAGCAGCCCTCATGTCCACTGAAACAAATTGGCCAACAGGGGAAGAAGAATAGCCCAGAAAGACAATAAGGCACAGGGAAAGCAGGTTAATACCTCCAAGAATGAGAAGATGGACACAGTCTGTAAATATTACTGCGCTTGGCTCCTCGATATCGTGAGAAGCTGATGGCAATGCTCTACCGGCTGACGCACCAGGAAGCTCTGAGCTGGGAGCACCATTAACGGCACCATCAGCCGACAGTGGTGGAATCTCTGAGTACAGAGGGAGTTTAGCGTCGTCTTCAGCCATTATCCCGTGGTTATTTCTGGAATTCACAACTTGAAAGGAGTGTCGAGTGGAAAAGAGCAAGCAGCAAACCAAAGATAAATGCATCTCAGAGGCAGCCGCAGCTCCCGGAATTCCGTTTCACATGGATGTTTTGCGACTCTCAAGGGCTCAAGGTGCAAACACCTCCTTTATACTACAGAATAACATGGTGTTAATGAGAAAAACTCAGCTGGTAGTGTATAGAATTAGAGAGAGCTAAATAAGATATATTATATAGCCCACATTAAGCCACGGGCCGGAATATGCTATATAGATCAAACAGGGGGAAGCTCTTCAGTGGCATGACTGTTATCCGCTGAAGACACACACCAAGTGTAAACCATTGCAATGGCGGTTAAAGCAGCGAACAAATTCAATATGTTCTGTCTTCCCGCATTGGATATGTGGGCCATGATGCCCATAGCTTCAGCATCCCTTCTATTGACTTGCGTCGATATATTTGCACCAAGACCCCTATCACCATAGCTTACAAATATAATGCACACCAAGACATCAAGGAAGCCAATACTACCGATGGCTCCCATAAATATTTTATCAGTTGGATTTTGCGTATCAAGGGGATATGAATCAGTCATCGTGGCTGCAATCAAAGTCAGGGTTGCCAAGATTGAAGAAAACGTACCAAAACAAATCAGATCAGTTTTCAAGTGCCCTGCTATGGAACCCCAACCACTCAAGACATTGGAGTCTGCTAGCCATGTTCTCAAGTCTCTTGGCCCACGGATGTGTACTTTCCCCTCCAGTAACTCTGGTTAGTCCAAGGCAAACACCTCGCTAGAGAAGAATGCGAATGGATCATCCAAGCGATGACAGTACGGCGTGCACCGTCTTCGTTTTGGCCACACATTCCCCAGGTGTAGACACCGTACTTCTCATACAAGCCAGTATCATCCAGCGTGAGTCTCTGGTTGTAGTATAGCCACTCTCTCTGCAGCACTGGTTCGAAAAGGGGGTTGAGGTTGGCATTCGTCATGTCCAACGTCACAAGCTGACCTGAAGCGGAAGACGTATGGGCCAGCCAGTTGGAGATACTCACTGTTGAGAAGCGAGTAGTGGCGATGAGGATGACAAAGAGCCAGATACATAGTACTTTGCACGGCCTAATCGGTTGTGAAACCGGCTGCTGCACTGTCTGAGCTAGGCTGGCTGATGGCTCTGGGACGTTGTTGTTCTTGTTGTTGTTGATCTTCGGCATTGATATATAGCTATTGATCTGGGGGTGTCAAAGTTCTTTAAGACAC
>JAKTOZ010000052.1:0-105942 GCA_030557345.1 Petasospora maritima
ACTACTCCAGGAACCAGCTCTCAGCTAAGGCTCAGACCCACCACAGCCCGATTGTCGTTTTTTTTTCAAAATGATGGTTTTGACGATCGAACTTCGTCCTGGCTCGAGTTCCAACCCCAGAGGCCCCCGGACAAGGGCGCTCGCATCGCAAGCACCACCGCTATCACCACACAACACAACAACAACGCACCGCACGCGTGCCAGGACTTGCCCATACAAATCAGGCTGATCAGAGGGCCTATTATCATGCGTCAGGGTGCGCCGTTTTCGCACGGCAGCGCGCTCTACTGGCTTTGGTGGGTGGGAAACAGCGGGATCCCAAACCCGCTTCTGTGTTCTCACAGGGACTCCATTCCACCGTCCAATCAGCGACGAGCTCTGGTTACACAAAGCCAATTTTGGCAAGAAAGTGGGGATTTCTGGGGATTTCTGGGGGCATAGGGGGCATACAAGGCCTATAGGGCATTTCCCACCGCTCCCACACGCCAGCAGCTCCATCAACACACTGGCACGACTTTCCCAGGACATCATCGCCGCTCCCTCAACGCTCCCTCAACGCCCCCATCGTTCCGAAAAGGGGAGTATTCGAGAGAGTCACGTGACTTTTGCGTGGTGTCCGGGTGTTTCGTGGCCGTAACGTAATAGATGGTTGGGAGCCGTTGGGTCGAGAGCGGGAATCTCTTATGGCTTATAGGACCGAGAGTGATATAAAAATTTTGATGTGATATCTAAATATGACAACATGGTTGGCAGCAATGTTGGCCTCGAAGTTGAATCGTTTATATATACCACTGGTTGGTACTTTCTTCTCCCGCGGTAAATAGTCTGCCATTCCTGCGCGGGTCAGTAATTACACCTGTCTGTTGAGGGTTTGTTTGACAGTTGGCCTCTTCCAATGGGAGGAGCAAAGTACTTCTTTCTGGCAGTCTTCGTGGTCATCTCGTATTTGTCTTCTTGTTTTTGGTTGGACTATCTTGTTTTCGGTCAATGTCACTCATTTCTTCTCTTTTTGGCTCCCCACAGCCTGCTGCTGGTGTTGTTCACGATAACTCCCTTACAAAGCTCTTTGGTGTCAACAATGCACCTGTCTCGTCTTTCTGCAACTCAATCCCAGTGCTTCAACCATCTCTCATCTCGACGCCATTTGGTGTGTCTCTGATTTCCTTATCCATCTTGGCCATCTACTTGGTGATGTATCTTCGTTCTCCATCCCAGACTGGCATTGAAACGCGTCTTTTGACCGCGTTGATGCTTGGTAATGTCGCTTATTGCGTATTGAGTTTCGAGGATTGGTTCAACTTACATTATCAGGTTGTGCTGTGCAATGACTACAAGAATGGTATGGTCAATCTTTATGAGGTGAGTCAAATGATTGAGAATTACAAATTGGACAAGTTGATTCGTTCCCACTTGTTGTTTTACACCAAGATCTTCTCAACTTATTCTATCTTGGTCTTCAGACAGTTTAGTCATGTCACATCTGAACTTGCACATGCCTCATACTCTTTTGTTGTTGAAGGCACTCAAGAGGCCTGGTCTGTGGGTTCTCAGTGGGTGAAGGCCAAGGCATAGGATATGCCAGTTCTTTTACCCCACTTTTCTATTTGGCTCTTTTTTCATTTTTGCCTTTTTTGAGCTGTGCTCTTTCTCCCTCTTTTTCACTTCTTCTACACTCTGCTAGGTTTGGCCTATGCAGTCTTGTACTTTTCAAAGGAGTTCTGTATTATTTGTTCTATCAACGTTGTAATATAATATGCACCTGACGTTGTTTATCATATGTTGTCTTGTAGGGTTCTGAGTCTTGAAGCCTTATGGATCATCTCAAAGTAGCAGACTGTTTTGCAACTCATTATAAGATCAGAAGTGTTTCTTTAATGCAGTGGAAACGTGAAGAAGTCACATGGAGATGTCTTTTGTGACAGATGCGATATCCTCACTTGTGAGAACTTCACCAGCAGTTCCCAGAATTCTCTGCAAGTGTTCTCCTTCCATATCTTTGATAAGAATATGAGCGTGTGAAAGCTCTGCCACACTTTGCAAAGCTGGGAAGTTTCTGAACCAGATGATGTTGGACTGCGGAATGCTCAACCCATCAACGAATGTCTTCTTGATGTACGCGTCGATGACTGCTCTTGTACGACTCGACACGTCACCGATCTCAGAGGCCGGGTCACTGGGTATCTCAAGCTTGGTCCATGCGACGACGTGTGTCACGTTCGAAGCGAACTTGTAAGGGAAGTCGTTGGCGATGATTTTGGCGTCTGCTGGATCTGTGAAGAGCTCGTGTGTTGTGTTTGGCCTGAGGTCGATGTTGCCATTGTCGTCGACCCAGAGAAGCCTGCTCTTGACGATGTACTGGACGACAGAGAACCCCTCAGCGATGCACTGTGCCTTGAAATCATGGTACTGGTCCATGGTGCCCTGGTCTCTGTAGAGGAGCCCGAGGTCGTTACTCTCTGTGCTGTTGTTAGTAGCTGTTCACCCGCTGTTCACTTCTTGCGGCAGTACTCACCAACGATTTCAAGCGCCTTCTCCCACGTGATCGGTGTTTCGCAGACGGACATTGGCTCCTGTGTCTTGTCTATATTTGCGTGTATCTGTGTGTACTACAGTGCCACTGCGCCAGCCTTTATATCTTTGGGCGGACGCTCAACTAATCTCGTTTGTCCGGAGAACCGCCGGCGCTAACAACATCAAAGCCCCGGCACAGGAAACTACACCAACATCTACAGCACAGTCATAAGCAAAATTACAAGTTTATCGTACAGTTTTGTCTTCCCGCCGCTGGAACAGTTTACTCCAAGAGCTTGGTGATCTTACCGATGGCGATGGTCTGGCCCTGGTCTCTCAAGGTGAATCTACCGAGAGGCTGGTAGTCCTGGTACGTCTCGACACACACAGGGGCAGCTGTCTCCAAGACGGCGATGATCTTCATACCCTTCTTAGCAAACGCAGGTGGCTTCTTGGATCTTCTGTTCGTCCCCTTCTCCAACTTGTGCAGCAAGGCCTTGAACTCAACCTCCTCAATAGCAGTATGAACGTGCATCACACATGTGAAACCGGAGGACAAGATCGACTTCAACTCGACAATGGCAATCTGGGCCTCGAATCTGGTGACTGTCTTGACTGGAGCCTTTGGAGAGGAAAGGACGAAACCAGGAGAGATGTCCTCCTCTTCGATGCCTCTAAGCTTGATCTTCACCTGCTCACCACAGTAAGCGGCATCAACTTCCTGTTCGGTCTCGTTGAAGATGGTCAACACTTCAACGTTGGCCTTGTTTGGCATGACAATCAAGTTAGCACCCTTCTTAACGTGACCAGACTCAATCTTACCTTCCACAATGGTACCAAGGTCTTTCATCTTAGCGGCAATTGGCAACATGAATGGATCGTTGATGTGTCTTTGCAAATGTGTCATGTTGTCCAAGTAGGTCAAAAGAGATGGACTGGTGTTCCATGGAGCCTTCTCCTTTGGAACTGGGTCTTTCAAACCATCACCAGTGAAACCGGAAACTGGCATGAACACAACATCTTCCTTAACGTTGTAACCAATACCTTTCAAGTACATAGCAATCTTGGTGGTACACTCGTCGTATCTCTCCTTGGACCATTCAACAGTAGGGTCATCCATCTTGTTAACAACGACAATCATCTTGTTAACACCTTGTGTCTTAGCCAACAAGGCATGCTCTCTAGTTTGACCACCCTTCTCGAAACCTGTCTCGTATTCACCCTTTCTGGCAGAAATGACAAGGATACCAACATCAGCCTGGGAAGCACCACCAATCATCTCAGAAACGTACATCTTGTGACCTGGAGCATCCAAAATGGTGTAACGTCTCTTATCAGTCTCAAAGAAAGACTTACCAACCTCAATGGTCTTACCATCGTTTCTCTCCTCCTTGTTGGTGTCCATGATCCAAGACAAATACCAACCTTGTCTACCAGCATCCTTGGCCTCCTTCTCATACTTCTCAACGGTACGCTTGTCAACGGTACCGGTCAAGTAGAGCAAGTTACCACCCATGGTGGACTTACCAGCATCAACGTGACCCATGAAGATGATAGAAACGTGATCCTTACCACCGTACATGTCATTGACAACGGCCTCGTCGATGATCTCTTCAGCTGGAGCAGGTGTGGCCTCCTTTGCAGTCTCCTTCTTCGCAACTGGGGCTGGAGTGGCCTCCTTCTTGACTGGTGCTGCTGTTGGGGTTGGGGTGGACTCCTTTGGAGTTGGAGCTGGAGATGCCTCCTTTGGAGTTGGGGCTGGAGATGCCTCCTTTGGAGTCTCAGCCTTTGGAGTCTCTTCCTTCTTTGGTGTGGCAATCTTGACAGTAGAGGAAGAGGCCAATTTCAGTGTTCTCTTTGGCTTAGGCTTGTTCAAGTCAGCAGAGGCGGTGGCCTGGTTCTGGTAGTCGTTGAGGGACATACCACGCTGTTGTGGCTGCTGTGGTTGCTGCTGTTGGCCATAGCTGTTGTAGCCCTGGTTGTAGCCCTGGTTGTAGCTGTTGTAACCTTGGTTGTAGTTGTTGTTCTGGTTGTAGCCCTGGTTGTAGCCCTGGTTCTGGTTGTATCCCTGGTTGTAGCCCTGGTTGTTGTTGTATCCCTGGTTACCACCTTGGCTGTACTGGTTGTATCCCTGGTTGGCGTTGTAGCCGCCCTGGTTGTAGTTGTTGTTGTACTGGCCTGGCACGAATGGCTGAGCGTTCGGCTGGAAGGACTGGGCCTGGTTTGGGTTGTACTGGCGCTTGTCGTTCAGCGACTGCTGCGAGAAGTCGTTGGACAGATTGTCCTGGTTGTAACCCTGGCCGGACATTGTTGCGTGTGTGTCTTCTGGAAGCTCAGGGAAAGTGGCCCATCATTTGATTTGACCTCTAAAGAGATGTCGATGGCCATGAAAAAATTGAGATTCGAGTTCCGGTGTGCTATGTCACGTTCATATGGCCGGAACTTGAACTGCTTTGTAATTTAATTTTTTTTCTTTTTTCTTCTCTAGAACTCCATAAGGTTCCAGAGCCTAGGCAGAAGAGCCGCGTGGCCCGGGCAGAGATGCTAGAACATTCTACGCAGTGGCGTTCGGGGGCGCTCTGCCTAGCGGTTCGCGGGTGTTCTGCCTAGCGCCCCGCATTTCTCCAGAAGGTTCTACACCATACTGGATCATTCTACACAGCCGCTCATTATGGCGCCACCGTATTATAAAAGGTGTCTGGTTCGCCCCTCGTTTGTCTAACTCAATCATCTTTCTGCTGTTCATTATCAG
Organism: Petasospora maritima; assembly: GCA_030557345.1. Lineage (NCBI taxonomy): Eukaryota > Fungi > Ascomycota > Saccharomycetes > Phaffomycetales > Wickerhamomycetaceae > Petasospora > Petasospora maritima. Next base: position 5,264 of record JAKTOZ010000052.1, read on the forward strand.
AAACACACAAGACACACACACACACACATACAATGTCCTACTACAACGCCTCCCTTGCCGATATCCTCAATGCCCTTGCTGAGGACGGCACTTCTCCTCGCTTCTCCAGGTTCCCAAACAGACAGGCCTACGCCCGCCAGCCTTACGTTGCCCCACAAGAGGAAGAGGACGATGACGACTCCAGTGATGGTGGTTACTACTCTTTGAGATACCCAGACTACTATGCTCCATACTTTTCGCAGCAAGGATATCGTCCAAGAGGTTCGTACAGACGTCAACAAGTTCCCCAGCATCAACAGGCCCAGCAGCCGCAGCCACCACAGCAGCCACAGCAGTCGCTTGATTTGGCTGACATCTTGAGCTACCTTGCAGGACAAGGCCCAGAGCAGCCATCTCCTTCTGTTGACGCCCAGGCACCAGCTCCACAAAAGGCACCATCTGCTTCAGCCTCCGAGAAGACCACTCCATCTCCAGTTGCCCAACCAACTGCTCCACAGCAATCCAAGACTGACAAGGCTGAGACTAAGCCAGAGGTGGAGAAGTCTGTTCCAGCCGCAGCTCCAAAGCCACAACAGAAACCACAGCCACTGCACCGTCACTCTACTGTCACTTTGAAAGACCCAACACCACGCATTGAGATCTCTGCCAGAAACGCTAAGAACCAGGCTTTGCCATACTCTCCACAGACCAACGTTTACGAGACTGGGAAGGAGTACATTGCTGTTTTGGCTATTCCAGGTGCTACATTGTCTCAGTTGGACATTGACTTCCATCCATCCACCAACGAGATTGTTGTCAAGGGTACCATTCCAGAACCGTTCCCTGTTGATGGCACTATCAAGATCAATGAAGTCCGTACTGGTTCTGTTGAAAGAAGAATCAAGTTCCCAACCCTTCCAAAGATTGTTGATGAACAGATCAAGGCCAAGTACCAGAACGGTCTTCTCACCATCAAGGTCCCAAAGAACGATGAGAAGGAGGTCAAGCCAAAGAGAAAAGTCACCATTGAGGAAGTCCCAGATGAAGAGTTGCTCTATGAGGAAAAGGGTGGCTTGGTCCAGTGATTCTATTGATACAGTGTTTTCATATCCGTGATGATGACTGTCCAATGACTACCGGTAATTGTATATTAGAATGAAAAAAATGCTTACGTCGATATATCTTTGTAGTACTTTTCTTGCCTTAATGATATGTATTTGTTGTTCATGTACATTGTAAATTTGTAGACATCTGTTCAAACAGAATCTCTATTGTCTCGTTCTAGGCTTGTGCGCGCAGGCAGAACGCACCAGCTCAGGCCCCAGATTCAATTTCTGTTTGGGGATAACAGCTCAAACTTGTATGGGACTTGAAAAACTTGAACAGAACTGTATATTTAGAATTTTGTGGAGCTCAATATTCAAGTGTTTTTTTGTTAGACGCTCTATTATCTACACCAGGCGCCAACATCGTACTGCACCGCCCTTATGCACGAATCTGCTGAGGCTGCTGACATTCTGAACAGGCTCCCAGTGGAGCTTCTTCTAGAAGTGATCTCTAACATTGGGAACTACGACATTGTAAATCTGATTGAGGTTATGCCATGGCTTAAGCGTTACACTGTGCTGATCATGGACCACAGACACGAGCCGCTGTTCCTTTCCATACCCCATATACCCTCCTTTTTTTGTCTTTGATCTGATTGTTATATGCCATCTTTTTTGTCTTTGTTGATTATCCTATCCCCATGTTGACTCTGTACTTGAATGATGTATCCATTGTGTTGGGAATCTCCCATACGATACGTCTTGTTGTTGAGCACAAGATCTCTTCTGGTCTTATATGTTGCTTTCTTATTTGTCTTGGGTCGTGTTACGTTACAATTATGGTATCAGACATACGTTGTTGAATTTCAATACTACGCGATAATTACCGCCTTTTAACAACTATTAGCGTAGTCATAAATCTACAAATCGGTACCCTGATTAAGAATCTACTATGTACTAGGTATAAATAGTATACAAGTGAACAATCCAGTGTCCAGTCACCAGTGTCTCTTGAAACGGAATCAAGACCAAGTTCTTCCTTTGACATCCTTCAACTCCTCTTCTGTCATAACCTTACCAGTAGTGAAGTAACCAGCGTTGATCTTAGCATCGATTTCAACACGAGAGTCTGGTGGGATCAGCGAATCTGGGATTGGGATTCTTTCCACAATCGAGATACCTTGTTCCACAATGGCATCGTGTTTCATATTCGACATGGAGAGCATACGGTCAATCTTGGTGATACCCAACCAATGTAAAACATCTGGCATCAACTGCTGGAATCTCATGTCTCTGACACCAGCAATGCATTCTGTTCTGTGGAAATACTCAGCCGCAGTGTCACCTCCTCTCTTTCTGGCGTTGTAAACCAAATACTTTGTAACTTCACCCAATGCACGACCTTCTTTTCTGAAATACACGACAACACCGGATCCTCCATTCTGGGCCTCTTTGACAGCCTCTTCAATACCAAAGATCAAGTAAGGACGGCATGTGCAAATGTCAGAACCAAAGACATCAGAACCGTTACACTCATCATGGATTCTCAAAGCCAACTTCTTGTCAGGGTTGGAAACATCAGCAGGGTTACCAAAGATGTAGACGGTAAGACCACCAATTGGAGGCATGAACACCTTAATGTCAGGTCTCGTAATCAACTCTGGATACATACCGTTGGTGTCTTCAAACAAAGCCTTTCTGAGCTCTGGTTCTGTGATTCCAAATCTTTCAGCGACACCTGGCAAATACCAAACTGGCTCAACGGCAACCTTGGAAACGTTCAAGTCACCATTGGAGTTGATAACAACCTTACCATCGACTTGTAATCTTCCGAGATCAATTGCCTCCTTCATCTCAGACAACTGCATGTGAGCCTTGGTAACGGAAACGGTTGGCTTGATCTCAACGTTCTCAGACTTGCCAACATCAGAAAACAACCAAGGAACCAAGTGGCCGAATGGGTCCATGGAGACGATCTTCTCCTTGTCACCCCACTGTGGCTGTTCAATGATCTCGAAAGCAGGCTCTGCGTTGGTGTAGTCGGCAACGTGGGATGGGTCCAACTGTTTGGAAGCAACGGCCAAAGCGTGGTAGACACAGTAGGAACCAGCATTGGCACCGATGGCGTTGTGCTTGGCGAGACCATCACCGTATCTGGCAGCGACGATAGGACCTCTGACGGTAGGATCAGAGTGTCCCCAGCTCATTGGAAGAGGCTTGGAGTCCTTGTCATCGGTGTAAGTGGTGAGGACAACGTCGCTGAAGTCGAAGGCAGTCTCGTTCTTGAGCTTGATGTCTGCATGTTTGCAAGACTTGGAGTGGGCGTGACCCAAGGATGGCTGCGAGGTCAGGACTGCGGTTGGGGCCATTGTTGTTGTTGTTGTTGTTGTTGTTGTTGTGTAGCGCTATCAGTAGTAGTGCAAGGACAGCGGCTGTGGCGGGTAACGTGGATGACGGTCTGAGTGTGGAGCTTAGAGACGTCTGTGAGTTGTGGTGGTACGTTCTTGGTACCTTGTAAACGCTGTTGATGGAGTTACTGGAGAAGAGGCTCAGGTGCAGCAACAACAGGGCGGGCAGTGCCCACTATTTATACACAGCGGCTAGCCCGCCATTGCCACCCATCAAGGCCTTTGGTGAGCGGGGCCCCGGGGGAACATCTCCGTGGGCGATAAGACGTTTTCCGTCGGGGCTACTGGCCCACTTGACACATGGGTGCGGTACGCGCCACACTCTGTAGCTATCGCGATTACGTCAGCGCCACAGATAAGGATAGCTGCGGGCCACCCGGACACCACGCCTTGTACAGTTGGCCTGGAACGGTGAACGCTGAGCCGACGCTGTTCTCCGACGGCGATGGAGAAAGATCACCGTGTGATGTATTGTCTAGCGAGGACAATGGTAGGGCTACTTTGGGATTGGAGTGAGGTGCTGGTTTGACATAACACCGTCGGTTTTGCGGTCAAGGGCCCGGGTGCGTGGATGCTATGGTCCAGTCGATGACTAAGCATTACACTACAAGTTTACCTAATCACGGTTGCGAGCCCGCGCCAGTTTTTGTTGGGCTTTCATGCTTTCATACCCAGCTTGCTATGAGTGTTTACCTTTTGTGCATCGACACTTTGAACCCATCCAAAGCAACACACATTGAACGGAACGGGAACATAGCTTGACAACAGAATGGACTTCACACAGAGCAAACCGAAGCTTTTACCGCAACCGAAGTGTGAACTGTTGGGGCCTGTGTCGATCCTGATACAGTCGTGTCTTGGTCTCATAGCCATGTCATCGTTGGTGCTGAAACGGTTGTACGAACACCCAAAACGACCATGGCAAGTGTGGTTCTTTGATGTGTCGAAGCAACTTTTGGGTTCGCTGGGTATACATCTCTTGAATCTCTTTGTCTCACTGATCAAGTCACACTCCATGATGTTTGTGCTCGGTGGCGATGCCCCAGCTCCTGGCAATGGAGGCGACGAAGACATTGGGGAATGTGACTGGTACTTTCTCAACTTACTCATGGACACCACCATCGGAGTACCCATACTGTACATCTGTCTCATTGTTGTCTATACCGTTTGTGAGTTCTTCCAGATCAAGGGCATCGAGAGTGGTAACTACGGCCAGCCACCACACTTCATTCCATATCTGAAGCAACTTTTTATCTTCTTTGTTGCATTGACAATGATGAAATGTTTGATTTATCTCCTTCTTTACATCCCAATCTTTGCCATATATGCAAACTGGGTGCTCAGTTGGTCAGATGGGTTCCCAAACTTACAGATTGTACTTGTGATGCTTGTATTCCCCATCATGCTCAACTGTTTCCAGTATTACGTTGTTGATAACTTGATCAAGTTCCCCAACAAACAGTTATGAGGTCAACACCATGATATATGATGCCATTCTATAGAGTCCTACTGTGTATTCTTATATCGATATGCATTTGTTTTGAGGTTATCTGTATAACATGTGTGCTACTATAGTTTGCCGCTGGATGTATAAAACTGGCCTGTGCTAGTATATGAAGATACATGTAGAGGGTCCATCCTGCATAGATCTCAAAAGCTCCAAATTACCCTCAGTCAATCCTCAATCTTGATAGCAGAACTGATCCTTATCAACTCTGACCCTTTCAGATTGAAGTTTGTCTTATTCAAATTCTTCATAAATTCATAAATCTCAACGTTATCATTCATAGTCATCAATCGTTCTTCAAAAATCTTGAACAATGCAATAGAACTCTTTTGCATCTCAACGTATCCATTCAACATCAAATTATCCCAAATCCTGAAGACAATCTGTGCAGATAAAGAATCTGTGAAAAGACTCATAAACCAATTGAAACAAATAGGTTCCAATTCAACGTCATTTGTCATTAAATGATCAAACAATTTGGGTAACTGTTCTTTGAAGTTGGATTTCAATCGATTCAAATCGTTCTTGATGTTACTCAAATTGAAGAACCCATTTGGTAATACATTTTCAATCAATCCAATGAAAGCCCAAAATGCATCTTCCTCACTTTGGAACACAAGTAATAGATTAGCAACGATGAAGTTCATACCTTGGCAATAACCGATTGTAGTATACTTCCTCGCAAATGCAATCAACACGTTCTGTAATTTCTCCAATCCAGGACCATTATCTTTGAAGAAGACGTTGAATGGCATAGTTCTGTAAAGATCCAATTCAATCTGTGCCTCCGCCTCTTTATTCTCTTGGTCCCCATTTAACAAAAGCTGATATTCACCTGGATTCATCAAATGTTTCGAACCTGATAACTCAGACCAAACTTTTGGTCTATACTTCATTGGTACTCCATTCTGGACCAATTTGATAAAAGTTTTCTGTAATGGTTTGTAATGTCTGATGTTCTTACCGTTGATGAGGAACCAATCCCCATTCGTCTCATGGTTATCCATCAACGTCACTTTCTTGATGAACTCATCCCATTCTTTGTTTGTCTGTTGTTGTGACTTGTCATAGTCATTTGCAATTGATAAGAGCTTTGTCGTTAAGGTTGTCGTTGATGGCATTGATGATGATGAAGTGGTTGAGTTTATCAATGCATGAGATGACCGGTTTTGTTTGTTGTCATAAAGAAATCCAAACTGATCAACGTAGTCTCTGCTTGTAGTGTTCGATGATGGTGGTGGGTCCGTGAACAGTGTTGAATTGAAGTTCTCCATTTCAACGGGGACTAGTCGATGTGTTGGTGTTGTTGTGGTGAGTGTAGTTGTATTTGTGATTGCGTCATGAACAGGTTGTGGGACGTGATTGAGAAGTCTTGAAGACACGGTGTTGAGGATGGAGTTTGATGTTTCTCTCTGTATTGGAGCTGGTGGTGATGATAGAGAATGTGGTCTTGTCATTCTCTTTGGGGTGATTGTCACGTTTGCGTCATCAACACTGGAAGAAGACGAGTTTCTGTGTGTTTGTTGGGAGCTTATAGGAGAGAACTCATCAGACGAGGCTTTTGAATGGGCACCAGAGTGTAGGATACCGTCTTCCATGGCGTCTGAGATCATGCCTTGTAGGTAAGAGTCATCGGATTGTAAGCTGTCCATTCTCTCTTTCAGCAATGCGTCCACTTGGCTCGTGGTGAAGCCCATCTCTTGTAGCAGCTTGACCAGCACGTTCTCCTTGCTGCTGTACCGCTTCTGGATCAACGACAGCTCTGCTTCACGCCGTGCCAGGTCAGTGGACAGCTGTCTTATGAGCGTCACTGCCCCGTACCGCCGTATCAGGTGCTCAATGGACTGGTTCGACGACATGTGGATGTTCCCCGGGATAGTGTCGGCATTCAGGGCCTCCTGGTGGAAAAGGTCTCCTTTGGACGACGTTCTCGAGGCGATGCTCTCCACAGAGACAGTCGAGTGCAGTGGGGCGTGTACCGCCACGTCGTTCAGCGGCTCCACTAACGAGTCCTGCTCCCTCGCCACCTGCCGCCGTCTTCCCCTGCCGTGTGCGTAGGAGATGGAGCGCGATCGGTTCAAGGACACGTGCTCCGAGAGGTCCATCTGTGCTGTTTGTTGTTTGCTGGAGTTGCTGTGGTTGGTGCTCAAGTTGCTTCTCCAAACGTAAACAAAGAGAGTTGACAGGTTTGCCGCCAGGCACGGTGGTCTTGTGGTGTCCGGGTGTTATATTATCGGTAGGAGCAGCATTAATACAGAGCATTTAAGCCAAAGCATTTTCCATGGAGGAATATTCAACATTTTGGTATACGGTTTGTAGTCTAAGCACAACCCTGACAGCCCTAACGCCGTACTAGTGAAGCTGCTCGTACTATAGCTGTTTACATTATCTGGAGTACATGATTGTGTTCGTCCCCTGCCGTCCACTCGACGTTAGTAAGGATGATCGTCTGTGTTGCTTGCCTGTACATTTGATACTTGATCCGTCTTCCCGCTGGAGACGCTGTACGGTAGGCCATTGAGGCTACTGTCTACTAATACTATAATACAAATGATATGAGCAATGCCTTTACCCAATTTGGTGGAAAGCGCATGGATATTTATAGGTGGATTATGGTGGATTGCCGGGCGTGAGCGGCCTCGACTGTGTAAACCTCAAGGCTCACGCATATGGGCCTTACTGTTTACATCCACGGCGCTGTGATTGGGCGTAGGAGATCCCAGAACACACAGGACTGATAACTGTGCGCTCCAGAAGTGGAAGCGGAGATACAGCTTTCAGGACCTCTTCCAACTTCCAAGCTTAGGATCGTATTGCGTCTGAGACTCGTGCGTACGTATGTATGTGTGGCCGCTGTACGAGTGCTTCCAGATAGGTACAAAGACCGGGGCCTGAACGGGTCCAGGGGTACACTGGGGGATATACAGGGGGCATTAAAAGAAGGCCTACCATGTCCGCTCTCTGAACAGTGTATCTGTCTTCCCTCTGTTCCTATCTGAAGCCTTTCCATCTCCTAGAAGCTAGCACGTTTAAGGGTTGAACAAGGGTCTCGAGTCTCAGCCACAGCGGACTGGGTCTGCAGCGGAGGAACCTACAAGCTGTTTTTATTACTCCGGTGCATTCTTATGTACAGCTGTCTTGAACACTGTACCAACAACAACCATTTACAACGCTTTGGCCCCATGAGGTCCGTGTCTTTCTTTGAAATTCCAGCTTCCAAGCGTCAGACTCAGACCCTTGTCGCAGACTCACAGCTCACAGTCCGGCAATCACCAAATATTGTCGATCTCCTCCTGCCGGGACTTTTACGTAAACCCATGAGATTCCTCCATGTTCACGAATCACAACACAAGGGTGCCTGATCTTTGCTCTTTGCAGCGTGAATTTGCTTGGCCCAGTGGCAGGAAGCAAGATCCATGATCAAGAGCCCCCACCGTCCCGGCCCCCAGGCGCAAACTGTGCGTACTTTTTTGTTCGGTGTAGTCCGGCGCAGGGGTTGAGGACACTTTGATCCGTGGAATTTGACTACTTTCGCACAGACAACTGAAATGTTAGGCTACTGTTAATAGACCTCATTCAATTGGTCAATTGCCCGCCTTCTAGAGATCTGTGTCAGTTCCACGCCTGATGCCCGCTGTCACCTGTGATCTTCCTTTGTCTAACAAGGTCTGCATGGAACTGTCGCCCTAATTCGGCACATGCATCGCTTCCTTGTTGTCTCTGACATCTGCCCTTTAACCTTATATATAACAGGGCCCATCCCCTGCTGCCATGTCGTCGATTCCAGGGTCTTCTCCGCAAGCCAAATGCTCTTGAAAACACTGGCCTTTGTTGGCCTCTCTTTCGCTGCTCCAATGGGCTTCTCCTCCCATGAGAAGGACCTCTGGCAACCAACAGACGTCATCCCGTATAACGCGACGGTCCACACTTACGACTGGAACCTCACCGTGGAGTCCCGTAACATCGACGGTAACTACAGAGAGACGTTCCTCATCAACGGCCTGATGCCAGGTCCTGCCATTGAGGGAGCACAAGGAGACTGGGTCGTCGTCAACGTCCACAACTTCCTCACGGTGCCAACAACCGTCCATTTCCATGGCATCCACAACAAGAAGACCCCATTCTCGGACGGTGCTGCTGGTATCTCCCAATACCCAATCCTCTCCGGTGACTCCTACCAGTACGTCATTGAGCTCGAGCAGTACGGTATGTTCTGGTACCACTCCCATTACAGAGCATACAACAACGACGGTATCATCGGTCCTATCTACATCACCCCGGGCAAAGACGTTGAAAGACCATACGCCGACATCGTTGACTCTGATGAAGACGTTGCATTGCTGGAAGAGTTGGAGAAGTCTCCACAGACTCTGATGTTCTCTGACTGGTTCAAGGACACTTATGACTCCATCGCTTCCAAGATGTTCAGTTTCGGTATGGATCCAACTTGTATCAGAACAATGTTGACGAATGGTAAAGGTCGTCACATTTGTATGGACTCGGAGACTATGAACAATGAGGCTGTGACGAAGACAACTAAATTGCAAGGAATGACTGCTACAAACTCAACAAACATCGACTCTTATGGTTGTTTGGACTTGGGTATCCTCAATGGATTCACTACTGTCGACTACGACAAATCCCTCTTGTTATTCCCAGGTTATAACACCGAGTGTGTCAACTCTACCACTGACGTTGAGATCACTTACACTTATGGCAACAAATACATCATGCTCAACTTGCTCAACACCGGTGGTGAGTTCTCCAAGATGTTGTCGATCGATGACCACAACATCACCGCCATTGCCGTTGATGGTGCTTTCATCCAGCCAATCACTGGTCAACAGCTCTATTTGCCAATTGGACAAAGAGTCACTGCCATTGTCGAGACTGATTCTTCCAAGCATGAAGACGTGACGAAACCATTTGCCATTAGAACTGCTTGTAATGACATGCCACAGATCATTGAAGGCTTGTCATATTTGGTGTATGGAGGTGCTAATGCAACGAATGCCACAGATCTTCAATCATTGACATATACGGAGGCAAACGGTGTTCAGTACCAGAACAGAGGTGCTGTGTTGTTATCTGATGACTACACTCTCATTGATCCTCGTGTGTCTTCTCCATATGACACAACGTTGACTCCACCAACAGGAGCAGCAGATCATACCATTTACTTATACTTGAACCGTTTGGGACAGACTGAATTTGCCATCAGAAACAACGTTACGATGAGTGCCGGTATGGAGTTGGATGAACCATTCTTATTCATTCAAAAAGAACAACCATATGTCAACTTGACCGAAGAGTACTCTGAGACGTTGATCGATGTTGGTATTAAGAAAGGCGATGTTGTTGATATCATCTTCCAGAACTCTCCTATTGCTGACCATCCAATGCATTTACACGGGCATACGTTCTGGACATTGGCTTATAACGATTCTGTTTCCGTGTTCCCATACTCCTCTGTTGAGGAGGCAATTGACGCTGGTGATGAGGACATGTTTAACTTTGACACAACCCCATACGTTGATGGTGTCGCGGTGTTGACTGGTGGTTATGCCGTTGTTAGATTGATTGCTGATAATCCTGGTGTTTGGATGATTCATTGTCATATCCAAACTCATGTGTCTGCTGGTATGTCAGCAGCTTTCGTTTCTGCTAAAGACGAGATCGGTATCATCCCAAAGAGCTTGCTTGGACAGGCTCATGCTCAGTATGACAGTATGGACATGTTAGTTCCCTCCATGTTGAATGTCACTTTGACTTGAGTCTATGGGGGCTGCGCAATGTGCATTATTAAAACTAATAAGAGAGGCTTGATGTATATCAGGTGTGTATGTGTGAGGACTCAAGAGAAGTGTAGAGAGTAGTGTGTAAAAGATCTACAGTGTGGGGTTGTGCACTGTAGGTGTAAAGTGTGGAGTGCTACTAGTACGTGATTACACAAACAATTATGAAACAAGATTACTTTTTTATTGATTAAATTATGAGACGAACTGAACGGGTTTCTAGTATGCAAGAGTATAGTACAATTCTTAGAACTGCTTTGTTGGGAAGAAAGAGGAGTAAGCGGACAAAGCTGGGGAACCACCCAAGTGGACGTAAAGGACGTTGGCACCCTCTTCGAAAGCACCTTCCTTGACCAACTGGATCATACCCTGCATGGACTTACCCTCGTACACTGGGTCTGTCAAGACACCTTCTGTCTCGGCACAGAGTCTGATGGCCTCAATGGTACCCTCGTTTGGAACACCATAACATGGGTGGGCGAAACGTGTGTCCAAAGTGTAGTCGTCAAAAGTCTTGTCCAAACCGATGAGCTTGGCGGTGTTGTTGGCGATTCTCAAAGTCTGTGTCTTGGTCTTCTCTGGGGTGAAAGAGGCGTCGATGGCAATGACATCCTTCTCACGGCCGTACTGGGCGAAACCGGCAATCAAACCAGCAGTGGTGGAACCGGTGACACAACAGACGACGATCTTGTCGAACTTGATGCCCTTCTCCTTCTCGTACTCGACAACCTCATCGGCGAAGCCAACGAAACCGAGACCACCCTTTGGGTGCTCGGAACAACCGGCTGGGATTGGGTATGGCTTCTCACCCTTGTCCTCGAGCTCCTGGAGAGCGTTCTTGAAGGATTCTCTGATACCAATGTCGAACTTGTCCTCGATGACACGGACGTCGGCGCCCATGATACGGGAGAGCTCGATGTTGCCGACCTTGTTGTAGACGTCCTTCTCGGCCTCTGGGATAGGGACCCAGTCCTCCTGGATCAGGACACACTTCTTGCCCAAGTGTGCGGCGAGGGCAGCGACCATTCTGGTCTGGTTGGACTGGCGGCCACCGATGGAGACCAGGTGGGTGTAGTCGCCCTCGATGATGTCTGGGACGATGTACTCGAGCTTTCTGAGCTTGTTACCACCGAAGGCGAGACCGGAGTTGCAGTCCTCACGCTTGGCGAAGAGGTTGACCTTGCCACCGAGGGCCTTGGAGAGACCCTTGAGCTCGGAGATTGGGGATGGACCGTCGAAGGTGAGCTGGTACTTCTTGAACTGGGCGACGCCTGTGGTGGACATTGTGTTATACTGTTGTTGTGTGGTGGTGGCTTGTATGAGTGTGAGATCTTCGACAGGAGGCAGAGTCCCCAGACTTTATACCCAGCGGAGTGGAACAGTTAGCGCTGCAGTGTGTCGGGATGGCGCGCTTATCGTGGGGAGCTCGAGGGGCTCTAAACACTTGCCGCAGAGTCCCACAAGGTGCGCGTCGTGTCGGAAGGTGCCCGGCGGGTAAGCCATAGTACACTGTGGTTGTGTGTCTGGTGTGTTTACTGTGTGTTTCCACGTGTGGGTGGTCCGAGATCTGGGTGTGTCTCTGTGGTTGTGCCCTGTAGATGTTCCCCGCCCCGATCAACAGTCCAACTGTCGAAGCCTAAAGTGCGCCTATCCACCATACAGTCCACGTCCACAGGTCCACAATGGAGACGTCAGATCAGAGATGCACGGGCACCGTTGCACAGCCAAATCCAGTAAATTGCACCAATTGCAACGCCTTATCAGTGCTCTCTCGTCACCCGCTTGGAGGCCCAGGCTCATCGGCGCGAACCCCGATTAGGAATCTGACCCGAGCCCCGGACACCATTTTATAAAGCTGTTGGATCTGCCCTTTGATCTGTGTTCTTCTGGTGCTGGTGGTTACTGTCACCACACAGACACACAAACATGGGCCAGGTTCCATCCGTCGAGAAGATCTCCGAGAAGACCACGGTCACAATTGGCACTAAAGGTACCCTCACCGGCCTCACCATCAAGGAAGAGGGCACCTTGAAGCCTCTGACAAACCGTTTCTGCGGTGTCAGATACGCTCTACCACCAACTGGGGAGCACCGCTGGAGACGCCCACGCCCAATCCCAGCAGACTACGACTACACAGGCGAGTACTTCGACTTCCCAGCGCAGGGCGCACAGCCTCCGCTGCCTATGAAGGAGCTCGTCAACGTCAGAGCAGGCGCCGGCGTCGAGACCACAGAGGACATCACCTACCTGAACATCTGGGTGCCTGCCTCGGACAAGAACAAACCTGCCGAGGGCTGGCCGGTGCTCGTGTGGTTCCACGGAGGATGGCTCCAGTACGGCAAGGCCAACCACGCCGTCAACTTTGACCCAAGAGATCTCCAGAACGACGAGAAGTTCGACTTGAACTACATCCTTGTCGTCCCAGGTTACAGAGTCTCCTTGTTCGGTTTCCTTGCCTCCCAGGAACTTCTTGATGAGGACCCAATGTCTTCCAACTTCGGATTCTGGGACCAGAGAGCCGCTATTGAATGGACTTATGACAACATCAAGTACTTTGGTGGTAACCCAGAGCACATCTCCGTTGGTGGTCGTTCCGCTGGTTCTTACTCCACTTTCTTCCAGTTGTCATACGAGTTGTACCATCCACAGGAGAGACAGATCATCAAGCAGGCTTCCATGGTCTCCAACGCTCTCAGTGTCCAGCCAAAGGGGTTGGAAGAGTTGCAGAAACAGTTTGAAGAAGTTTACATCAAGTTGGGTATCGACTCTTCTCTTTCCGGTCCAGAGAAACTGGCCAAGTTGAGAGCCGTCCCACACACAGAGCTTCAAGAGTTGGTCTCCAAGTTGGATATGCACACTTTCAGAGCATTCACAGAGAACAATTTTATCTCTTCTTCTATGCTCAAAGACATCCAGTCTGGTCATTACGGTGCTTTGTGTGCTCAGAAGGGAATCAGATTGATCATTGGTGAAGTTGGTAATGAGCCATTGGTCTACGCAAACTTGAACACTCCAACTACTTTGGACGGTTTGAAACTGCAATTGAACAACTATTACCCTTCGAAAGTTGTCGACACCATTTTGGAATCATATCCTAAAGTTGATGCATCATTGGAGGCTTCTGACCCGGAGTTGTTCAAGCACAAGATCTGGGAACTTTATGGTATAATCGTCTCTGATCTCCAAGTCTCTGTCTCCTTACGTGGATTTGTCAAGAGATTGGTTGATGGTGGATTCCCATTGTCAAGCATTTACAGATACAGAATCGACTTCAGACCACAATGCTTGGATAAGTACGTCAAGCCTGAAGATGGTGTCCCACACAGTTCTGAGAACCATCTCTGGTTCTATGCTAGATTGGATGGTTTCTTACCTGAAGAAGAGCCAAAGATTCAGAAATTCTTGATCCCTTTCACACAGTTCTATAACTTCAAGCCAGTTGAGTGGGATAACTCAAAGATTGACTCTTACAGATACTTTGACAAGAGTGGTGAAACATATGTTAAAGACGATGAGTTCTGGGACTGGGGTATGAAGATCTCCGACGCTGTTTACAACGCTGAGTTGGAGGCTTAAACGATATAATATAAAGTGGTTATGATACAGACAAAACTTGCTGTAGATCATTAATGCATCGGTTAAGCTGGTTTCCGGTTGCCGCTATTGTCTCATCAAGAATCACCGCTTACACACACATGCGCTCTCTTCCGCCTTCTCCGTCGCTCATACTCCACCATCAGCGCATAGGCTCTTTTATTTATCTACAGCATCGAGATGGTCATTGGTCATTGGTGTGCAGTAGTTCCATGTTTCAATTGGTATACACATCGGTTAAAAGCGGCAAAAGTACAAAACATCAATTAGCTAGAAAGACTCCTCCTTGCCAGTCCAGTCAAAGATCTTACCAGAGTCATCCGTAGTGATCTTGTCCAACACAACGTTGATGAATCCTTCAGCAGCGACACTTGGCTCTTTAACATTGGCCAGAATCATCTTTTGAACATCCTCTGAGAATGAATCCTTAACGACTGTGAACCCATCGTTAAACAGGTCTGTCTTAGAAGAACCAGGGCTCACAGCAACGATAACGAACCCGTCTTCCTTCAACTCCAAAGCAGCACGCTGGACACCAAAGTTCAAAGCACATTTGGAGATGGAGTACACTGTTCCTTTGGTGCTGTTGCTCATCTTGTTGAACAACGAGCCAGCAAGCGAAGTGGTCATGAGGATCTTGCGAGTAGGCTTCTTCAACATGTGTGGCTTCAAAGCGTTGATGAGCTTCAATGGGCCAATCGTGTTTGTGGCGAAATGCGAGATGTACAGGTCCCATGGAGCATCGAGCAAAGAGTTTGGACCCTCGCAGGTTGCACTGTTGTTGATGAGGACATCGATTCCGTCTGGGGCAAGTGCGGAGACCTGGTCGCCAACGCCATTGACGGAGTCCTCGGATGACAAGTCAAGTGTGACAACCTTGATGTTCCCGTTGGACTGACGAAGGTTGGTGAATCCTGGACTGAGTCTGGATGTGGATCTGACCGTGGCGAGGACGATGTTGGACTTGTCCTTGGTTGCAGAGCGAAGGAGCTCGAGACCGATGCCTCTGTTGCAGCCGGTGATGAAGAATGTCTTGCCCATTGTCGTTCGTTTGTTGTTTGATGGTCGTTGAAATTGAAGGACAGTTCCAATATCAATAGGCCAGAGATGGGCCAGTATATGTGTTATATATAGGCCTTTCTCTCCGTTAAAACCGTTGCTCGGGAGTCGGAATGTTTTACTACCATATACAACTCTCGGTACATTCTACTACAAGCGGGAAATTTAACCGCTACCCCCGACGGCAGGACAATAGTTATGGGGCCATATAGACCCCTAAACCCCACACATTGACCGGCTCATACGGCGTGTCGCCTCTACTCGGGTCTCGGGTTTCGGGTAGTCACTTGTTGTGTGTAAGAGCATAAATTGGGGGAATTCTCTGCCATCAGCGCCAATTGGTGTCTGTAATAGAATATGTTTGACAAGTGTTGATCTAATGGCGCCTAATCGTCAGCCGTCATCCTGACCTTCGTATCCTGGACCTTCGCTTCGCCTCGGTAGGCTCCTACGGTAGTAGTCCTCCTCACAAGCCGCCTCAACACTTGTATGTTTGATACATAACATTGACTATTCAGTAGCTGGTCAACTCACCACTGAGAGAATAAGACTTACCGTTGTACTCAGGAGTGGTCTTGTAAATGACATTCTCAAACAAGGCCTCAGCAACAGTGGCAGGAGGTTTAACACCAGGAAGAACCATCTGTTGGACTTGTTCTGGGAAACGGTCCTTGATAACGTCCCAACCGTCGTTGAAAAGAGTAGTGTCAGTGGTACCAGGCTCCATAGTGACAACGGTGAACCCTTCTGGCTTGAGTTCCAAAGAGGTACTGATAGCACCAAGGTTCAAAGCTGCTTTGGAGATACTGTAGACACTACCAGGGGTGAATTGGTGATCACCGCTCATGGCGGCCAAAGCGGTAGTCATCAAGAAGATCTGACGAGTCTCCTTCTTAAGCATGTGTGGCTTCAACACTTTGATGAGCTTCATTGGACCAATGGTATTAGCGGCAAAGTGTGAGACGTAATCATCCCAAGAAGCGTTCAATGGGGTCTCAGCATCAGTGGCAGTAGCAGCATTGTTGATGAAGACATCGATACCTTCTGGGACCAATTGGGAAAGCTGGGAGTCAACACCTTCGATTGATGCCTCAGAGCTCAAGTCCAAAGTAGCGATCTTGATGTTGGTATTGGAATCGACAAGTGTTTGCAAATCACCAGTGACCTTGGCAGAATCACGAACAGTGGCAACAACAGTGTTGAAAGGGTCCTTGGAGACGTAACGGAGGAGCTCGAGACCAATGCCTCTGTTGCAGCCGGTGATGAAGTAAGTCTTGGTCATGGTGTTGTTTGTTGATAGATCTGTGGAGAGAAGTAGAAGAGTATACTGACCAGACAGCCAGATGTCTTCCTTTTATAGAATCACCTCTCTCCAGTGCTTAACATGCAGTGCGGTACCATTGAATCCTTCTCCAATGGCTTCATAGCTCATAGATCCCCAGTCAATACTACATAGATCCCTTAGTGCCATACAACGACTGGTCTAAGCGGGCAATGCACCCGTTAGCACCGTCAATAGAGCAATTTCCATGCATCTATCGGCCCGTAAACCCCATACAGCTGTCAGTACTAGACGACTGTCTGCTCATCACCAGTTAGCAGAGCATAGAATTGGGAAGCTCTTTGCCGTTAACGCCGCTGTTGACGGCTTGCTCCGTAAATCTAAGGCCAGGGCTGCGTAACCACTTTTGCTTATATAAGCACATTTATTACGTCATATCTGACTAAGCGATATCGGCACCGCTTCTCCGGACTCGGCCAAGAAATAGAGAAAGAAGGTCATTTTCATGTTTGAAAGAGATACAAGCGGATTAGTAAAGCGTCAGATCAACACATACAAAGCACACATATAAACACACACACGATGATCACGCTAAGGCTTCTCTCCAGACCCACCAGACCCACCAGAGGCAGCCTCAGAGCCCTTTCATCGTCAACGAAAACACTCGATACACAGACACAGACGACGCCACAGGCTTTCAAAGCAGAGCCGCTGAGATTCTATGGGAATACCGAGATCGCGGGGTCAGCTGAGGACCGTATGAAGCATGTGTTTGGTGGACGGCTGGAAGGAGGCGAACGGATGGCGTCATCGAGAAGAGACGTTGGACAGCCACGGGTGATTGCTGGTGTTAAAGTACCTGACAGACCCACAGAGCCGGACAACTGCTGTATGTCTGGCTGTGTCAACTGTGTTTGGGAGCAGTACAATGACGATATCAGAGACTGGAGGTCCAAGAGAAACGAGGCCGCGATGGAGTTGAACAAGACCGAGGACCAATGGCCTGGTGATTTCCATCCACCTTTGAAAGTGTTGGAGTTCAAGAACGTTCCAAAAGAGCTGAGAGCTACCAAGAGGAAGATGGCTAAGGGCACCAAGAAGCTCAGTAGTGCCGCTTACTTCCCAACGGCGGGGAAACCAGGAGCTCAGAACTTGGAGAAGAAAGAGGAACTGCCAGTGGAGGATGATGGTTGGGATAACGTCCCTGTGGCGTTCAAGGCATTTGCTGAGAACGAGAAGAGGTTAAAGGAGAAGAAAGAGAAGAAGAGACAAGAATTACTGGAGGCTAAGAAGACGTTAGAGGCTAAACTGGCGATGGAAGAGGTACAGAAATCTGGGTGATTATTACTAGAGGGTTATCAATACCATGTATTACAAGGTGTATTTATATTTATACTTGAGCATTTGCATTATGACTACATGTAGCACTGTAGATACTAATCAAAGTATATAGGGTTAATCTAAATAAAGGCACATCTTGAAGAAAGAATAAGAAGCTTATGAGCTTCACGAGAAGAATCAAAAAGAAAGTCAATAAAACACCGAGATAAGAGTTTCATCTCAAAGACAACACCAAAACACCACATGGTCATGTAGATCTATACGACCATGACCATGAATTATAGAGTACAAAAGAGAAAGAAGACTCTCTAAATCAAAGCCAAAACGGCCATGATGACACCCATGCCAACACCAGTGACTGGGGCCAACATACCCGCTTGACCCTTGGAAGATGAAGTAGTTGAGTCACTAGCGGAAGCGGAAGCAGAAGACTCAGAATCAGAAGCACTAGAAGAAGGCTCAGACTTGGTGGAAGCCGTGGTGCCACTCTGTGTGTTAATCTCATCAGCAGAGTCAAATGAAACGGTATAAGAGTCAACTTCAGCACTGGAAACGTCATTGATGGTGTAATTGGACTGCTTGGCCTCAACGTTATCCAAGAGCTTTCCAATGTTTGTTGAGTTCATACCGTATTTGATCAAAGCGGCAATGGAGTCCGGTTGGTCTGGGAGGTCAAAGTCAGCACCAAAGTCAGGGTAAATGGAGGTGATGTAGTCAGCGTCACAGTCTGGAGCATCTGTGTCTTCAACGTCTGACTCGTAGATTGTTGGGATGGTAAGGTTCTGGTACTGAGCACGAAGGTTTGTGAAGTCGTCGAGGTAAGTCACAGTGCCATCGTCGTCAATCTCCACAACACCGTAGTTGGAAGCCTCTTCTGAGTACTCATACACCAGTCCACCAGAGAAAGTGTTGATCAGCCCACCAAAGATACCATCTGGGATCTCGTCAAATGTTCTTGGGCTGACGGTGTTGCAACCAAACTCAGAGAAGATCAATGGGATCGTCGTGTTGCCCAGAGTCGAGTTCAAGACGTCATAACCAGAGGAGTCCCAGTCAGAGATACCAGAGCACCACGCATAGGAGTTCAGGCCCATGAAGTCGGCATGGGACTCGTCATCGTCCTCGCCGTCAATGTGGCACTGCATGTACTCCAGCGTGGCTCTGGACAACGTGGTACCGTCAGCGGCAGAGTAACCAACTGGGATCGTTCTGTTGGAGTTCTGCGCGATGTACTCCTTCATGTCCCTCTGCACGGCCCTGATGTACTTTGGCGTGGTCTCCGCGTAGTCGTCCTGGTCGTTGATGACCTCGTTTCCGGAGAAGAAGCCCAGCACGTTCGGGTAGTTCTTGAAAGCGTCGATGAAGCTGAAGACGTGCGACAAGTAGACGGAGTTGTAGGTTCCGGCCGGGTCTGCTCTGTTCAGGTTCGAGCCGTACTCGCCGTTGTTGACGTCCAATAACAAGTAGATACCCGCGTTGTTGTAGATGGTCATGCACTCGTCGTGGTTGAGGTCCGGGTTCAGAGAGTAGATTCTCACGGTGTTGACTCCCAGCTGCTGGAACACATAGACGTCTCTGTAGCACTGCTCGACGTCGGTCAGAGAGTCGTAGCCAGAAGAGGAGTCATACCCGGAAGAGCCTCCAATCAGGTAGTCGATTCCCTCCACAAAGTAGACAGTTCCGTCCACAGAGGCGTCCGTGTTTGGCTTGATGAAGCGGTGGCCCTTCGTGTCCAGGGCAATGAGCGCCTGGGCAACAGCGACCAGAGAAGCGAGTGACAAGACCTTCATTTTGTGTCTTTTCGTGTGTTCGATGCCTCTGTGTATGTTTATGTCCACAGGTGAAACGTGAGACGAACCATTGGTTTTTTTGTAAACAGAGAGGGGAAACGAGTGGTTGTCGCGGCAACGCGTTTAGTGCGCATGTGACGCGTAAACACTAAACCATAATACTGGTCGTTTGCGGGTGATTTTGAATGGTAAGATGTGGATATCTTTTGATTATATGAGTCTGTGGCATTGGTTTAGTATGTATACGGACTCTCGTACCTATAACTCTCATGATAAGCCCATGGATCCCATGGTTATATAATCAGCCCCTTAGTTACGCGTCTCTTGTTGTTGTCTATAAACAGGTATATTTCAATATGTACAGCTATTCACACCCTCTTCACGTGGTACTCCTTCAACACCGAATCGCTCACCTCACTTGGACTCATCACCACCAGATCAGTTCCGTTCTGTGTCTTTGGGAACGCCACAACGTCTCTGATGCTCGAGCTTCCAATGAGCATAGCACACATTCTATCGAATCCAATCGCTAAACCGGCGTGTGGTGGACATCCCATCGACAGCGCCTGCAACAGATGGCCAAACAGTCTGTCGGGGTCAGAGACTTTCAAGATCTCAGTGAAGATGTACCTTTGTAAATTCGAGTCGTGGACTCTTCTCGATCCACCTCCAAGTTCAACACCGTTGATAACGAGATCGTAATGCTCACCTTTCACAAGCAGTGGGTCTGTAGCCAGCAGCTCATAGTGTTCTGGCTTGGCCATTGTGAATGGGTGGTGTGTTGATTGGAGTGAAGTCATGTCGTACTGTGGATAATCAGTCTTGGAATCAGTGGATAACTCCTGTGGGGAGAACAATGGGAAGTCTTCAACCCAGGCACCAACGAATGAAGCTGGACGTTTCCAATCCTCTGGGAACTCAGTGATGGCCAATTGTCTGAAACGACCCAATGGTGTTGGGTTCTCATATGACAGTTGAGCTCTGGTAGAGAATGCAATGACATCTCCAATCTGAACGTTCAACAGAGACTTCATGCCTTGAGAGTCATGGATATCAACCATGGAAGATAATCTGGAGGTCCAATTCTCAAAGTCATATTCATTCTTGATTGGGAGGATGATTGGTTTCCTGTTGCGGTACTCAGCACCATCAAACAATTTCTGTGGAAGTTTCTTCATGCCTTTAGAAATGGCACCACGTAGGACACATGCTTCAAAAACAGGGAACCCTTGGTCTTCTTTTGCAGTGGCAAATTGACTCAAATCCTGGATGACAATGGTTGATCTCAGGTCTGGCTTATCAATACCATACTTGGACAATGCTTCTTCATAGGTCAAATGAACCAACTCTGTGTCTTTAACACCGTCAATACCATCAACGGTATAAATCTTTTCATTTGCAACTTTTTCCCAAACAGTCTTCATCATTCTTTCAACAACATTTTGGACATCTTTCATATCAGCAAATGACATTTCCAAATCAATCTGTGTGAATTCCGGTTGTCTATCACTTCTCAAGTCCTCATCTCTAAAACATCTTGCCAATTGGAAATAGTTCTTAACGCCACTAGCCATGAGTAATTGCTTATACTGTTGAGGACTCTGTGGTAATGCGTAGAACATACCATCACGACGTGTTGGTACAAGGAATTCACGTGCTCCTTCAGGTGTTGATTTGAATAGAACTGGAGTTTCAATCTCTGTGAAATCTTGTGATATCAACGCCTCTCTGACGACTTGAGCAGCCTGAGATCTTTTCTTCAATGCTGCTTGGAAAGAAGGTAAACGTAGTTGCAAGAATCTGTACTGCTGTGGATACTCCGAAGGTGTGTTTTTCAATGATTCCAATTGTGCCGGGATGATGGAAGACCCATTAAGTGTAGTGTATGTGTGTATGGCCAAATCCCAACGAGAGGAGTCCTCTTCTTCACCGGGTTTAGCATGACGTTTGACGATGGCTCCAGTGATGGCAACACAGTCTTCGACTTGAGCATCTTTCAAATGGTTGACAAGTTCATCACGAGCCAATAACTGTGTATAGTTCCCTTCAAAGTCTCGTAGTGTTGCAAATGCAATTGACTTACCAAGTTTCTTGGGTTTACGCTCGATCCAACCAGAAATCGTGACGGTTTCGTTCCATAATGAGGTTATGTTACTGTTGATCTGTGAGACTGTATGTGTGTTTTTGGGGAAAGAGACTGTACTTTTTTGTTAGCAAAAGCTCCATAAAGAAAGAGGTATAAAGAACGTACACTTCTGTATCGTTGACTCTTTTGGTGGGAGTTCCAACGAACGCTTCAAAGAGCTTGAAAAGGGACGTAAATGGCGGGGGTTATGACTCTTCCATGAGCGGAGAGCATAAAGCATCCTGAAGTTTGAAGCCCAAAGTATGGTTCTATAAAGAGAGTGTTCTGTCCTTAAAAGGGTATGTTGATTTGTCGGGGAAAAGTGGACTGTTAGTCACGTGACATTCTGATTCCAGTCACGTGACTCATCAATCACGTGATAAGCACGTGACGCTGGAATAAAACTACAACTTCAAGATATTCGGTGTAAGCTCACAGCTTTTGAACAGACATGCTTATACACAAGTGTCTTATACATCGGCCATATGCAAATCTGGGCTCTCCAATTTACCAGGAAGATCAAACACTTTCAAAGAACCATCCAAGCATACGGCAGACATGACATTATCGATAACATCAACTTCCAAGACTGGCGAATCTGTAGAGACTTCAATGATGCTGTTGATTTTTTTGGATTGTAGAGACCATATGACGACTGTTCCTGTTTCTGAACCTGATGCACTGGTAAGGTATAGTTAGTATAAAGAATTCTCTGTAGTAGTAAATGAAAATGAGGGATGTACTCACATGAATGTCTCTTCACCAATGGAAAGGAAGCGACTAGAACAAGAATGTTTTTCAATGTGTGAACCTTGGTAAGTCTTCACCACTTTGTTATCCATGAAATCCCATAGTCTCAAAGTGTTATCCAGTGTGGAAGCCAACAAGTATTTTGAATTTGGACTGAATCTGATGTATGCCACCGGGAATGAACTATCACCTTTGTCATAGATCAAAGTCTTTAAGCATTGGCCTGATTCTGTATCAAACAGTCTGATCATACCGTCATAACTCGCACTTGCAATGATTGTACCGTCCCAAGATAGATCTATTGATGCAATTGGATCCGAGTGAGCACTTAGTGTTTTCAAGCATTTGCCTTGTAATGGGTCCCATATCCGTATAGCCTCGTCTGATGAGCCCGTGATGATGAGGTTCCCTTTGTAATTGTATGATAAACAGGTGACATGGTACGTGTGGCCTTCCATCAATCGTACGCATTCGCCGTACTCAACGTTCCAAACTCGGAGTGTAGTGTCATCTGACACAGAGGCAATGTGTTGAGAGTCTGGTGACCAAGACAGATCGTTGATACCACGTGTGTGACCAGCCAGGACACGAACAAATGAGAAGTCCTCCAATTTGAAGACCATTATTGAACAGTCAGCAGAGGCTGTTGCGATGTAAACACCATTGGGTGACAGTTTGGCCGTTGTCGTTTGCAAAGAGTGCGGTGTTTTGGCAGAGTACCGTTCTCTCGTGAAAGGTGGCATTACTGTGATAGTGAGACTCTTCAATTGTGAGTCTTGGGTACTTTGTGTATACGTTCAGCGTATGATTTGTATGGTCTTTTGTGTAACGATGAAGCTGTTTTGTGTTCTCGGGATATCCATGTGGTGTCCGGGTTTTCGCGAATATCGAATTTATCGCGATTTGCCACTGAACACTTCACACACTTAAGAGGTAAACAGATAGGGATAAAAGCACTACAAACACCACAAACAATGGTACGTATGGCCGAGACAACCTCATATTCGCAACCCCCGCATGCAGTTCACCTACTAACGCTCTTCAAAGTCCCTCAGAATCACACCAAACACACACACAGCCTCCGTCGACTCGACAAAGTACGGTGAGGTTGCACCATCGGCACCAGCGCTCCAGGACATCCTTAGAACCAACGAGGGTCCGCTGTCGATCGCCTCGAAGGTCAATGGTCGCCACCCGTTGGAAAGCCGTCTCCAAAACTGGGAGTCCACGCAGCACGAGCTCAGAATGGAGCAGTATCGCCGTTTGTTCGGTGCTGCCGAGCCAATCAAGAGAGAGATGGAGCTGAAGATCGTCGAGGCCACAGACTTTGTTCCCTCTGTGCTTGGAGGCAGCTCCAACGTCCACAGAGACATCCTCCTGAACAAAGACACCAGCATCGACTGGGAGGAGGTGTACACAGGCTTTGAGCACAGATCTGCCGAGTTGCACACCGAATTGGAGAGAAAGATGGGCATTTAACCGGTGCAACTGTATGATATGACTTATAACTGTTTCTCTGTAGACCTGTGTGTGTAAATACCGTTCATCGTAGGAGTAGTAGACTGATATACCACTACTTATCAAGTGCAAGTGCCCCGTAACCACTCTACTGCCATTTCCCCTCGTGCCAATTAAAGCGTCCAGAAAAGGAATTGAAAAAAAATTTGTTCGGTTTTGCAACTTTTTACAGTGGAAAATCGAGTGATTCATTGGATAAACCCACACAGACACGTCACAAAAACCACCAAACTCTTCTTCAAATGCAGATCAACGAGCAGCATTCCTTGTCACATTCAGCCGCCCTTTCGTTCGGCCCGGAATGGTGAGTTATCCACGCATTTATGATCCGCTGTCACAACAACATACTAACAAGTCACAGGATGCGTCCAAAACCGAGAGCAGACGACTTCTCAGGCAGTGCGTGGGGCCAGGAGACGTTCTCCTCGAAGACGTTGTACTCCACCGACCAGCTCTTGGAAATCTGGAAAACTCTCCAGGCGAAACTCCAAGACCAGGGCTTTGAAGACAAGTATCGCTCTTTACAACCAATTAGAGAACTTGTTTCCCAAGTTGAGCGTGATCGTGCTTTCCAGTCCCAGAACGCTCCCACTACCTCCGCATCCAATGGTAAGAAGAAGAATGACATTGAGCTCTCCGAGAAACTCTCTGAAATTGACTCGTGGGCCAAGAAAGAGGGTAATGGTCTTGATTTCGCCAGTATATTGAGCAACGTTGCCAAACAACAAGAGTCTCCATTCAACAGATCAATTGAACTCCAACGTGAAAACACCTCGTCTTCTCTGTCAAACTTCAACTCTCCATTGATGGCTCCACACGGGTTACACGCTTTCTCCCAACCTCAGCCTTTACTTCAACCAGAGCAGATCAACTGGTATTACCTTGATCCAAATGGTAAAGAACAAGGTCCATTCAATGGCTTGGAGATGCAGAACTGGTACAACCTCAGTTACTTATCCTCAGAGCTCCAGATCAGACGTGAAGGTGAGTTCTCATTTACTCTGCTTCGTGAATTTGCCACTCGTGTCGGTGATACCATCCAACCATTCCTCATCTCTTTGCAGTCTTTGAAACCATTACAACCACCTGTCGTACCACAACAACAACAGCATCAACAGTTCAATCCATTTGATCAACAGATCCCAGGTCTTTTCGATCAATCATCTTCATTCATCCAGCCACAATCACAATTATCACAATTCCAATCATCGGCTAATACTTGGAACATGAATAACTCTGGTCGTAATTCTCCATGGACTCAACCAGTTCAACCACAAACTGGACTTGGCGCTGATTACATGCAGACTAATTTTAACGTGTTTGACCAGCAACAGCAACATCAGCAGTCAGTTGATGATGATTTGTTCAATCAGATCCAGAACCAAGTGCTTACTGGTGTTTTGAATGAGGGTACTGCTACTGCTGCTACGAAGAAGGAGGTTGTTCCAGAAGTTGTTCCACAGGTTCAAGAAAGTGTTAAAGAACCAGTCGCCCAGCCAGTTTCACAGCCAATTCCACAACCAAAGGAGACAAAGACTGTTCCACAGAAGCAGACCAAAGCTCCAGTTCCAGTTCCAGCTTCTACACCAGCTCCAATCACAAAGACCGAGAAGAAGACCAAGCCAAAAGTCACCACAACTTCTGAAGTCAAAGCATCCAAGCCAGAATCTAAAATGGCTCCACCTGCACCATGGGCTTCTCAAACCTCTACATACACTTCTCCGCAGATGACATTGGACCAGATTCAAAAATTGGAAGGTCAGGAGAAGATCCGTCAACAGAAGTTGCGTGCTGAGAAAGCTGCCCAGATGTTGGCAAGTACTGAGAAGACTTTGAGAGAACAGGAGTTGTTGTTGAATGTTAAACAACAAGGATTGCCATCAACTTCTTCTTGGGTCACTTCAAACACCGTTGACACTCCAACAAAGACATTGGCTGACATCCAACGTGAAGAAGCTCAACTTGCTGCCATTGCTAAACAAGTGTCTCAGGCACAACAGCAACAGGTCAATGCTCCTTCCAAGTCTTCATTTGCCTCCATTGCCAACTCTTCTGCTACATCTCCTGGTTCTGCTTGGACCGTTGTTACTTCCAAGAAGCCACAAAGCACACATACACAACAGCAGACACCTGTTATCCACTCGACTTTGAAGCAGGCCACGCCAGATATGCTTCGTTCCGTTAGTGCTACCACCACACCAGTTGTCAACACTGTTGCTTCATCTTCTAGAGGTGTTTCTCCACGTCAGGAGTTTTTGACCTGGTGTCGTTCCACTTTGAAGTTGAACAAGAGTGTTAGCGTCAATGACGTTTTGCAAATCATGTTGATGCTTCCAATTGGTCAAGAGTCTTCTGAGATCATTGCCGATACCGTTTATTCCAACTCTTCTACTATGGATGGTAGACGTTTTGCTCAGGATTTCATGAAGAGAAGAAGAGCTGTTGAGGCTGTTGTTAACGATGGCTTGTCTTGGAATGATGCTTTGCATATCTCTGTTACCGATGATGACGATGGTTGGGACTTCCAGGTCGTCAAGAAGAAAGGTAAGAAGAGAAACTAAAAAAAGACTAATAACACGGTTATTTTTGCATTGAACAACTTTGTAGTAGTAGATTTTTATACATATTACTGCTTACCAGGGACCTTGACACCAGCGTTGGCAGCGTTCATCTGTGGGGTGAAGTGAGCACCAGTCTTGTTCGGCGTTGACAGTTTACCGTCTGCACTGACTGTGATTCCCCATGAGTCCAACAGCGTCAGCTTTCTCTCTTCAATGGCAGCGTATCTTCTTCTGAGTGCCTCGTTGAAGCAGACCTCTTGTAACAGTGGAACAAAGAGCTGGACCCATCCCTGCTTGTACTTTTCCGTCTCACGCACGATCTCCTGGATCTCCAGCTCCTCGAGCTTCTGTGCCGTCTGGAATCTCTCCCAGAGCTCGTCGCCGATGGAGCCCTTCTGGTAGAGCATGTTCATGTACGGAGCAACCTCTTTGAGCTTGATTGTTCTTCTGACGGACTCGGCGCCGCGTCTGATGAGCGCAGCCTTGAGCATCTTGTCGTCCGCGTCGTCTTCTGCCAACAGCTCGAAGTACATGTCGCGCGGGATGTTTCTCGTGAAGAACGGCTTCTGTGCGTACTTGTCGTTGATCTTCTTCTTTCTGTAGTAGGTCGAGAAGACGCCGAGCGCTGTGATAAGGACGGCCAGGTAGACCAGCGGCGTGAACACCGACACCTTCTTGACTGTCTGCTTGATTTCCTCTTCGTCCATTGCTTTTGTGTATATCAAAGGGCTCTTTGTGTGTGTATTTGCAAGGAAAAGAGGTGAAATGAACGCCTTTAAATGCCACGACTTGTTTCTGGCGGCCAGAGAATCAGACGGATTCGCGAAAGGCTGCTTATGTAATCCGCCCGCCAGAAATTCGCACCGCTCGTACCCATAAAACAGTGGCGAATAACCGCTCTTTGCCCTTTGTGCTGTTGCTTTGGAACCACAGTGGAAGCCCTTAAAGATGTCGATTGTGAGTTCTATTTGTTTACTATTCCACAAGATCACCGGACTAACAAATGAACCAGATCCTCCGCTTCCGCACCAAAGACGGCATGCTCCGTGTCAGTGCTGACACCGGCTCCGATCTCCTCAAGGCCGTTGAGCAACTGAGTTCACAGCTTTCGAATGTCGACATCCCTTCGATCAGCGTTGCCCAGAGTCCCACCGGCCCCTATGAACACATTGCCGCTTTCGTTGGCCGTCCATTGTCCTCGCTGGGTTTCAAGAATGGTGAGCTGTTGTTCCTGAAGTACGGTGAGACTTCATCTTCAAACACCAATGTCACGACAACACAGCCAATTGCCGCTACTACTTCTGGTAAGTCATATGTGGAGATCCCTAAGAGCGCACAGGGCTCCAACTTCATCAACGAGTACACAGTTGATAAGGAACTGGCCAAGGAAGACGGCCTGATCCCAAGAAAGAGATCTCAAATGTGTAAACATGGAGACAAAGGTATGTGTGAGTACTGTTCTCCATTGCCGCCTTGGGACAAGTCTTACAGAGAAGAACACTCCATCAAGCACGCATCGTTCATGGCCCATGTCAAAGAACTGGATCACTCTACAAACAAACAGCAAGGATCCTCGTACATGGCACCATTGACCCCATCAAACTATGCAATTGATAAGAACTGTAAAGGTGCTCATGAGCGTTATCCACGTGGTATTTGTTCAAAGTGTCAACCTTCTGCTATCACTTTACAACAGCAGGAGTTCAGAATGGTTGATCATTTGGAGTTCTCGTCATTTAAGATTGTCAACACTTTTATCGACAGTTGGAGACAGAGTGGTGTTCAAAGAATTGGATTCATGTATGGTACTTATCAGAAGTATGATAAGGTTCCATTGGGTGTTAAAGCAGTTGTCGAGGCCATCTATGAACCTTCGCAGCATGATGAGAATGACGGTATCACATTGACGTTACCATGGGAAGATGAAGAGAAGATTGACAAGATTGCTAAGATGTGTGGATTGACCAAGATTGGTATCATCTTCACAGATTTGACAGATGCTGGTAAAGGTAATGGATCTGTCATTTGCAAAAGACATAAGGACTCTTATTTCTTATCGTCATTAGAAGTGATCTTTGCCTCCAAATTACAAAAAAATTATCCAAATGAAACACATTTCTCAGACTCTGGTAAGTTCTCATCCAAATTCGTCACTTGTGTCATCTCTGGTAATTTGAAAGGAGAAATTGATATCTCTCCATACCAAGTTTCTGAGAATGCCGAGGCATTGGTATCTGCTGATATGATCACTGGTTCCACAAAACCATCATTTGCATACATTAATGAGACCAACCAGGACCGTTACGTCCCAGACATCTTCTACACAAAGATCAACGAGTACAAACGTCAGGTTAAAGTCAATGCCAAGCCGGCAATCCCAGTTGATTACTTACTTGTCACTTTATCACATGGATTCCCTGATGAGGTGAAATCAACATTCACATCAAACTCGTTCCCAGTTGAAAACAGACAAGCTCTTGGTGTGTCACAGGACTTGATCCAAGTGCGTAACCACTTGAAGATCGATTCCACAGAAGAGGAGGAAGTCATTTACAGGTTATCAGACTTCCATCTGCTCACTTATCTCTTCTCGATGGGCATCCTGGCACCTTCTGAGGAGAAGCTCGCTGCCAAAGTGGCTGTGGAGCACAAGTTGGAAGACGCCTATCTCTTGACACAGCAGCCGGGTTGGCAGACGCTCGTGACCATCATGCGCAGCTCTTGATCTTATAGCATAAATATTGATGTTTCCCTTTTCTTTTTTCTATATATACACCTGGATTACACGTAGCACTTCCCGATTAGGCAGTCTAGCCGTCGAGAGCACTAGAACTTTCTAGAGGTTCGCGATGATCTGAAAAGTTTTCTATAAAAGAGCCGTTTGGCCACTGGGTTTCTATCTTTAAATTGTAAATAAACACACATACAAGCAAGAAAATGAGTGCCCCATTTGGTTTGGACTTTGGTAACCACAACTCCGTGGTCGCCGTCGCCAGAAACAGAGGAATTGACGTTGTCGTCAACGAGGTCTCCAACAGAGCCACGCCAACAGTGGTTGGTTTCGGCGCACAGAACAGAGCCATCGGTGAGACCGGAAAGTCCCAGCAGACGTCCAACATCAAGAACACCGTCGACAACTTGAAGCGTGTCGTCGGTCTCCCATTCGACCACCCGGACCTCGAGGTCGAGAAGCCGTTCTTCACCACCCAGCTCGTGGACGTCGATGGCCAGGTCGGCGCCAAGGTGAGATTTGCCGGCCAGCAGGAGACCTTCTCCTCCACCCAGCTCGCCGCCATGTACTTCAACAAGGTCAAGCAGACCGTCACCAAGGAGACCAAGGCCACCATTTCCGACGTGTGTGTCTCTGTCCCAACGTGGTACACCCAGCAGCAGAGACACGCCGTTTCTGACGCCGCTAAGATTGCTGGCCTCAACCCAGTCAGAATCGTCAACGAGCTCACCGCCGCCGCTGTTGGCTACGGTGTCTTCAAGACCGACCTCCCAGAGGACAAGTGGGTCAACATCGCTTTCCTCGACATCGGCCACTCCTCCTACGAGGTCACCGTCGCCGCCTTGAAGAAGGGTGAATTGAAGGTTCTCGGCTCCTCCTACGACAAGTTCTTTGGTGGTAGAGACTTGGACTTGGCCATCGCCAACCACTTTGCCGACGAGCTCGACTCCAAGCACAAGGTCGAGGTCAGATCCAACCCAAAGTCCTTCTCCAGAATGCTCGCCTCCGCCGAGAAGATCAAGAAGATCTTGTCTGCCAACACACAGGCCCCATTCAACGTTGAGTCCGTCATCAACGACATTGACTTCTCCTCTTCCATGAACAGAGAACAGCTCGAGGAGCTCATCCAGCCATTGCTCGAGAGAGTCACCAAGCCAGCCGAGGCCGCTGTTAAGCAGGCTGGTCTTACATTCGAGGATATTGAGTTTGTCGAAGTCATTGGTGGTGGTTCTCGTGTTCCAGCCATCAAGGAGAGATTGACCGAGTTGTTCGGTAAGCAGTTGTCCTTCCACTTGAACCAAGATGAGGCTATTGCCAGAGGTGCCACTTTCATCTGTGCCATCCACTCCCCAACTTTGAGAGTTCGTCCATTCAAGTTCACAGACATCAACCCATCCTCCGTCACTTACTCTTGGGACAACCAGGTTGCTGGTGACGACACCGAGTTGGAAGTCTTCCCAACTGGTTCTTCTTACCCATCCACCAAGGTTATCACTTTGGAGAGAACTGGTGACTTCAAGGTTGACGTCAAGTACACCAACCCAGCTGAGTTGCCAGCTGGTACCCCAGTTAACATCTCCTCTTTCGAGATCCAGGGTGTTAAGCCAACAGAGGGTTCCACCATCACCGTCAAGGCCAAGCTCAGATGTAACGAATCCGGATTCTACGTTGTTGAGTCCGCTTACACCGTTGAGGAGGTTGAGGAGGATGAGGAGATCCCATTCGAAGGTGAAGGTGAGAAGCCAGAGAACTACGAGCCAAAGTTCAGAACCGTTAAGAAGCTCGTCAAGAAGGATGACCTCGTTGTTGCTTCCCACGACGAGTCCTTGCCACTTGAGAAGTTGAACACTTACTTTGAGAAGGAGGCTCAGCTCACTTCTGCCGATGAGTTGGTCTTCAAGATCCAGAACAAGAGAAACGAGATTGAGGAGTATATCTACGACTTCAGATCCAAGTTGGATGACAAGTATGCTCCATTCGTCAGTGAGAAGGAGAAGTCCGACTTGTCCGAGCTCTTGATGAACGCTGAGGAGTGGTTGTACGACCACGAGGACTCTTCCCTCGGTGTCTACACCGCGAAGTACGAGGAGTTGGCCTCCAAGGGTAACCTGATCAAGGGTCGTTACTTGTCTGCTGAGAACGAGAAGAAGGAGGCTGAGAGAGCCAAGAAGGAGGCTGCCGCCTACCAGAAGTTCACCCAGAAGCTCCAGGCCGACAAGGAGACCAAGACCGAGGAGAAGCCAGCCCAGGACGCCGAAGGTGACTTGGACTTGGACTGATCTTTATGAATATGTCATTTCTTCTTTCTTTCTATTTCTGTTATAACATTTGTTTTCTCTATAAAATGGGAGGGCTCTCCACATAAAAAAAGGGTTATATACACACGGAGGTGCTTCCAAAAGTGCCTTCTTCTTATCCACGGGGTATTTGTTTCAGGGTGAAGTTTCTCTATTAATACATCTTTCATGTTTTGTTACTGTGAACTGTAGTACAAATACATAGATAGAGTGTCCGTTTTAGGCAATTAGTGCGACACACCGAGCTCGGAGTTCGCGGGGAGTTCACCGATCCATATATATAAAGGAGTCATGTCGTACGATTTGGTGAGTTGTAAACCCATAAAGTGCGGTGTTTGCCCTTCCAATCGAGTCTCTAATAACACCACACTCACACAAGCAAGATGTCCCAGGTTGTTGTCGTCGGTGCCGGTGTCATTGGCCTCGCCACGTCCTTGGCCCTCAGTGAAAAGGGCTACAAAGTCACCGTTCTGGCCTCCCATTTCCCAACAGACCCGCTCAGCTCCAAGTACACGTCTCCATGGGCCGGTGCACACTTCAGAGCCTCGCCATCCGTCACTGAGAAGGACTACCAGGACTCCTTGATCATCAGAGAGACGTACGACTACTTCAAGACCCTCGCTAAGGAAGAGCCAGAGTCCTCAGTCAGATTCATGGAAGGTGTGGACCTTGTTGAGAGCCAGGGAATTTACTCTGCCACTGCCAGAGGTTACTCTGAGGGTATTGACAATTTCAAGCTGTTGCCAAAGAGCCAATTGCCAAAAGGCGTTTCGTTTGGTGCCAGTTACGACGCATGGGTGCTCAACTCTCCGTACTACATCCAATACCTCCAGAGAAAGCTCATCTTCAAGTACGGTGTCAAGTTCATCAGAGCCGAGCTCATCTCTTTGAAACAGGTGTGTCAGGCGTATCCAGATTCCATTGTTGTCAACTGCTCGGGAACAGGTCTCCAGTACAACGGAGGCATTGATCCGAAGTCCTTCCTCATCAGAGGCCAAACACTCTTGCTTAGAGTCCCACCGGACTGCCCATACTTGAACAAGACTGTCACTCATCAGAGCAAAGACGGGCAGTGGACGTTTGTCATTTCAAGACCTTGTGATGGTGGTCTGATCCTTGGTGGTACGAAGCAGTTGAACGACTACCAAAGCACACCAAAGGAGGAGGACACTCAGGGATTGATTGAAAGAGCCAAGGTTCTGTATCCGGAGATTTTCATTGATGGCGAGTTGGATATCAGAAACGTCAACGTTGGGTTCAGACCAGCAAGAGAAGGTGGGTTCAGAGTCGAGGCTGAGAAGATTGGTAAGGATACTATTGTTCATGCTTACGGTGCCGGTGGTATGGGATATGAGTTGTCCTACGGTGTTGCCAACAGAGTGGCTAAGATTGTTGATGCTACTGTTTCTAAGGCTAAGTTGTGATACTTTCAATAATATATTATCTCTTTTATGTATGTATCACCCTCTCAGGAACTCTGTACAAAGGGTCTTCAAGTCTTCATCAACAGTCATCTCCTTACTCAAGTTCAACAGTGCACCAGCGATGTATCTAGCGTTGTTCTGTATAGCCTTAGCAGCGTTTTCACCAGAGTTTGTCATTGTCTTTGCCGTCTCCAACAACGTGATGATCCCCTGTGTGTGATTAACCAACACGTAACTTGGTTTGTTTTGTAAAAGGACACCAACCGTCTTGGTCAATTCAAAGATGTAAGAAGCTGGGACGTTCGGGTTCTTGAACTCCAGAACTCGAGACACGAGCAGTGTCAAGTCTGTGTCTGTTCCGTAAACGGCAACTTTGTTGATCAATAGAAGAAGAATTGTGTTGGATTCGTAGTTGGATTCAGATGAAAGTAACGAGTCAATGATCTTGTTTTCGGAGAGTTTGACCAGTTGAGACTTACCTAAAAGAACAATCAACTTCTTGAGGAAAGCGGTTAGGAGTGATGTGAAATTGGTGTAGTATCTGCTGTTACGTTCCGTGGCTTCAATCAACTGTGACAAGATGACAACGTTTGAATCTGTGAAGAAATCACCAATTGTATCAAAGCTCACCAGATTCTTCAAGATGTGTAAGATTCCTTGGAATTGAACTGGATCGACCAAGTTGTTGTATTTCAATAACACATCTGTGATGAGCGTTGGTGCCTTCTCCAAAACTTCATTTCTGTCAGACGCCGAGGCAATGGAGTTACCAATAATTGTCATAGCACCAGAGACAACGTATCCGTTCTCTTCTTTCGTATCTTGCATCTTCTGTAAACAGATATCAACCATTGGCTTGTTTGAAGAGGATGGATTGGCAGAGACGTTACCCATTGATCCAAAGATCTTACGTTGTACAATGAGTTTGTTCTGGAACTCCAATGGTTCAAGCAGTTTCAGGCATTGGAACAATGAGTCCTGTGTTGATGTCTCGTGGTAATGGTCTTTGAAACTGAGTCTTTGGTCCATTGTGAGCTCTTCAAGGATGGTGGATGTGTTGACCATCAACTCTGGGAACTCATCTTCGTCAAATTCCTGTTGTTTGGATATGAAGGACATGAGCTTTTTGGTGAATCTCTCAATGTTCTTGATGTCAACTGGGTATTGTTGGTATTTGATAAGGTCGGTCAATAGGTCAATAGAGAGGAATGCATTCTCATAACTTGTGTAGACCAGGATGTTGGAAGTGATGAGTCTTGCCACTGTCTTAGCCACGTCAGGGGAGTCAATGACCAGGTTCTTCAACAGGATAAACACTCTCTCATTCAAATCATCATCGTCAAAGTTCTCCTGCAACTGTGACCCTAAATCCTGGATCAATTGTGTGCACTGGACAACGATGAGTCTGTTCTGCGGTCTGTCAGCGACGGCATTGGCAAGCACCCTGAGAGCCTCCATGGCCACGGGTCTCAAGCCGGGCTGTTCAGACCGCACAAGGACATAAGACGTAGCACCAGCGAGCTTCTCCAGGTTCTTCTGTACCAATTCGTGGTCCCTGGTGTCCTCATCTCTCAGCAAAACGGCCAGTCTGTCCAAGAGGGTAACATATGTTTCAGTGTAAAGGGAATCTGGGTTTAGCGTATTCTGCTCACACGCGTCGACAAAGCTGTCCAGCCCGAAAAGCACCTGATCGAGTCCCAGATCGGCCATTTCTCACTGTGAATTACACCTTCAAATGTGCATTCAAAGGAATAAAAGAGAGGTTCAGCTGTATGATTTGTTGATGTAGCGAATACCGAGGGCAGATCACGTGACATTCCGCTGACCGGAAGTTGCACCCAAACATTGAACTCCGCCGGCCGATGCCGAAGCCGATCTGCTGAAGTTCACGTTTTTGCAGTGGAAAACAGACAGAAACACCGCCAAACACTCAAATTAACCCGGATTTGTCTGCTTCTTCTGCTGTCCGCACTCTCTTGACACACACAGAGCACACCCTCCGACTCTCCGCACACAGAACGGCCCCGCACAGTGCATTCTACGCACAGGACAGAAGCACACCAGGCACACACCCATTTCAACTCTCGTCAACGCTGCCAATTCCCGCTCTTTCCCACCGATCTTTGCACCTCTTCCATACACAAACACATAAATGGCCCGCTCCGTCGACCCGGAGTCCCGCAGCATCTTCTCGCCGGCCAGAGCCAAGCCAGAGGCCTGTGGTACGCAGTCCAACCTCTCGCTCGCCTTCAAGAACGCCTCTGAGCAGGACGCCATTGATCCCCGGATCCCCCATGGCCTGAACACGGAGCTTTCTTACGATGAAGCACAGCTGGAGGGCAGTGACGACGACTCTGACGATGAGGACGTCCCGATGGAGGAGTTGAAAGGCGAAGAGGACAAAGAGGACTACAAGAAAGGCGGATACCACCCGGCGCACAAGGGCGAGACCTACAAGAACGACAGGTACGTTCTGGTGAGAAAGCTCGGGTGGGGCCACTTCAGCACCGTGTGGCTCGCCAAGGACACGGAGAAGAACATCCACGTTGCGATGAAGATTGTGCGCTCGGCAAGACACTACACAGAGACGGCTCTCGATGAGATCAAGCTGCTGCAAAGGGTCAGCGAGTGTGACAGAGATCACCGTGGCAAGCAGCACGTCATCGCCTTTCTGGACTCGTTCATGCACGAGGGCCCAAACGGTGGCCATGTCATCATGGTGTTTGAGGTCCTTGGTGAGAACTTGCTCAGCTTGATCCGCAAGTACAAACACAGAGGAATTCCAGTCATTTACGTGAAGCAGATTGCTAAGCAGATGCTCTTAGCGTTGGACTATCTACACAGGGAGTGTGGTGTCATCCACACAGATTTGAAGCCGGAGAATGTGCTAATTGAGATCGGAGACGTTGAGCAGATCGTCGCCATGGTGGAGTCTATTGAGAGAGCACAAAAGGATCAGAGAAAGCTCGAGAGAAGAGTATCAAGAAAGTCATCTACGCATCCACCAGCCGCAACCGGTACAGCAACAAGCAGTATGAGCTCGACACCATCGAGAAACGGGAGACGCTCAAGACGTCAAACGCTTGTCATTGGGTCTCAACCGTTGCCATCGCCAATCAGCTCTGGTATGTTTGGCTCTGTCAAGAACAACAACAACAACGGATCTCCATTGAAATCAAACACATTGACCCCATCCAAATCAGAAGTCGTTGCCCACTCTTTATCCTCGATGTCTATCTCTGCTGATAACAGTACAATTCTGAATCCACAGGGAGAAGAACAAGAAGCACATGAACGTGAACATGAACATGATCTTGAACGTTCCTCAACAGAAGAGAACCTCATTGGTGTCAAGATTGCAGACTTGGGTAATGCATGCTGGTACGATGAGCACTTCACTGATGATATCCAAACGAGGCAATACCGTTCCCCCGAGGTGATTATTGGTGCCTCATGGGGTTGTTCTGCTGATGTTTGGTCATTGGCAAGTATGATCTTTGAGTTGTTGACTGGTGATTACTTATTTGATCCCGTCCAAGGACACTCGTACACAAAAGATGATGATCATATGGCACAGATCATTGAACTGTTGGGCAAATTCCCCTCGCAGTTGTTGAAAGATGGCAAATACGCAAGAGAGTTCTTCAACTCTAGAGGAGAATTGAGAAACATTTCCAAATTGAAACCATGGGGTTTGAGAGAAGTGTTGATGGATAAGTATAAGTACTCTGAACAAGATGCTTGTGACATTGCAGATTTCTTGTCTCCAATGTTGGCTACAAACCCAGAGAAAAGAGCAGATGCCGGTGGTATGATCAACCATCCATGGCTCGCAGATGCTGTTGGTTTGGAGAATGTCGTCACTGAGAGACCACTGTGTGGTTGTGGTGATGACATTGCTGGTTGGTGCAGAGAGATCAAAGGTCATCCAAAGCATTGATCCACACACTCCTTCTTTACGATATTGACATTCATTTATGATTCACTCGTTTATATTTATATCGAGTTTGGCCTGCTCTTGCTTTTTTGTCTATTGATTTCTGGTTACTGGTTTCTCATGTTTTGTCTGTATAGATCATCGGGTTGTACTCTTGTGTTCACGTATTTATAATTGTTGAAAATAATATAACTGCATATAACATTGAAGGGTAAGTTAATCTATAAATCTATCAAGCTCTCATCTCCCTGTTGAGCCCCACAGTATTAGGGGCAGCAATGTTCTGGTACTTCTGCACGTTGAAGAAGTCACAGATGACTTTAACGTACTCCGAAGGTCTCTGGTCCAGGATGTCGTGGGCAGAGTTGACGTTGTAGAACTCACTGACTGGGAAGTGTTCGTCAATCTTCTTGTAACCATCTGGCGAGATGAATGGAGACTTCGTGCCTTTGATGAACTTAACTGGACCCTTGAAACTCAAACCTTCAGTGGATTCCACCGGCCAGTCAGAAACGTCTTTAACGGCCATCTCCTCCATGTGGCGAATAGGGTTCAGGAACTGGATGTACTCCTCTTCAAAGTCGACAACTGGAGACTCAAATCCCTTTGGCTTCTTGTTCACCAGGTTCACCAGCAAGTTCTTACGCACCACGGCGTTTGGTAGGAACCTCTTCATAGCAACAGAGGCCTTGTTCTTCCAGTCCTTGTCGTCTTTCTTGATCTTGGCCTCGTCCAGCACGTGCAACATGCTCTTCACGTACTGTTTCATGTACATCTCAATGTATGGCTGTTTGATTGGAGCATTGTCAATAATAACAGCGGATTCAACGAGCTCTGGGTGTCGAAGAGCAGTGAGCATTGACACTTTGGCACCGAGAGAGTAACCAACAAGCTTCACTTTGCCCAGGTTGTGTGTAGAGCAGAACTCCTTGATGTCCTGTACCAGCGTGTCGTAGTTGAACGGCTGGGCGTGTGCCGTTTCACCGTGGTTTCTGAGGTCGATGGTGTACACCGGTGTGTGTGTTCCGTTGGCGATGAGCTTGGAGTCCGTGACGTACGACTTCTTGGAGCCAAAGATGCCGTGGACAAAGAGAATTGGCTCCTTCTCGCTCGTGTTCAGGTTCTGGTGGAGTGTCAGCTGTGGCAGGTGCAAGTCATAGGCCATTTTGACGGTGTCGGCGTGTGGCAGAGTCTCCTTGATGACAGAGCTTCTGAGGATTCTGGAGGGGTTGAACATCTTGAGTCTTTCTTGTGTTCTATACTTGGAATTTCTATACTAAACGCACCCCAGAACAGCCGGGGCTTCCACGGCTCTTATACTTTTGCCAGGTTTCTAACTTTGTTCTGTGTCGACTGCTAGCGTGGCTCTAGAATTGTGAAAGTGACTTAATTCCAGGGAGTCAAATCGGCCTGATTACGTATTTGCGGAGTGCCCGTAACAGAGATCCGCGCAGAGGTTTTTCCGGTGTTTACGCTTTTGACAGCTCGTAAAAGCAGAACTAAGAGAGGTAATCGGGTGCTTCGAGTTGGGCAGATATTCGTACCATGTTCTAATTCAGTTGTATACTACACAACACCACCACTGGCCTCAATTCAACTCTCACTCACCACAATGCACGCGTATTCGTTTCTTTTGCTACGTGTGGCGCATACCATTTATTCCGGTACGCGCAACACTTTATCCGTACTTTTGTGTGTAGAGCACTAAAAACAGGCGCTCAGTTCTAGAACTTGGGAGCAATCTCTGTTCTTTTTCAGCCTTGTTTCCGTTGAGCTTTGTGTGTGTTGAGATTGGGTTCGCTCCGGTGCAGGTTCTTATCGCCGTTGTGTGTATTATGTAATCCTCTACATTGCGGAACATTCCGACCTTCACCACATTTAGTACTATGCGGACAGGCCGTATGTCAACGAGGAATGTGGCAGATTATGGTCTTTTGCTTCTACAAGTGTACAACTAGTCTGGTCTGTTAATACTTATTTGCTGGATTACAAGCACAAATGACACACCCATTGTTCAAAGAGCTCGGCATCACACCAGAAGTTGCAAGAGAGATCCTTCACAAGCTGGAAACTTCTACAGACCAGCATTCCATGGAGAGTACGGCTATCAACAAAACAACAACAGAACCAAAACACTGGGATCCTGAAGTTTCACTCTCATTCATCCAACACTTCCACAACAGACTCGTCACATCCTCTAAATCCGTCAGTGATATCACCATTAGAGACTGGTCTTTAATCAGACAAGCAGTGAGCAAGAGGTTCCCTTCTTTCGCTGACTACTCCGACCGTGAGCTCCTCTCTCACACAAGACTCCTATACAGCTATGCCAAGGTCATGAACCAGGTGATACGTGTTCCAGGGGTCGACTTTGTTGAACAATTCCCAATGAAGTACGTCTTTCAAATGTCTAGAGCCAACTGGGACTCTCTGATCAAGTCCAAGCCAAGCTATAAGAGGAAGCATATGGTTGAGTTCTCCAAAAGAACAGACAACAGAGCCGTATATGAGATCTTGGAGTTCCAAATTCATCAAAAGGCAAAGACTTTCAGAGAGAAATTGGGTGTCAAGAATGGGTTAATCGGTGCTAAGAGGGTGGGCAATGAGCTCAAAGTGGGAAGAGACAAGAGAAGAACGATCTGAGACCCATGGAGCTTCCTCTGTTGGGCAGTTCAATTTTTGTAATAATATGTATCTTTAGTTATGAGTATAAAGCCATTGGCCTTCAATTTGTCCGTAAACACCAGCTTTTTCTTATCAAAGCAGTACATCGCTCTATTGTTGCTATGAAGATTAAAAAAGAAAAAAAACCTGTAACTTCAACTTTCAGGACTTCTCCTCAGCCCTTCTTCTGAACGTGCAATTGGCCTGCAAATTACAACAATTGGCTGCACAAATGACCCATCAGCACACAATTCTCAGTCTCCCACCAGAAATTCTCATCAGCATCATCAAAGAACTCAATCCACTCGACATTGTGCCACTTCTACAGGCTACCCCACAGTTATCTTACCTCTTTCAACTCGTTGTCGGTGAAAATGAGCCATTCTTCTTCAATGATATCCCAGAAAGCATTGCACGCATCAAATTTCAAGAGTTTGACCCCACAAGACACAGAGCCATGGTCACTCTCGTTGACCTGGTGTGCCCATTCCCCATCGACGCTGAGTCCACTTCCAAATCCTTCTCCAAGACAATCAACTTCTTTGCTATAAACACGGAGAAGTACCCTTCCATCTCAGATGAATCCACTTTCATTGAGATGATTGATGACCTAATTCTCTGTTCAAAGTTCATTCTGGTCAACGGTGACCTCGACATCGATGTTTCTCTTATCAAAGACCCAAGACGTGTCACGATCAAGGATCCATCCAAACTTCTCTTACTCGCTGAAGGAGAAGAAATTCCTGGACTGTTCCAATTACACAATGTCAAGACTCTGGAGTTGGGTTATCCTTCTGAAGAACTTTTCAAGACCACCGATCTCTCTGTGGAACCTAGGGAATCTCTCACTCTGAATCTCTCTGGTGATCCGGCTCCTTTCAAACTCGCCAACAAGACAATTGGTGCTACAAAGGAGTTTCTTACGCAGGAACATCTGATTTTGAAGGTCTAACCATTAAGAGTGACTTCATCGAGATAAAGCATGAGAATAAAGGGGATCATCAGCCACCTTTGTTGAAGTCCATCATGGCTCCCAGTACAACACACCTCATGATCGAGTTAAGAGGGCCCATTCCAAAGCTCCAAGACTTGTATTTCCCTGTTCTCCAACACATATCGATCGATGCAAAGTATGGAAGTATCGTTAATGATAAAGAATGTTTCATCTTCTTGAAGAAGCTGCTCCTTGAGTTTCCAACTTTGAAAACGTTCTCTTTGCAGGGGGCTATCGATGCTAACCTCTTATTTGTGGAAGATGGAGAGTTGCTGAAGAATCTTGAGTATCTGTCGTTCTTTACGCCACTTGAAAATCCTTATAAGCTACTGGTTAAGAATGTTGAATTGCCAAACTTGAAGCATCTCTCTATGTCTCATCGATTTTGGGGCTTCGGAAAAGCTGGCACTGCATCGCTCCCAATGATCAAGGC
Organism: Petasospora maritima; assembly: GCA_030557345.1. NCBI lineage: Eukaryota > Fungi > Ascomycota > Saccharomycetes > Phaffomycetales > Wickerhamomycetaceae > Petasospora > Petasospora maritima. The sequence goes on from JAKTOZ010000052.1 coordinate 46,499, forward strand.
ACCAAACTTGACTACAGTTGACCTATGTTGGTATTTCGCACTTGGTGGCGCTGATATACTCAACCTCTTGGACTTGTATCCTTGTCTTGAGGCTCTGAGTTTGAACTTCAATGAAAAAGCCGGTGTCAAAGTTGACATCTCACATATGATCAAGCATATTCACAAGCAACTCAGAGGTATCTCTGTTTGTGGAACCACCAATGATTTTTTGAATGATCTTGACTTCCCTGAGCTTGAGTACTTGAGCTTCGGTGGAGAGTCAACGAGTGAGCACTTTTCCATTAATCACACCTGTGCTCCAAAGTTGAAAGAGATCCACTGCAATCCCGTCCGTGCAAAGACAATCACCATCTCCGGCTTCTTACTCCTTGAAATCGTCCACAGCTCTTACGGAAATTTCGAGCAGGTCACTCTAACAGACCTTCCACAGTTGATCAAAGTGGAGTTACGTTGCAGAGCTCAAAAGATCACATGTTCAAGGCTTCCAAAGTTGAAGGAGCTCCGCTTTGCACTGCCCAGGGGTAAACAAGTTGACGAGGTATTGGACTTCACAGACGTCAGCGAAGAAATCAATGTGATTGAAAACACGGGCTGGGGATGGGCGATCTGATGATCTATAAAGTGTATTGCTATTTCATTCAGAAGCTCATTGGCGAACTTGAAGAAGTTGTATGACACTCTTAGACGTCGTAGTAGTAAACAAAGAAAAAAGAAAAATAAACAAAAAAGAAAAATAATTAAAAAAAGAAAAAAACTAACAAGCAGCGGACCACCAATCTACCAACACAACCCCACACTTTGCAGCACACTCGCACAATTCGGCCAATTTGTTCCCCTTATTCAACTCAGGGTGCTACACAATGACTCCCCAAGTCCCAATCCTCAGTCTCCCGCCATAGATCCAGCAGAAGTTCATCAAAGAGCTCGAACCAGCCGACGTTGTTGCGCTTCTCCAGGCAACTCCACAATTGGCATACCTCTTTCAACTGGTTGTTCACCAGAACGAGCCATTCTTCTTCAAGGATCTTGCTGATTGCATTCCACGGATTGATCTGCAAGAGTTTGACTCATTGAAGCACAGGGCTTTGATCACGCTCGTTGACTTGAGTCCTACAGAAGACTTTGGCTCTGGGACCATATTCTGGAGGTTCGTTGATACCATCAGCTTCTTTGCAATTGACATGGACCAATTCCCTGAGAAGAAAGGGTCATATATGGGTGCTTTGTTGAACGTCATGCTGTCCTCCTCCAAGATCATCCTTGTGAACGGTAACTTTGAAGTTGACGCTTCCAAATTTCACAAAGAACGAAGACGTTATCTGACCATCAAGGATTCGGGAAACCTTGTCATACAGATGAGTGCCACTGCCTCGAATCCCGATGACACATATCCTCTCTTTCAACTCCAGAACATCGATGTCCTTCAGTTGGTAAACTTCTCTGAAGAACTGTTGGATACAACAGACTTCTCCGTGGAACCAAAGGAAGCTCTCTGTTTGGGAAGAGACGATGGCAGTTCATTCAGCATTATCAACAAAACTATCGGTGCTGCAGGTTTGGCTCTTGCACGGGTCTCTCATATGGAAAATGTTACCATTTTGAGTGGTATTATTGGCATTGTCCTATGTCGAAACCAGAATCAGGAAACTCCATTACTCAAGTCTATCAGTGCTCCAAATGCCAAAGTCATCGAGTTTGAGCCAATCGATTCTATCCCAAGGCTCGAAGACGTGGACTTCTCCGTTGTTGAAGAGATAAAAGTCAACAGTTCCAAGGAGGAGGATATTGGCAGTGAGGAGGAGTTGGCTCTCTTCATACGCAAGCTTCTTGAGTTCCCAACTTTGAAAAGGTTTTATTTGAAGGCCCTGAGGACTCCCGTCATATTTGCCAATAATGGGGAGATGTTGAAGAATCTCAATAAACTGAAGTTCAATGTCCCAGACGGAGGCATGTCTGAACTCACCCAGAATGTCGAGCTGCCAAACTTGAAACATCTTTGTATGACATATCAACGCTTTTATCATGATCAACATGATGAAGAAAACACTCCACTTCCAATGATTAAGGCGCCAAACTTGACTGAAATCGAATTTGGGTGGGATGCTCTGATTAATGAAGCTGAGCCTTCTATGGTTTTGGGTATGTATCCTCATCTTGACACTGTGGCTCTCAAGTTCTACAATAGAGAGGTCAGTTATGACGTCTCCAATCGCATCAGAAAGATCCATAAGAACCTCAAAAGTCTTACTATCTATTGCGGGACCATTGATTTCCTAGATGGCCTTGACTTCCCAAAACTTGAACTCTTGGATGCCTGTGGAAAGTCAACAAAAGAGTGCTTCTTGTTGAACATATCTGCTCCTAAGTTGAAAGAAATCACGTGTACCCCAATGGGTTCAAAGACTGTTACCATTCCTGGTTTCCCACTGGTTGAAGAGTTTCACTCCGTCTATGATGAGTTCGAACAGGTGATCCTTATGGACCTTCCAGAGCTGAACTTTGTGTCTTTGGTCTGCAGAGCTCAGAAGGTCACATGTTCAAGACTTCCGAAGTTGAACGAGCTCCGTTACCGTTTGCCAGAGGGCAGAAGAGCCGAGGAGATTCTGGATTTTACAGAGGTGAACGAAGGTGTCGAGGTAAAAGAATGGGATGATGACTGAGCTAGTTGACATCTCTTTATGACGCACTTGTTTAGAGGAAAGTTGTAGTTCCAGAGACTCAAACGCGCCTAACGCGGGCGTTAGGAGAAGAGCGGGAACATTTGGACGAATAACTCATCAACGAGAAGCCCAATTAACTCAGATTTTGGCCACAGGAATAAATGCATTTCAATTCGTATCTCAGTGTGTTTATAGATCTTCTGATACAGGAATAACCCAAATTCCAGCCATTTTAAGAGACAAAAGAGGCTCTAACGCGAGATCCTAACGCGGGTACGGAAACGCGGCACCCAAAAATTTAAAAAAGAAAAATAAAACTGTACACGAATTATTACGGTCAACAACCAAACTTCACCCTCTTTTGCCAAATAAACAGTCAAACGAAGAGCTGACAGGTACCACAGATGGCCAGTCAAATCTCCATTCTCAGTCTCCCACCAGAGGTCCAGCAAGGGATCATCAAGGAGCTCGACCCACTCGACATTGTGCCACTTCTCCAGTCAACCCCACACGTATCACACCTTTTTCAGCTTGTTATTGGCCAGGATGAGCCTTTCTTCTTCAAAAATGTACCTGAGAGCATTTCACGAGTCTCTATGGAAGACTTTGATACACTGAAGCACAGGGCGCTCTTCACTCTTGTCGATCTGAGACATCCTTTTGAGCTTGACATTGAGTCTGCATTGAGACCATTCTCTCAAACCATCAACTTCTTTGCCATCGACATTGAGAGTAAATACAACGACATGGGTACTCTGCAACTGTTGAATACCATCCTACCTTCCTCTAAAGTCATTCTCCTCCACGCCAACGTTGACATTGACATGTCCTTCATCAAAGACCCTCGGCGCATCACTATCAAGGACGCCAAACGTCTAGTCGTTAACATAACCGACCCAGAACCAACTTCCTTCATGCAATTACAGAACGTTGACTCCCTACAGATCAGAGATATTTCTTCCAGTCTTCTAAACTCTCTAAATCTCTCTGTGGAACCAAGGCAAGATTTCAGTCTTGACAACTTTGACGATTCTACTCCTTTTCACAAACTCATCAACAGACACATTGCCGCTTCGAATCGTACCAATCTGGGAAGCACATGTCATGTTGAGAACGTCACCTTTGGATGTGAAGTTCTCTCTTTGTATGTCTCCCCACGTGAGAATGAGCTGCCTCCATTGATAAAGTCTATCAAGGCTCCAAATGCAAAGATTGTTCAGTTCTACGCAGGAATGAGAATTCCAATGGTTGAAGACCTGGAGCCTCCCGTTGTTGAATCAATTGTTGATTACACTACTGCTGCTGAAACTGAAGATGGGGAATTTGCCCATTACATTCTCAAGCTCCTTGAGTTTCCTACTCTTAAGAGGTTCTCCGTCAAGTCTTCAAGATCTAGCGTTCTCTTTGTCCAAGATGGAGAGTTGTTGAAGAAGCTCGAGCAGTTGAGGATCACTGTCCCCTCTAATGGAATATCTGAAGCTACTGAGAACGTTGAGTTACCAAACTTGAAGACCCTTGCCATGTCACTGGAAGGTGGTGAAGATACGACCCCAACTCCAATCCCAAGGATCACTGCCCCAAACTTGACTGAGATTGAAGTTACTTCCAATTCACCAACTGGAGATGACAATGAAGTGTTGCAACTATTGGAAATGTATCCAAACCTCGACATGCTGAACCTCCTTTTCCACGCAGAGGGCTCCAAAATTGACATCTCAAGCAGCATAAGACGTCTTCACAAGAGTCTTAAGAGTATCACTCTTTGGGGCACAGCCATTGACTTCTTAGCTGAGCTTGAGTTCCCAGTGTTGGAGATTTTGAGTGTAACAGGTGACTCTGATATAGAACATTTCACCATGGATTCCTCTGCTCCAATGCTCAAAGAGATGATCTGTGTACCAACTGGGGCAAAGACAGTGACGATCTCGGGCTTCCCACTGCTTGAGACAGTCACGAAGGAATCTGGCACATTCACAAAGATCATCTTGTCTGATCTCCCAGAGCTGCTCAACGTCGATCTCTACTGTTCTACTCAGAAGATAAAGGGCTCAAACCTGCCAAAGTTGGAGACCATCAACTTCATGCTGCCACGGGATGGTATACTGCCAGAGAGTATGGTGGACTTCACAAACGTTAACAAAGATGTTAAGCTGGTTCCGGAGCCAGGCTTTGAGTGGCAGTAACTTATGTTATCCAATTGGTGGCTCAAGTGTACAGACGATCAAATTTACATGTGTAAATCATGTTGTAGACTTTGAAGTATAGTCATAGAATTCAGTAGTGTATTAGACAAATCTCCCAGATTTGCAAGAGAAGTGGGAGATGTACTAGTATATATAATAAAGATCTGGGCGTTATAGCAGCATAGCCCTAAAGAACTCCTCATATACGTCATGGAGGCTGAGTGCACATGGAATGTTATATCAGATGTGTCAAATAGAGAATGTACATGACGTGTGGAGCCAAAAATAGACAAAGATAAGAATAGAACAGTTAGGGCATGTCAACAAATCAAAAGAAGTTAAACCTCTCGTAGTCCATTGCAATAACACCCGGACACCCAGAAATAAAAAAGAAAAATAAACAAATAAAAAAGAAAAATAAACAAATAAAAAAGAATAAACACTCATAGCTCATAGCTCATAGCTCATTGTCGGTTTGCCTCTTTAAACTACAACTCCAGTATGCAACTCAAGTCATTAGTCAGACGCTTCCGAAGAGTTAAACTACAAGAGCCACGAGTCCCACTCTTCCAAACTAGAGTTGAACCAGAAGAGCCATCTCAGCCTGCATACCAGCCATATAAGCTCTATCAGCCTCATGATTTGCCACACCACCCAGTACATCAGCCAGTACATCAGCCATACCAGAGCATACTTCTCCGCTTTCCACCGGAGATTCTACTGATTATCGTGAAGAAGCTCGACCCCCTTGACATTGTGTCACTTCTAGAGGCAGCCCCACAGTTAGCAAGCCTCTTTCAACTCGTTGTTGAATATGGAAATCATGATCTCTGCTTCTTCAATAAAATCCCCCGCTCTATCCCACGCATAGTGTTGAGAGATTTTGATCCACTGGTGCACAGAGCTCTGGTTACCCTCGTTGACCTGAAGCATCCAGAAGTTACTGATCTAGAGTATGTGTCTAACACATTGGCACGTACCATCAGCTTCATCGCTATGAAAATGACGCCGTACAAGTATCCTGAAGATGACAAAAGGAATCTTGTGCAGACGTTGGATACCTTTCTATCCTCTTCAAAACTTGTTCTCGTGGATGGTTATGTCGAGATTGAGGCTTCTCTCATCAAGGATCCAACACGTTTAACCATCAAGGGTTCGTATGTTGACATATCTTTCAAAGACCCAGAGGCAGACAGCGTATTCTTCCATTTACACGAGGTTGGTTCATTGACTTTATCGACCCTCCCGGTGAAGCTTTTGAATTCGTTGGACTTCTCCGTGGAGCCTAGACGTTCTCTTTCTTTCGACAACTACTCTGGTCCTCCTTTGGAAATCATCAATAAAACCTTCGGTTCCGTATACTGTACTCGACTGGGAACGGTGTCGCGTGTCGAAAACGTTACTACCTATAGCGAATGCCTTTCAGTTTCTCCCAGCCTGGGCGAATGCGGGAATCCCCCATTACTCAAGGACATCAGCCCTCCCAAGGCAAAATCCATAGATATCTACCTAAGTGGTGGTTCTATCCCAAGACTTGAAGACACACATTTCCCAGTGGTTGAGAAGATGGATGTTGATACAGGAATTTATTGTTATTCTAATGAGGAGGAGTTTGACCTCTTCATACTTAAGCTCCTTAAGCTGCCAACTTTGAAAAGCTTTTCCTTGAGGGCCGTGAGACCTGAGGTTATATTTGTCGATGAGGGAGCACTGTTGAAGAATCTTCAGGGGTTGGATCTCAATGCTCCACCAGGGGGCTTATATCAGATGACTAAGAATGTTTATCTGCCCAACTTGAAAAGTCTGTCGATCTCCTGTTACAATGATTCTAGTGCCCATGCCAGACTGCCACTGATCAGCGCACCAAACTTGACCAAACTCAAACTCTATTGGTCTTCCCCTCTTGAAGACAGTGAAGTTTCAACATTCTTGGAAACTTATCCTCATATTGATACCATGTCTCTACAGTCGTCTTATACAGCTAACGCCAATATCTGCATATCAGATAGCATCAGGTATCTTTACGAGAACCTCCTCTTTGGACTTCTCTGCTCCGAAGCTGAGCTATATGTACTGTATCCCAATTTGTGCAAAGACTGTTACCATTTCTGGCTTCTCGGCGCTTAGATCATCTTCTTTATACGGCAGTGAGCTCCAGCGGGTCACCATAAAAGATCTCAGTAAGCTTCACTCTGTGAGTATCAATTGCAGAGTTCAGAAGATTACTTGCTCAAACCTCCCACTTTTGATGAAATTCAGCTTCAAACTGCTACCAGGAGAACAAGCTGAAGAGATCCTGGAGTTTACAAACGTCAACAAAGACGTCGAACTAGAATCTGAAAACTAGTGCACAGCTGTCTGGTATTTGTACTGTGGCTGTATTCAGTATACAATCTCTCCGTTTTCACAAACACAGCTTCAAAACTGAGGAAATTGTATAACAACTTACAACTAATAACTAACAACCTGTAGCACTCGATCAGGAGAAAAGAAAAATAAAGAAAAAAGAAAAATAAATGAATGTGTCACTATTAGGGAGTCTCTTACTCTGTTCACACACCCTAAGGTTGAGCGGGCTATTGAACGAGCAAGGAATACTTAATATACCTCGTTAGTGGTTACACACTGTAATTCTCCCTCAATCCACGTGACTGCCACCTCTATCTCGTCAGATGGTCGAGTTCCCGACAAGAAACACCTGGACACCCAGAAAGAAAATAAAAAAATAAAAATAAAAATTAAAAAGCACTCATAGCTCATAGTTCATTGCTGATACAAGCTCATTGCCGGTTTGTCTCCTTAACCCACAACTTCGGTATGCGAATCGAGTCATTAGTCAGACTCTTCCAAAGAGTTAAGCTTGAAGAGCCATATCAGCCTGAATACCAGCCATATAAGCTATATCAGCCACATGATTTGCCACATCAGCCAGTACATCAGCCATACCAGAGCAATATACTGCTCCGCTTTCCACCGGAAATTCTGCTGATTATCGTCAAAGAGCTCGACCCCTTGGACATTGTGTCACTTCTAAAGGCAACCCCAGAACTAGCAAGCCTCTTTCAACTCGTTGTTGGTGGAAATCAACCATTTTTCTTTAATGAGACCCCCAGTTGCATACCCCGCATTCCGCTGAAAGAGTTTAATCCGATAAAACACAGAGCTTTGGTTACCCTTGTTGACCTGGGTCGTCCAGCATTCAGGGACGTACTAGAGTGTGCTTCTAACACATTAGCATATACCATCAACTACATCGCTGTTGATTTGGGGTGGTACAGTCATCGAACTGAAGAATGGATTCTTATGCAGATATTGGACACCTTTCTCCCTTCTTCAAAACTTGTTCTCGTCGGTGGTTATGTCAAGATTGAGGCTTCCCTCATCAAGGATCCAACGCGTTTAACCATCAAAGGTTCATATATTGACATATCTTTCAAAGACCCAGAGGAAGACAGAATCTTCCACTTGCACAACGTTGAGTCATTGACTCTATCGACCCTCCCAGTGAAGCTTTTGAATGCGTTGGACTTCTCGGTGGAGCCTAGACGTTCTCTCTCGTTCGACACTAGCTACTATGATCCCCCTCTGAAAATAATCAATAAGACCCTCGGTGCTACAGACTTCACTCGGCTGGGAAAGGTGTCACATGTTGAGAATGTTACTATCCACAGTAATTTCCTTTCAATATCACCAAGCCAGAGCGAAAATGGGGATCCCCCATTACTCAAGTCAATAAATGCTCCCAAGGCAAAACTCATACGTCTCATGAACCTAAGGGACGGTTGTACACCGAGACTTGAAGACACATATTTCCCAGTGGCTGAGGAGGTCACAGTTGATTCAGTAGCAGTTGGTACTGCCAGTGAGGAGTTTGACCTCTTCGTACTTAAGCTCCTCAAGTTGCCAACTTTGAAAAGCTTTTCCTTGAGGGCTGTGAGACCTGAGGTTATATTTGTCAATGATGGAGCACTGTTGAGGAATCTTCGAGGGCTAGCGTTCAATGTTCGATTTTATGGCTTATCTGATGTGACTAAGGATCTCGAGTTGCCGAACTTGAAAAGTCTGTCCATGTCATGTCACGCTTATCCTCCTGCCCATGTCACACTTCCACTGATCAGTGCACCGAACTTGACTGGAATCAAACTCTATTGGTCTTCTCTTCTTGAAGACAGTGAGGTTTCAGCATTATTGGGAATGTATCCTCTTATTGAGACAATGGATCTCTGTTTATCTTTTCCTAACGCCAATATCGACATATCAGATAGCATCAGGTATCTTCACAAGAACCTCAAGAGCATTACCCTTCGCAAGGTAGCTGTTGACATATTCCCGGAGCTTTCAGAGTTTCCGGAGCTCGAACGTCTAAACATCGAAGGCGTTACAACGAACGAGCATTTCTACTTGAACTTCTCAGCTCCGAAGCTGGTAAAGTTGTACTGTACCCCAATTGGTGCAAAGACTGTTACCATTACTGGCTTCCCGGTGCTTAGGTCATCTTCTTTATATGGCAATGAACTCGAGCAAGTCACTTTGACAGATCTCCCAGAGCTTATCCTTGCAAATATCCACTGCAGAGCTCAAAAGATTACTTGCTCAAATCTCCCACGTTTGACGGACTTCAGCTACAAATTGCTGCCAGGCCCTGTATGGGGAAGTGCGGAAGAAATCCTGGATTTTACAAATGTCAAACAAGGCGTTAACAAGAGGATGTCTGCCTGACTGGGATTAGTGCTGTGTTCATAGTTTATACTCTGTATGATCTTTTAGGTGACAGCACTCGATGGCGGAAAAAAGAAAAATAAATGAAAAATGAAAAAAACGCAGATTAGAACCAGTTGATATGTGCAACTCGAAGGCAATTGTCCTCTTCTCACATTGGCACTCAACTTGAGCACCTGTATCCAACACCGATGACACATCAAAGCCCAATTCTCCAGCTTCCACCAGAGATCCTTCTCCTTATCGTCAAAGAGCTCAGTCCGCTCGACATTGTGCCACTTCTCCACGCAACCCCACAACTAGCAAGCCTCCCTCCTTTAGTCAAGTCCCTCAATGCTCCTAATGCAAAGAACATCGTGTTTCAACGAGGAGTGATTCCTGTACTCGAGGACGTGGAGCTCCCTGTTGTTGAGACTGTCAAGATCCTGACATGTTATCGTGGAGGTTGTAGAGGCCGTTTTTCCAGCTTCATCCAAAAACTCATTGAATTCCCTGCTCTCAAACATCTCAGTGTTGCGTCTTCGTTGTCCTGTTTTGTTCTCTTTGAACAAGATGGAATTCTTTTGAAGAATCTTCAAGAGCTGAGAATCACCATCCCATCCGGTGGCTTACCTGCAAATACTAGGAACGTTCAGTTGCCAAGGTTGAAGATGTTCAGCTTCTCATGTGAGGATAAAGAGAAGAAGACACCGCTCCCAATGATCAAAGCACCAAACTTGAACCGTCTTGACGTCCTATGGAGTCCATTGGTGGAAAGGGACTTCGAGGCTTCCAGGATGTTAAGTTTCTATCGTAATCTTGAGTTTTTGAGTCTTCTTTTGAAAGATCAGAGCTCATTTGTCAATATCTCGAAGGGGATGATACATTCTCGCAGGATCCTAAAGACCATTCAGCTCAGTGGTATAATTGTTGACTTCTTGACTGAGATTGACTTCCCACAACTTGAATGCCTGAATGTGACCGGAAAGTCTATGAAAGAGCATCTCTGCTTGAAGCTCTGTTCTCCTAATCTTGAGAGGGTGGTACTTGATATTATGAGTGGTCCGACGACTCTTTCGATCTCAGGCTCCTCAGTAAAGAGAATTCAAATGAACCGGGGTGATTTCGAAGAGGCCTCTTTCTCTGACATGTCAGAACTGGAAGAAGTATATTTGTTCTGTAACACTCAAAGAATAAGGGGTTCAAATCTTCCAAAGTTGGAGAGTTTCCACTTCTCGTTGCCGTACGGCTCACAGCCTCGGGACATGCTTCACTTCACCTCTGTAAACGCAGAAGCTTACTTTAACGGAGACGCCTATCATTGGGATTGATACTTTGCTATCTAGTTTCTCTTTAATCAAAAGTCATTATCGCGTCGTTAAAATGTATGTACAGGTTATATAAGGTTTTGGTATAATCAAAAAAAAAATGGCAAAGAAAGTAAAACAAAAACATAGCACATCAGGCATGAACGGTCTCCAAGTCAAGAGAGTTGACCAATTTTCTTTGATCAATAGCTCTCTTCAACAACTTTCCAAAGAAGGCAGAAGCAGTATCAGCATCCTTAATAGAACCCAAGATCTTCTCTCTTTGCACAGCATGCTTATCCAAGGAAGACTGGAATGCATTCTGGACTTCTCTTGCTGGGAACTTGAGTACTTTACGACACTCTTTAGCAATTCTGTCAGAATTCTGATGTGGGTAGTCCATCTCTTTCAACTGGTACTTGATCTTCACAGCCAACTTTCTAGGAAGGGCATTACGGATATCAGACACCAAATACGTCACAGCAACGATACCAACACCAATGACAACTGGGATAGCCATAAGACGTAGTGTTTTCAAAGAGAAGAAAGAGCCATATTGGAACACATTCTTAACAACCCTTCCAGTGGACATGGCACGTGAAACGGCATAAAGACCCACTGAGTACAAAGAGTTCTTCCAAACGACAACTTGAGCCGTTGTCTTGCTGTTGATGCCGACAGAGGCCAAGAAGCCTTCTAATGAAGGATCAATGAAGTCAAAGATGGAAACAGAGTCATCAACTTGTCTGACAAGTGTATCTTTTCTTCTTGTGAACATAACATCATCTCTGAACACTTTTTCACTGTTGAACTCATCATCAAGAGCCTCTTTACCCAACTGGTTAATTTTCCCAACACCAACAGTCGTCTGTTTACGGGCATATTGCTCACAATCAGTGACAGATTCCAAAACACTTTGGGTAATGGCCTGTTGTGTGTTGTAAACGTACTCTGCCAAGTTGAAGAGTCCGTTGTATGGAACAACTGGATGATCACCAACGGTGTTGAGTGTAGACATAATCTTGTCTCTTGTGTAGTTGTAAACGTCATGTGATGTGGATTCAATTGTGGACTCAATCTTCTCATTGATCTTGACACTCTTGACCATGCTATCTTCATACTTTGGTGCAAGATCATCCAATTTAGCAGTCATTGTGTCTTTGTCATTGAGGTACATCTTCTGGTTTGCAGATGATAATTCTTCAACATCACCGAATAAGTTGGACAAGTAGGTCTTTACTGGTTGAAGCTTGGATAAAGCTCTCTTCTGTAGGACAAAGTTACGTAAACTTGCTTCCAAATGGTCAAAGTCTGGGTTTGCGCCCATGTTGTCAAAGTCTGGGTTACCATTACCACCTGGGTTGTCATCACCATCTCCATCATCTCCGTCAAACCCAGGGATACCTTCGACAACACCACTTGAAGAAACGAAATGGACAAACTCACGAGCATCTTTATGTGTATCAGGTGAGAGCTGTTGCACTTGTTCCAAGATTCTTCTCATGCATTTGTTCTTATCCTTGATGTTATCAAATCTGTTCACCACGATGAAGATGAGTTTCTTCTCATTAGCAGCAGCAGCAATGAACTCTTTAGCAGATAGTGTGAATTGGTTCTCAGCACTGACGACAAACACAACCAAATCGATTTCTTCTTGTCTTGAGAACACTTCTGTTGTCTGGTATGAGTCCAAGTTCAAACCTGGAGCATCAATCAATGCAATGTCCACGATACCGTTACTCAACAAACTGTTATCAACAGATCTCTGGTCAGCAACGTACACTTTCAAGATGGAGTACTTGTCACACTCACCAACCAAGTGTTCGAGATCCTTTAGCGTGAAGATCTTGTAAGTAGTTTCGTTTCTGATGTCATACTCTGAGCCGATAGGGACGGCATGCACTTCCTCAACACCGTGGTTCTCTTTGGAGTCAATCACTTCACAGAAGACAGTGGTACACGGTTGCTGGTCCTCTGGGAGCACTTTGCGTCTCAATAAAGCGTTGCAGAACGTGGACTTGCCGGAGTTCAAGTCACCAGTGACGAACACTTTGGAAGATGTGTCGTCGATTCTCTCTTTCAAGGCACTGAGATGCTTCGTCACCTGTGCGATCTTGTCGTCGAGGATCTGTGCGAGGGCGGCCTTGTCCAAGCCCGAGACCTGGTTGTTCCCCATCTTGAGGTTGAGCTTCAACACCTTGAGCTCTGTGCCGGCAAACTCGTCGTTCTCCTGCTCGTCCTCGGGCTGCTTCTGGATGGACTTGATGCTCTGGAGCGTGTTCTTTCTCACGAGCGCCAGGTGGGCCTTTCTGCTGTTGAGCAGCTTGTCCGAGAGCTCTTTGGACGGGTAAAACACCGGGCGGTCCTTGTTCTCCGTCTGCAAGTCGGTGAGCAGCTGGACGCCGGAGGAGATGGATCTGTCGAGGGCCACCCTGTTGTTGTTGTAGTGGAGCTGCGACACCTGGCTCTTGAGGCGCATCTCGTTGGACAGCGTGCGGTTGTGTGCCCTGTTGAGCGGCACCTTAAGACCTTCTTCGCCATCGACAACGGTGCCGCCTTCCAAGAGGCCCTCGTCACGGAAGTACATCAGCTGCTGGGCGTGTTCTTCAAACAGCGTCTTCGTCTCCTCGCTGTCCGAAACGTCCTCCGCCGTGGCAGGTTTCGCGTCCTTGGCGTATTCCTGGCTCATCTTTGCGAATCTGTGCTCGGATCAGCGCTTGAAACACTGCTTTGTGGTGATTTTGGTGTCTGGGGAATGTCCTCTATTGCTGTTTTATGCCTCTGTTTTGACTGCGCGGCCTGACGCCACCCTGATTTCCGAACCGTGTCACGTGCTCGCGATGATGGTCTCCGGGTGTGTACCCTCGGTACTCGAATCTTTTCAAAGATCATCACCATCGGACACTTTTAAAGCTTTGTTCTCTTTGTATATCAGGCATTTCTAGCAATCAACTACAAAGACAATGTCCTTCAGAAAGAGAGGAGAAGTCATCAGTGCCGGCGGTCGCATTCCATCTGCTGTTCCCGGAAGAGGCGCACCAATCACACCGGGCGGAGTGCCTGGGAGAGCACCTCCAATGGCTGTTCCTGGAAGGGGTCCAGCTGGTGGCATGGCCGGTATGAGAGGCGGTGTCCCCGTCAGAGGATCTCCTGTTGACGGTATCACAAACAAGATGAAGACTTTGGAAGTTGAAGAGGAGTTCAAGCACCCGGGTGTCAGACCTTCCACGATAAACTCTCAGAGCACTGTCTCCACTGGATGTCTCGATCTTGATAAGGTCTTGGGACATTCTGGTCTTCCATTGGGTACCTCCATGTTGTTGGAAGAGAGTGGAACAACAGATTTCAGCAGTGTCATCGCCAAGGCCTTTGCCAGTCAGGGTGTTATCCACAACAGACTCGATCCCAAATCGTCAAACACACATGTCATCGTTGTCACTTCCAATAATGGATGGGGTAAAGAACTCCCCGGGGTTTACAAGGGAAGCAGCAGAGATATTAAGAAGGCCAAAGTGTTTGAAAACGAGCACAAGGTCTCTGTTCAGAACCTGATTGATGGTGACTCCAAACCAGTCAAGAGACCATCGTCAACGTCAACATCAACATCGACGTCATCATCGTCTACAGACTCCACAGTAACCAAGGATAAAGACCTCAGAATTGCATGGAGATACGGACTCAACGATCCAAACAAGATCAAACAGCAACAAGTGAACTTGGACAATGAGATATACAAACACTTCAACCATCAATTTGACATCACCAGCAGGTTAACACCAAGTCCTGGAATCAATGAGATCACATACATCCCACTTTCTCTCAGTTTCAAACCTGTCCTGAAGCAGATTGAACACACAATACAACAGCATAAGAATAAGGTCATCAGATTGGTCATCCCATCGTTCTTGAACCCTGCCATGTATTCACCAACTTTGACCTCTTCACAAGAAGTGCTACCTTTCATTCACACATTACGTTCATTGACACGAAAGCATGAGAAGTTAGTTATCAGTATGACAATTGCATTGGATCTATATCCACGTGAATCCTCCTTGGTTAAGAACATGGAGCTTCTCTTTGACTCTGTGTTCCACCTCGAGCCATTCAATCAAGAGATGATGAAGTTCTTGGAAAAAGCTTATCATAACCAACCTACAAAAGTCCAACATGGTCTTGTTCACGTGTATAAGATCCCACATCTGAGTGAAAGAGGACAGATGATGGTGATGAAGAGTGAGTTTGCATTCAAGAATGGAAGAAAGAAGTTTGAGATTGAAGAATGGGGTATCCCAGTCGAGGATGAAGGTGAACCTCAGCAAACGACACAAAACATTGAGTTCTAGAGTATATATGTTTGGTTATGTTTGGGAATATAAATATACACGTTGTATGACTATGATACTCTTTGATCAGATGTCTATATGGAGATGGAAGAGAAGGACATAAACTTGGTCTCACACAGTATTCAGAATACAGAATTGTAGTTAGGTCACATGTCACATGTACCATGTACCATTTTTTAGGGGGTGCGCTAGTGTCTCACCTTGGATCAAAGCTCATCCATGTCGCTACCAGGTTTGTGAGTGATCTGCAGTTGTGACTCCAGTGGACCTCAAAATTCTGTGGAGCCTAGTCATTCTAAGTTTATAAATTGTAGGCCTTGAGTACTCAGGGACTCGTAACGTCGTCAATATGCATGTGGTGTCTAGTCGCTGTGTTTGCACTTTCTTTCAGCTCCATGAAAACCTCAATCTGAAATATAGAGGGCCACTGTATACTCTTAAGTAGCGAATTGGAGGCATAAGATCCGTTATACACTAATCGACCCGACTGTCCTGTCTATTGATCCAATGGCACCACCTGTCGTGTACCATTGCCGTTCTCGGAATACACGCTTGGGGGATAGATCCTCGTAGATAGAAAGCCGTACCAAGTTGTCAAATCGGGAGTGCCTCCCAGAGTCCACTTTAGCCTGTATCGGCTTGAGCACTGCTCCTACTGCCGAGCCGGTGTACTGGAAGACAGAGGAGTCCGAGCTTCGAAGAAGCACTTCCCTTAAGGAGAGGCTGACTTTGTGTTCAGGGGTTGAGGAGCAGAGTGAAGATGTCGAGGGCTGGAGATAGGAACACTCTCATATGCTTTGGAGGGATACACATCTTGTTAATTAGGTGACATGGTCAGTGGTATATAACAGATCACACCTCTACGGTCTACCATTGTCCTCTATATAACTGTACGTCGTCCCACGCTTTTTGGCGCTTACCCCCGTGCTCCCCCACGCTGTGCCTTTCTCTCCTTTAATGAGCTATTCCGAAAGCGGAGAAGGGAGCCACAGATTACAGATACGTGCGTGTCCAGTGGCTGCGTGTGAAGCCAGAATCAGCCACTCGGAGGCCTCTAATGCCAATCAGAGGGAGTCTGTGCCGCTTTGTTGAGACTTTGGTGGGGCCGGCGCGTTGGTGTTTAACTCCGGATCGATCCAAATCGGGGAGACAATGGGGCATCTTTGAAACTGTGATTGCGGTGAAAGTTGGGAGAGAAGTGGGGGTTTTGAGGGTGTAAATGTGTAGTATATATACTAGAGATCTTATCTACCAACTTATAAGATCATCAGCCTTTTCCACAAAGCTCTACCGCCACTTCCAGCTGGTTTACCGTGCGCGCATTTCTCCCGGAAGCTCGATACCGGGCACGGCTGGGCCCTTTGCGGTAAAAAGGTTGCAAAATTTGACACAAAATGAAAGCCGAAGGTGGAAAAGTTGGAGGAGTCTCGATGTAAAGGAGTTGCAGCGTTGCAGGTATATAAGGTATGCGAGGCCCCACCCGGCGGGCTTATCCGTGCCATGTCCTGTCTTTGTGACAGGCTAGAAGGCAGTACAACCCCACACACAAAGACACAATGCGCTTCTCACAGGCTCTCCTCCAACAGTCCAAGGCTCTCGCTGAGCTCCCGACAAAGCACAGGGTCAGTTTGGCCTACAGCTTGCACATGCCCAACAAGACGGTAAACCCGAACCTCAACATCAGAAGCAACGAGCCCGTCCTCTTCCTCCACGGTGTCTTCGGCTCCAAGAAGAACTACAAGGACTACTGCCAGACCATCGCCAACCAGAACCACACTCCTGTCTACTCCTTGGACTTCAGAAACCACGGTGACTCCGAGCACGCCTTCCCGCTCGTCAACTACGGCACGCTAACCCAGGACGTGGTGCACTTCTGTGAGGACCATGGCATCAAGAAGGCCAACTTGATCGGCTACTCGCTCGGTGCCAAAGTTGCCTTGCTCACCATGTTGAAGCACCCAGAGTTGTGCAGCTCCGGTGTCATCATTGGCAATGCCCCTATCAAGACTCCACAGGTCAAGGTCTACCTCAAGGCCTTCATCAAGGCTCTCAAGGCACTTGTCAGCAACGCCTCCACCATCACAGTCCACGACAAGGAGTGGAGAGCCAAGGGCCGTGATGTCATGAAGAAGTACATCCCAGACGGCGACATCTTGCAGTACCTCTTGAGAAACTTGCACATCAGAAAGCCAGTGCACACAACGGACTACGTTCCAGGCGTCGTGAACTTCTCCATCCCAGTCAGACACTTTGACAACACTGTCGTTGATGAGATTGCCGACTGGCCGGAGGAAGAGGTCAAGGATTTGGTGTTCGAAGGACCAGTCAGAGTCATCAGGGGCATACAGTCCGTGTTCATTGACGACAAGGGACTCGCAGCCTACGCTAAGCACTTCCCTAACTACACCTTGACCGACCTCAACTCCAACCACTTGATCTGGGCCGACAGACCACAGCAGGTGACCAACGTCATCAGCGACTTCATCAAGATGAGCAGATACCAGACGCTCCAGGAGCACTTCAGACACACAGAGCACCAGGTCCACCAGTACGAGAAGGAGCACCTGCTGGTGAAAGACGAGGAGAATGTTGCAGAGTTTGCAGAAGTGGTTCCAGAAGCGGTTCCAGAAACGGCCATTCCGCACGACTTCCCAACCGAGCTGAAGCCGGCCGTGCAAACAGTGCAAATCTGACTTCGTGATTGCAAGTACGAACAGTTTTTAGATATTCAACAGAGTTTAAGCTCACAGATTAGCCGCTTCTGTAGGTGTTCTAGAAGCCTTGAAGAGAGAAGGCGCGCTACGAAAACAAGCGGACAGCCTCTTCATCAACATCAACAACCACAACAAACAAAAGACAAAGAGCGCACAGCAGATGCACCGCCTGGACTTCCCCGTCGAGATTTGGTGTCTCGTCGCCGGCTCACTCGGCGTGGCGGACCTTCTCCAACTGCGCTCCGTCCACACAACACTGAGACACATTGTGGACTCCAACGAGCTCTGGGGCCCACGCGTACGACAACGCTGGTTCTCCGCCGACGACGCCGACCTGTCCGAGTTCCACGCCATTGGGAACATGCTACGGTACTACACAGAGCACCACACGCAGGACACGGCGGTGGTTTCGGTACTCAGACAGAGGCCGTTTGCTCTCAAGGACGGATGGACACTCACTGAGATGCCCGAGTCCATCATCCCGGTGCTCGTCCAGTTGAAGAACGACAAGAGCGACCTGACAACACGATACTACGCCTCTTCGGTGCTTGAGGTCGTGCGACATCGCAAAGCAGTGGTGCTGTTGGACGCCTACCTCTCTGCTCCATTTGACTCGCCACAACCACTGTTTGAAGACGTTTGCACAGATGTCTGTCTCTTTGATAGGGAATACGACAGGCTGTTGCCCTATAGACGCTCTGTCCTAGAGTCTACCATCAGAGCATTGAAGAACCATCCGGACTACGACGAGGCAAACACAGCTTCTTCCACAATCTTGCTCATCATCAACACACTGGCCATGGAGATTCACAAACGCGTTGAGTCAGGATACACAGATGACTCTTTGGAGAACTTGTCCCTATTGAGGTTCTACTCTGGTGAAACAGAAGGCACCCAACTCATGCAATACGCTGTCATTCAAAAACTGGCTTCTCATTTCAACATTGAGACATCAATCAGTTCCTCATTCCTCATTGTCAAAGACACTTCATTCAAGACTGGGCTCAGTTATATCTCTTTGAAAAAAGACCTCTTCAGACCAAAACTCTTCTCAATCTCAGACATCTACTCGTTTGTTCGTCGGACGAACTCATCAGATCCAATGTCTACACTTCATGAACTCACATTCCCACTCACAATCCAACAATACATCTACTCACTCCTCGAGTTCCGTCGTTCACATTCCCTAGCCCATGGTTGGGATCTCTTGCAAGGAAGTTACATGTACAGCGAGGCATACCCTTGTTCACTCAACCATATCCCATCAAGCATGTCAGATTACTATGCCTTGTGTATAGGGGCATTGGGCAAGACAAACATTGACCTTTCTGAGTTTTCATACTTGGCAAAGAGGTTCCCCTTCTGTGCTTCCTTCATCGATGGGATCCTCAAGCCAAAAACCCTTGGGTTCAAATTGGATGCAATGTCCTCATTCAGAGAATTGGGTTCAAAACAATCAATTGACAGACTCTTGATCGACTGTGCTCCACCGTTGCTCATTGGACAAGTTGTGTTACACGTTGCCGGTTATCACTCCATCATCTCCGGATACTCATTCACACCAGAAGAAACGTTCTATTCCCTCATCAATGGGATTGAGACAAGACATTCAAGGGTTCGACTACTCCAAAAAGAGGAGATTACCCCAGAATTGGTTGATCTTTTAACAAATGAGTATAAAGTTGGTGTTTACTTCACACACTTTGACGAAGAGAAAGGCATGTTTGAAATGACACAGGAGTTGAAGAAAGTCTATCCAAACAATTAATTATCGAGAGCATCTAAGCTGTTCTATATGAAGTCACGAATGAACGTTTTTCTAAGTAGAAGTATAGAGATAAGCGTAGAGAGTCAAGAGAACATCCGTGCACCACGTACTACTGGTTGCCATGCCTGATAAATACAGGACCACCGCGATTCATCGAAGAATGACTTATATCGATAGTCACTCTTCTAACAAACACCCCACATATTTTTCCTAGATTTTTGAAGAACCTTGAATAGAGTTATTGAAGTAAGTATATAACATCCAGACACCACCCAAAACATCCAAACATCCCATGTACTTTGATACTCAATAACACCATGAAAACAACATTCCAGGTGCTTAGACTTCGTATTAAGAGTCTCCAATACATCCATAATACATAGGACAGTACCAAATCAGTGAATTCAGAGATTTATTCTGAAAAAATTGGTCAAAACTTACCAAAGTTAACTGAACTATACAAAATAAAAAATGGACTCGTATTTTCTAGAATCACCCTTTTTATCAAAGAGTTTATTCAAAACCTGTAAATAAATTACTTAGAGATACACCACCTTATTGGATTAATTCAAGACTCCCTGTAAAACTGATATGAGCCCGTAATTCACAAATTAAGGTATTTTATCGGTCATTTGAAGATATTTGCGGTGTCCGGGTTTCTAGTCTGGTGTCCTGGTATTTATCTATGCTTGGGTACGTGTTTCCGCAGCACTCTTGATGCCTTTGGAAGTGTTTGATGGAGTTACACATAGTCTACATTGGATAACTGGAGAAAGGTAGTGCCGTCTATAAGTACTACAACCAGGCTCCAGACTCTAAATAGGTCATCTAGCGCGTTACATCACTCAGCACTCTGAAGTTGGATAGAGCCACGACAATCAACAGATCCCAGCAAGAGGTTACCAGCTCCAGTTCTACACTCAAGATTGTTAACCCAATGATTTATAATTTTCAAACCACTAATATACATTGTAAAGACATAACCGAACCGTAAACCAAAATCATTAAAGCAAAAGCGTCATCAAAACCAAGTGAAATTAAAGAAAGCAAGAAACACTTCTTACAACTCCTGGGAAGCCTTAGCCTTAGTGGACTTCTTTGGCAACAAGTTCTGGTGAATGTTTGGCAAGACACCACCCTGAGCAATGGTGACGTGTCCGAGAAGCTTGTTCAACTCCTCATCGTTTCTGATGGCCAACTGCAAGTGTCTTGGGATGATTCTGGTCTTCTTGTTGTCTCTAGCAGCGTTACCAGCCAACTCGAGGATCTCAGCAGCCAAGTACTCGAGGACAGCAGTCAAGTAGACTGGAGCACCAGAACCAATTCTCTGGGCGTAGTTACCCTTTCTCAACAAACGGTGGACTCTTCCGACTGGGAAAGTCAAACCTGCCTTAGCAGAACGAGTCTGAGAGGCCTTCTCAGAGGAACCGGCTTTGCCACCTTTACCACCAGACATTATGATTGTGTTTTGTTTTGTGTGTGTGTGAAGAATGCGAACAACGAAGAAGAGCTGTTTGCGATGGAGAATTTCTAATCTTTGTCCGATGCCTTTGTTTACTGTGGGCGGATAGGCGTCCTTATATACGCGCGCGTCGTGTCGTGGCCGCGTCCAGGCGTTGTTTATTTACCTGGCGATTGCTCCCAGCGGATGTTCTGCAAAGTACGCTGGTCGCGGCGCGTAAATGTGGACACGATGGGAGGTTGGCTGGGAGTTTGTGCGGTCGCGGCGCTGAAAGGGGAAACTCCCAGCGGATTGAAAATTACACAGCGCGCGCGTAACTCCCAATAGCAACCACCAGATTTACGCACTCCAACTCCCAGCCCATAGTTAACACGCGTAAAAACCAGACCGCTGGGTGCGGAAGGCGCGGCCACCTCCCACCGCCACAACAACACGCCTGGCCGGTATATAAACAGACGCGTCCGCCCCTCCTCCAGCACAAACAACCAAACACCACTCAACATCAACACACAAAAACTACACATCAATCACAATGGCCCCAAAAGCTGAGAAGAAACCTGCCTCCAAGGCCCCAGCCGAGAAGAAGCCAGCCGCTAAGAAGACCTCCTCCTCCTCCGAGGGTCCAAAGAAGAGAACCAAGGCCAGAAAGGAGACCTACGCCTCTTACATCTACAAGGTCTTGAAGCAGACACATCCAGACACAGGTATCTCCCAGAAGGCCATGTCCATCATGAACTCCTTCGTCAACGACATCTTCGAGAGAATTGCCTCCGAGGCCTCCAAGTTGGCTGCTTACAACAAGAAGTCCACCATCTCCGCCAGAGAGATCCAGACCGCCGTCAGATTGATCTTGCCAGGTGAGTTGGCCAAGCACGCTGTCTCCGAAGGTACCCGTGCTGTTACCAAGTACTCTTCCTCCACTTCTGCCTAAAGAAGCTTGTCTCCGGTTTACGAATTTAATTATGGGTTTTGGTTTTGTTATAAGGTTTTCAAGTTAATGTATATTAGTGGCTTACGATAACAACAAATCACTGTAGCTTTATAGTTGGACTTCTAGTTCTACACAATTATCAAAACACCGTTTGATTAAATGCTGAGGATGAATAAATATGACACAAGAAGAGACGCGTCAGTTGCCAGTTACCAGTTACCACTTGCTTCCCACACTCAAGATGTCAGTGGCCTTTTCAATGACGTTGAACTTGTAGTTGTACAACCGTTCATGCGAGACACCAAAGAGGTTCTTGAACTCGTCAACGAACTGCACGATAAAGGACTCATCGTCAAGCTTATCAACGTTTGGCAGTTGGTAGTACTTCTCCAACAACTGTGATACCAACTCCTTGTTGTTAACACTAGTACCACCGTTATTGATACCACCACCATTGATACAACCACCAGGACATGCCATGACTTCGACAAAGTCACAAGAGGCTGGGTCTGCTGTGGATTCATTATCCGTCTCTGCTGATGGTTTCTGACGTGCTTTACGACGAGCAGCGAGTCCGGATCCAATCTTGACTTTACCAGATGGTTTGAGCTTACGCACCAAGTTCTGAATGTTTCTGAATCCGTTGACGATGGAGCTTGAGCCCAACTTGGTTTGTGTGTCTGTGTTGATGAGTTGGAACTCGACAACATCGGTGTTCTTACCCTTGACTTCTTTGATAGTGGTTGGGATGCCCTGTTGTGTGTAATGATGCTGTAATGCGAGGATGTAGTTCTGAGCGTAACCACCACTGGCTGAGCCGATGTTTGAAGACCATGACTCGATTGGGAATGGCCAGTGCTGTGGTGCTGCCTGTTGGTAGAGATGTGTGGGTGGTGTGTTCGTTGTTGTCATGTAATCTGAGATGTTGACGCCTTCTTCTTTAATGAGTTCCACAAGTTCCTTGGGCGTCAAGACACAGTCAACGTCAACGTGGTCTTCAGGACGTGCTGCTTCAAGCTTCTTGTCAAAGCAAGGCATAACGGAAAGGTGATATACGTCGTCATATGAGACGTTGAGTTGCTTGGATATGAGGTTCTTGAGGAGGTTACCAGTGATCTGCTGGGGAGACTTGACGTTGAGGAGGTATGGAAGGATCTCTGGCTTGGTCTTCTCGACATAGAGCACAAACCCTGGACATATGCTTGATAGGTTTGGCCTCGATTCACCTTCAATCTTCTTCTGTATGAGCTCTTGGTTGATCTGTGCAATGCTGATGACTCGTGAGAGCTCTGTTCCCACAACGAAGCGGAAGCCGTAGCGCTCACTGAACAGGTTGATGACGAGCTCATCCACCTTGTGAATAGGGATATCAAGGAAGAGTGCCAAAGAGGCTCGACTCTGGTGCGATATACTGAGAGCGAAGACTCGTGTGTCTTTGAACTTGCGCAGGTCATCGATGAGCACCTTGTGTGTCTGTTTGGCAAGGAGCACTTCCTCCGCTGAGGTGATACAGCCAGAGCAGGCGAGACAGTCCTGGAGAGAAATGTCTGCTGTCGGTAGATCCTTCACTGTGCCGTCGTCGATGGAGACTTCAAACGCCTCGTTATCTCCCACTTCGATCTCGTAGTGACCGTCTCTCTTGGTGGCGCTGGCTCGTACCTCTCCCGCTGGTTTGATGCACGCGAGGCCCGGCGAGATGAAGTCGTTGAGGTCCGCTTCTGACAGAATAGCACTCATGCTTTAGTCGTCTTTCAGCTCCGTTTAAACCTTTCAGTGGCGTTAAATAAGGGTTTTACTGACAAATATCAACTGCTGAGTAAGGCCTCTTCTCTGATTGCGCGGGATCTTTTTCACTGACACGGTGGGAAATGGCAGAGGAAACCTGGACACCACACACGGGTATATGTACAAACCTTTTAACCTTGAAATTGTCATGAATGTAAATGTTATGTACTTCTAGAAACACGTTACTTATTCTCCTCATCACCGTTGTGGAGTCTCTGATCACTGTGAACGCTTGCAGTGTCATCGTCATCACCATCGTCTTGTCTTTGTTCTTCATCATCAGTATCAATCTCAAAACTGTCTGCTCTCGCCAATCTCTCATTAGGGAAGGAATGGCTCAATCTCGGCTCATCCAAGTTCTCCAACTGGTTCTCCAAGTCCAATTCTGAGTCTGAGTCTGTGTCCTCTGGACGAATGATGTCAAACTCGTACTGTTCACGTCTGCGTCCTGTACCTGGGTTGACAAACTTGTTGTAACAGATCAAAGCGATGAATCCAACAATGATAAGACCAAAGAAATACTCAGCATAGTGGGATGGTGATTGGAGGTACTTTCCCTTGTGATTGTCTGAGGAGTGGTCGTGTCCATCACCGTCGTAGTGGTCGGATGTCGTTGTTGGTGTGGCTGTAGAGGATGAAGCAGATGAAGAAGCTGCAGAAGCAATCGATGAACTCGATATAATAGCAGATGAGGAAGAAACAACAGGGACAACTTCTTCTTTTTCATCACCAGTGTCTCTCTTCTGACCGAATAACGTCAGCTTAAAGTTCTTCAAAGTGACCTTGTTCGTATCATCATGGTTCTGAACGTGTAATTTCCACTTACCTTCTGCCTTCTCATCACCCCAATGAGCCACAGACATGAAGTTCCAATTGTCGAAACCATCTTTGGACTTATCCATTCTTCTCACAACACCCAAATTGGAAGTGATACCGCTTGGTGAGACCAAGTCGACTGACACTTGACCACGGATATCAGTGTCCATGTTTAATGTTAAAACAACATGCTCAAGGTTCTTAAAGCCGTCCAATCCAGTGACATCAAACTCTTGGATGGTTTCAGTGGCAACATCAACTTTTGGTTCCACAACAGGCATGGAGATGTTGACTTGTTCATTGACGTTTTCCCATCTTTGAGCCAGTTCCACGATCTTACCAGCATCCAATTTACCAAATCCATATCTGTGAGAATACTTACCAACAGGTGTATCTTGGTAGTATCCATCATTCTCGTTGATTGTGTCTGAAGCTTCGATGGTGAGGTATTGGACATCTCTCCATGTCAATTCTGGGTTTGCTTGAAGCACCAAAGTGTAAACACCCGCAGCCAATGGAGCAGCGGCAGAAGTACCACCATGGTTATCTGTACATTTACCCTTGATATCCGTGGAGTGGATGTGTTCACCAGAACCAGAAGAATATGTCACCACTAGCACGGCAGAACAGGACTCCGAATAAGGAGGATGGAGACCCTTGTGGTCAACGGCACCCACTGTGATGGAATAGATACTGTTTGTGTAACCATCATAGTTACAGTTATCACCATGCATGGCACCATTACCCGAGGCAAAGACGTATACGGCACCTTTACCATCTCTTCCTTCCGTTACACCTCTTCTGATAGCCTTCTTCACAAGTGTGTCTGGAGCCTGCATCGTCTTACCATCATCTGTTGGACCCCAAGAGCATGAGTAAATGTCATTAACGTCAAGGCCGTATACCAATGCGGCGGCTTCGTCTTCCGTTGTGATTTCACCAGATAAGATACGGATACCAGCGACACTGGCGTCAAATGCAACACCAACACCGCATACGTCGTTCTTCACAGCGGCAATCTCACCAGCACAACGTGTGCCGTGGTAGTCATCGACAAGTGTTGGTTTTGGTAGTTGTTGATTGGCATTGAAGTCCCAAGATCCCTTGGCGAAGAAGTTGTCTTTCAAATCAGCACTCTCGTAGTCCAAACCGTCGTCAATGACAGCAGCGACGATGCCCCTTCCTGTGATGTTCTGGGCCCATACACCCGTGACGTTGACGTCGTGGCCCGGGAAAGGTGCGTTGACCAAGTGCCACTGGGTATTGAAGATTGGGTCCCTGATGTCGAACTGCTCCATGGCATCGACGACGATCTGCTGCGAGGAGTCCACAGGCACGGCGGGGATGGGAGCACGCTTGGAGATGGTCTTCGGGTGGAGGTTGTGTATCGTGCGGAGGCCCGAGCCGAGGAAGCCTCTCTTGATGAGTTTGAGCGTGTGTGAGTCTGGCTCGTTGTCTGCAATAGAGAGGATATCCGGGTCCTCAGCGTCGTGGAGCGCCTCAATGCCGCCCAGCTCCTTGCTCTGCGAGAAGACGAAGTGGCCCGGGTTTCCTCTGGCCGGGTGCTCGAGGTGCCAGTGCGGGAAGTTCTGCTGGAGCTGTTCGATGGTGGCGCCCTGCTCGAGAGACACGGCAAAGTAGTCGTTGGCGGCGTGGTCCTTTGGCGGGACGGCCGTCGAAACAGCACAGTTCAGCGACAGCGCAAGGGTCAGAAGCGTGCCGAGTGGAAGCCTCATTCTGGGTGGTTTCAGCTCTGTTTCGGCTCTGTTTTGGTGCAACTTGAAGGGTGGAAGGCGGAGAAAAGTGAGCGTGTTCTTTGTTTTCATTTGGGCGCGCGCTGACTAAGCCGTTTCGTATTTGGTGCTTTGGCGTCCGCATCGGGGAATTGTGGTTTGAGGTTCTCTTGTTTCGTAGTTTGGTTGGGACGTTGTCTTTGTTGTGGTATTTTAAGTGTGTTCACGTTGCTCTTGTGTTCTTTAAAGGCCCCAGGGAATTGGTGCCTCTAGACTTTCAAAGCTCAAAGCCTCCACGTACCTTCATGTTGCAGATCGTAAAACCGGGGTTTCGGGCCTCCTAAGATCTACTCTTTAACCTCGTCAATCCGTACATGAGAGTATATATCAGAACAAGATCACAACTTGGAGTCGGAACACTCACATTCGCAGTTGGAACCAGCAAGGGCCCCCATTGGGTCCCACAATGGCAGCTCAATAGGCTTAGACTTCAACAGGTGCTCGTGCTCCTTGATCTCATCCAAGTCAACAACGATCTGGTAACACCATTCCTCGAAGTAGCTCTGAGTCATGATGTAGTAACCATCGATACCAGAGTCCTTACCCCACGAGTTCTCAACACGGTAAC
This sequence comes from Petasospora maritima, assembly GCA_030557345.1. NCBI lineage: Eukaryota > Fungi > Ascomycota > Saccharomycetes > Phaffomycetales > Wickerhamomycetaceae > Petasospora > Petasospora maritima. Next base: position 73,527 of record JAKTOZ010000052.1, read on the forward strand.
GGTTTGGCTTACCAGTAGCCTCATCAATGTTGACACCAGTGATCAACATGGCGTGGGTCATCAACGATTCACCATACTTGACACGAGAGGCCTTTTCCTGGTTCTGCTTGAATCCAAACGCATCATAATGGAAGAACTCAACGTCCATGACACCTTTTTTCTTCTGCATGTACTTTGGGGTATGAGAACCAAAGAACACAGGCTTGTTAGCCTTGATTCTCTTGACGATCAAATCCGTCAACACTTCGTTGGACATGTTCAAGTACAAAACCTCACGACCACCAGTCATGTTGTTCAAGTCATTGACCTTGACCATAGACTCATAAGGGTTACGTGGGTCATTGATGATGGAAACAGCATTGTTGTAATCGAAATCAACGTACTCCTTGTAGAACTCCAATGGAGTAGTGGTGATCTTATGATACTTCTTGTCCTTGTCATAGTATTCCCATGTGAACTCTTCATCCGGCTTTGGTGGCTTACCCAAGAAGATTGTCATGTACTTGTAAATCTCCTTCATCATCTCATCTTTAGCAGACTCAACGTCTTCACCTTTAGACTTCTTCTCTCTCAACACCTCAGCGAACTCTCTCAGCTTGGACTTGAGCAACTCGTTCAACTTCCTGGAAGAAGTGGACGTGAAGACATCTGGGAAGACTTCAATTGGAACAACAGCGACTTTCTCCAACAAGTTTTGAGCCATGGTGAACTGACCACCATCAGAGATTGGGTCGGCAAGCAATGCCTGGACCAATCTGGAGCCGACATCCTCTTCGTAAGTCTCGATGATCTTGTCCAAGAAGTAGTTAGACTTCTCCAACTTGTCGTAGAAGAACAAGTAACTCTGGGATAACTGGAACTCCTTCAACTTCAACTTCTCAGAGACAGTACGACGCAACATGTTGGTGGTGGCGAACAACCAACAACGACCACTGGACTTCTGGTTGGTGATTGGGGCACCTTCAGGGTCAATCACGTTGGAGAACACATTTGGAAGCTTGACAGTCGAGTTCAAGAGCGACTGCTCGGAGTCCTGCTGTTGCAAAACCGTGGATGCGAGGCGATAAGTGGCGTCCTGGGAGAACTCTGACTCCCAGTTCTTGAGGTTCTGGATCTTGACGGCGACCATTGTATTATCTGTTTCTCAGCGGACGACTCTTCAGGTGGGGGGAAGACTCGTGCAGAGAAAACAGCGGGAATGGGCTCCTATTTATACAGCGGGGAGTCTGACTCGCCCCCGCCGCCATAACCGTATTGGCTATCGTCGGACTTTCCCGTGCGGCGTCGGAGGTAGATGTCCGGGTGTTTGAGGTATACTGCCATTCTGCATCGTGTCAGTACTAAGTAGTCTCTACGAAGCACTAAACCCCATACTAAAGTGTCAATACAGAGCTGATTCTACAGAGATAAGTGGCAAGAATGAAGTGTTTTGTTTATTGTAGCAAGATGAGCAGATTATTCATCCATGTTGTCAAGCTCAAACTCCGTAGAAGCAGTCTCAGCACTTGAGATGTTTCTCTCCAATCTGTCAACGGCATTGTAATCCGACAGATCAATGTTACCGACACCGGACAGCTTCATGTACAGTTCCAGCACCAGTAAGACCCAGAGATAGATCATGAAAGCGGCACCGGAGGCCACCATGATGTATGAGCTGTGATCAGCCTTGAGCCTGAGCACCAACCTCAGCTGCTCCTCGTTAGCACCCATGAAGAGGATACCTGATTCAATGAGACAGAACGGTGGGAGGTATTGGAAAGAGAGGATCTTACCTCTGAAGAATCTCTCATCTTGCAAAAGAATGGAAATCTCAATGATTCTCAAAGCACCACCCATCATGAGCACAAGACCAAACGCATAGTGAACTTTGGTACTGATCTGAAGCACCTGAACGTGCTCAGACATGGCCCAGCCAGTGTAGATGAGCAACAGGGATGGAATGAAAGTTCTTCTTCCACCACGGGCCATGTAAAGACCCAAGAGACCACCACACCACCAGATGATACCTAGAGCTGTGTGTTGGAAGTCACCGTGACCCCATGGCTCTTCACCCCAACGGTGCTCGGTGAATGTGTTGACAATACCCCAAAGTGTCATGACAAGGGAGTCATAGAAGTCTTGTGATTGACCCCCGGTTCTTTCTCTGAGGAAAGGCAAGACAAGGACAATGGCATACATAGCCCCATAGAAAACAAAGGCGGACCCCATGATTCCATGGGCGATACACTGACCAGTGTGAGCTTCACGACAGAAACCGAACAAGGCGACAGGAGCCAAACAGACTTTGACCCAGCCAGTGAGCAGACACAGAACTGAAAGGGTTCTATGCACTATACGGATGGTCTTCTCACTCATCTGACGGAGTGCACCTGGTTTCTCACCGTTGTTGAAGACCTTGGAACCGGAGTGGACGAGACCGAAGAACAAGTTGACACCGGAAAGGAAAAGCAAGAACCACGCTGTGCCTCTCGACGTTCTGTTCTCAACACCATCGCCGTCTGGGAAGCGGAGGATCAGAGCTTCAACGGCAGCGTAGACGGTGGCAGCTATCTGGAGGACGACACCGGCGTGCAAGCGCTCGGCAAAGACGAGAGCGGTGGAAATGGAAGGAGTTATCAGAAGAAGCGACAGTGAGAGGAGCCAGTGGAACGACTTGGACGCACCGTGTGTGATCTGTGGCGGCGGGTAGAGCTCATCGTCGTCTCCTTCCATCTCCATGCCCTCCATGGCAGCGCACAGAACGGGCAGTAGGAGCAGCCAGAGCGCGCTTTGAAGGCGTGTGTGCTTCGTGTGTGGCATTTGGGACAACTGTAGAGCCGATAGACCTTTGGAATGCGGGATTTGAAGGGACTGGAGGGCAAATTGGCGTGGTGTTGCGCCAGTTGCGGGTGTCGGCTTCCCTGTTATTCAGCCCATGTTTTCGCGTCGGTTGATCCGGGGCGCGTTTGCCGGCGTTACACAAAACAAGCCGGCCCGTTACACAAAGACTTGTGAGTTGTGGTGTTGGGGCGGTGATGGAGGGAGCCCGGAGTTTGTTGGTAAGCTAAACCTTCAGGTTGTATTACAGAGGCCAGAGGTGTGATATGTATGATGTATGATTTTTGCCCTCGTATCGACCTCTTTGTTTGTTGCATCACTCTTTGTGACACCTCCCCACATGTGACACATCGATGAAACCACATCGTCAACTCTTTGCCGTCGACAAAAAGCAATGGATACTGAACCTGTTCTCTTTCTCCATTATACTATCAGATAAGTCACCAATGCAAATGTCACACTTCATGGCCCTGGCTTTATGCACCCAACTCGCCACAGCGGGTCTTTTCTCCACGCCTTCCCCACAGCCTTCTCCACAAGACCTCTACACCATCAACGACATCATGTCCCGGTATCGCAACCTTTCGACTCAAACACGTGAAGTATCATTCTTTGAACGACAACAGGACCTGTCTACTTCTTGTGTCCGCACAGCACTGTCTCCGATCCTTTCACAATGTCTGAAGAAATCCATCAATGACCTTGACGTTAAAGAGAGGGCATCAACAGCTGCCAAGTTATCCATTTGTGAGTTCGAGGCCAGCGACGTTGTGTACCCCGTTGAGTGTCAGACCCGCTCTGGGTTCTTCTTCGGCGTTGATAGTGTCGATTACACCAATTGTGTTCGGGCCATGGAGACAAGGAGTCAGTGGTGGACTACGTATAGTGGGTATTACCAATCCATTGGTGAGATATGTTTACAGGAGTCGTTGCCGTATGAGAAAGAAGAGATTTGGGAGATGTTTGTTGGAGTGACGGAACATTATGAAAAAGTGTTTGATGTGTTGCAGGATTATGTCGATATGTCGGAGAAGTTTAAAGAACAGAGTGAGGTTTCATTCCAAGTGTTGCAGAAGTTCATGGAGGAGACTAAAGACACTTCTGAGAGGAATAAGGACCAGGTTGATGTTATGTGGGGGTATATCACCAAACAGATGGAGAAACTCTCCAAAATGTCTGTGGATGTCACTGAAGTTGCCAAATCGCAGAGTGACACATTTGAATCAAACATCATGATTTTTTTCCAATCGGTGGACCAGCGGTTCTCTGAGGAATTGGAGGTGCTTAAGGAGAAATTCATCATGGATTTGGAAGAAAGAGACCGAGTAATGGAATCATCGTTGTCAAACACAAGATCACAACTCCTATCTCTTCAATTGATGACTCAAGACACTTACAACATCTCACAAGCACTCAACGACAATCTCCTCTCATCATCGCACACAGCACACCACTTGAACCATTCACTGATCCAGATGAACACCACAGTCGAGACACTGAACACAGAAGTACAACAAGCCACCGAGTTAATGTCCTCTTTCTCTGGGGTTTTGGAGAACAACGTACTCTTCCGTGCGATGCTTTACGTCTCTCGAGATTTCATGGGGGTTGAGACGTTCTTGATAACAATGACGATGAGTTTCATTTGCTTTTTGATGTTTGTTGTTGTTAGTTGGAGAGTCAATGTGTTTAAGTATGTGGGTATCTTTGTTGTTAGTGTTGTTGTTGGGAGTGCATTGGGTACGGTGTTTATGCTTGTTGGCCGGGTTGTTAATGAGGAGTTGGAGAGACAGATGATCGTCAATATGAACAGTACGGATTTGGCAGATGTGCTGTGAATACAAGAGGATTACATATCTACAATGTTCTTGTTCAATTTTCAATCAATTACGTCGTTACATTTTATTTTTATGGTCTTTATAATCTAAAGGGGAAATTTAGAAAACGTCACCGTGGTCGAACATAGCGTCGGCAACCTTGACGAAACCAGCCAAGTTGGCACCCATGACAAGGGATGGGAGGGCCTCCTTGTTGGACTCCTTGGAGTACTTGGTGGCGAACTTGATGGACTCGTTGAACAAGACAATCATTCTCTTGTGCAAGTCCTCGTCAACCTGCTCGGAGGTCCACTGGACTCTCTGGGAGTTCTGGGCCATCTCCAAAGCGGAGACCAAGACACCACCAGCGTTAGAGGCCTTACCTGGACCGTACCAGACGGCTGGGGCAGAAGCGGAAGCGGTGGTGATTCTCTCACCCTCAAAGACGTCAATGGCGTCCTGGGTGGAACCCATGTTGGAACCCTCAGCAACGTACTTGGCACCGGCAGCGACAAGGGCCTTGGCCTCGTCACCGGAAACCTCGTTCTGGGTGGCACATGGAAGGGCAACGTCAACCTGGCCAACGTGGACCCATGGTCTGGCACCGTCAACGTACTTGACAGAGTTCTCAGAGAAGGAGGAAGCCTCGCCGATAACCTCAGAGAGGGACTTGAACTTGAGCTTGGCGGCCTGGATGTCGTAGATCTGCTCCTTGGTGATACCAGCCTCGGAGATGATGGCACCTCTGGAGTCGGACAAAGAGACAACGGTACCACCGAGCTCGATAACCTTCAAGGCAGCGTACTGGGCAACGTTACCGGAACCGGAGATGGCAACTCTCTTACCGGTGAAGTCCTCCTTGTTCTGGGTAGCGTACTTGATCATCTGCTCGGTGTAGTAGACCAAACCGTAACCGGTGGCCTCTGGTCTGATGAGGGAACCACCCCAGGTCAAACCCTTACCGGTGAGAACACCCTCCCACTGGTTCTTGATCTGCTTGTAGGCACCGAACAAGTAACCGATCTCACGGCCACCAACGTTGATGTCACCGGCTGGGACGTCGGTGTCCTGGCCAATGTGTCTGGAGAGCTCTCTCATGAAGGAGACACAGAACTTTCTGATCTCGTTGTTGGATCTGCCCTTTGGGTTGAAGTCGGAACCACCCTTACCACCACCGATGGAGAGACCGGTGAGGGCGTTCTTGAAGATCTGCTCGAAACCGAGGAACTTGAGGATGGACAAGTTGACGGTTGGGTGGAAACGGAGACCACCCTTGTATGGGCCGAGGGCGGAGTTGAACTGGACTCTGTAACCTCTGTTGACCTCGAGCTCACCCTTGTCGTTCTCCCACACGACTCTGAACTGGATGATTCTCTCTGGGATCTGCACGACTGGGAGCACCTTCTCGTACTTTGGCTCCTTCTCGAAGAGGGAGGAGGCCTTGAGGGTGGAGTAGACCTCGTTGAGGGCCTGTTCGAATTCTGGCTCTGATGGCTGGACCATTGTGTTGTGTGTGTGTGTGTGTGTAGAACCAGTACTAATGCGCAGACCACAGACGACACCCAGGACGACAGCACCCTTTTATACTCATTGGGTCGGTGGACGGAGTCCCGTGCAGCTCACCGGTGTTACGCAGCAGACCCGGGCACTGATTGGCCACAGATTAGCGGATGGGGCAAAAGAAACACGTACGCCGGTGTGCGCGTAACGGGTGCTTTGTATATGGGAGGGGGAAAAAGCGGCCTGGAACGGAGAAGGGGTCCGCGTCGAGGGGTTTAACCAATGGCCCATGGGTGTATTCCAATGGCTTCTACTGGTGACTATGTAGTACTACAAGTGACTGGAAGGGCATACGGTACACTTTAATGGCACAGGATTACGGGTGCAGTTCTGCGGTTATCGCGACCCACCGCCGAAGACCGCGGAACTGGAAGTCATTCATGATCCAACTCTTGCAACTACAGCGGACACACGCTGCCGACAACGGCCCAACAATTGTATGAGTACGTAATTGTATTGTGGGCCGTGATTGAAAGCGTCACCGTGCCTGTGTAAATTCCAAATGCGACCCCGGATTGGCGATCTGGCCCCATCTACGTGTAACGTCGTCGGCCTGAGCCGGTGCTTGACTCACGAAGCAGAGCGCAAAAGCCCGTGGGAAGGAGGGCACTTTGACTGAAGCTTTGAAGTAGTAGTAGAAAAGAGTCAAACAGTGACCTTCAAAGGCTTATCCAGAGTGTGCAATTGGACTACTACATAGACGCATGTGACACGCCGTGTATATATGGTTTGTCCTCCGCAAAAGCCCATACATAAGCGCTACTACAACTGAATGATCCGGTGATCGGTGCACGGTTGCAACAACCCCCACGGGCACAAAAAAGGGTGTCATTCACAGACACAGATGACTCCCTACAATCGACACTGGATCTTGGCCCGTATCTGTTGTCGATATCCCCAGCCACACACGTAAACACAATGGCCTCATGCGCTGTCTTCTGGGGTAACCAATGGCCATATATATATATGTCTTCTCCCATTGAAAGACCCTTGGGCCTTCTCCATTGTCTCCAACGCCGAGGACAACACCGGGCACCTCACGCTCTCGGCTCTGTCCAGATCAGGTGAATGATGGACCGGCTTTTTCCTTATCTGCTCATCCTGTCTTGCTGTTGGTCAGCTTCTCCGGTGTGGGCGTCCCATACAAACCCTTCCTTTTTGTAGGAAAAAAGCAATTAAATGGTACTAGAATGTGTTCTTTTGTGCCATGGATCGGTTTTTAGCACAGCAGATTACCACTATAAGCCAAAACAATAGACAATTTCCCACCAAATCGCGTCCAGATCGGGAACTCTAGTCCAACATCTGACGCATGATATCGGAATAAGCACTGCCAGAAGAGGATAATACCGTAGTGCTCGTACCAATAAAAAGCGGTAAGCGCACACTGACAAATTCGCCGTCGTCGAAAGTTCGCGAAACCAAAAAACGGCAAATTTGTCAGTGTGGCCGAACCAGAGTTTAGAAAACCCTCGGATCTGATGAAGTCACGTGATTTGCACGGATGTCGTCTCCCAGTCTCCGCGCGCGCGCCGCTCTCCATAAACAACCGTGAGAAGATCACTACATAGCATATCCACCTGTTTATACACACAGCTCTTCCACACACGGGCGGCTAGGTCAAGAACACACACCATGAACACACACAGGACGGACCCTTCTTCCCACAAAATCTCGTGGTCTCGCAATGGCTTCATCGCCTACGCAGACCTCACAGACTCCACCAACCTCAGCATCACCAAGCTCGAATCGCTCAAGGGCTCACAGTGGCGCTTGGCGCCCAAGAAGACATTCACAGTCAAGCCGCCGTCACAGACACATCTCAGGCCGATACAGAACGTCCATTGGTCACCCGCTGGTGCTGAGTTGGCACTGATCGACGAGGTTGGCAGCGTCACTATCATCGGCACAGGATTGGTTCGTGTCGGTCCACAGCATCAGCTCTCTTGTTACGAGGACGTTGATGTGCTTTACCAAGACGACGTTGGCAAATGCGAAGGAGAATCATTGAAGAAATGCGTTGCGTTCAAATGGCTCAACGTTGACAAACCAGTCATTGCCACGTCTCCAACGATACAACAGAATGATAAGTTCAACTACTCTGTTCATCAGTACAAGAGCTTTGGGTTCTTCCATCCAATCCAGAACAAGACAGGATGTATCGTCGTGAGGAGAAACGCTACAGTCGACCTCTATTACCAAAACGTCGGGAATCTGCTTGATTTCTTCAAGATTGACGTTGTCTTGGAAGAAAAGACATGGTTCGATCAAGCCAGTGTTGGATATCTCAGGGACGGCGGAATCATCGTTGCTGCTCATTGTCCCTTGGATGGATCCCTAAGAATCTACAAGCTCTTGATTGATTGGGGTGGAACCCCACAAGTGAAATTACAACCTTGTATCAAAGTCGAAAGACTCATTTCTGAAAAATTGAACAGAGTTGGTAAGAATGGACTCATGTTGGAATTGGACAGATTGGAAATCGTATCCCCAAACTTCTCATTGGACACTGAACTTGACATCTTACTCAGTTTCACAGGCCCAGGTGTCAATGGGAAGACCCTATTACAGAAATATCAAATCTCGACAGAGTTCAAAAACTTGAGATTCAAATCGGATAATGGGTCAGTCGAAGGTTATCCAAACTTGGTATTGATTGCCGAAGATACAATTCTTAATGAAATCTTGGACATTGGCCTCAAGAACTATGACTTCTTTGTTGTCGTCATCATGAAAGATGGACATATCCAACTAAGAAGTCGTAAGAAATTGGCATTGCATCATACATCAAGTTCATCCATGACAACCTTATTGGATGGTGGATTCAAATTTGACAAACTACACCAAAGTCCAGAGGCAATTTCGGTATCACCTTCATTATCAGGATACGTTTCCTATTCCAAAAATCAACTCACATTCCATCCATTGGTTAAACCCCATGATTGGACAATGAAAGATATCCCCATCGTCGCTGCTGGTGTCGCTACACTCTTTGCCACTGCTGGATTCACCAACACCAGTGCTGATGAACTAATTGCCCTTGTTCAATCAGAGTTGAGTCGTATGCCAACACATCTCAAGGCACAATTGATCTCAAGAACGTTAAAAGAATGCCATCTATCACTCAACTTCACATTGGATTACTCAAAGGATCAGATTGATAAGTTGCTGGTTTCTCCACCTCTTCAACGCTTATTGGCATTACAGTACTCTTTGGGGAAATTCTCACCAACGAATGAACAGAGTAATATTGCTCAAAGTTTGTTGAATTTGAGACTTGTGGCGTTCAGTATCATGTTATCACTAAGAACGCTGTTCCATCAACAACAAAGAATTGCCAAAAAGGGAAACTATGAAAGTCTTGTTGATGCCATTTACCGCTCTGAGAGTTTGTTGAGCACAATTGGTCCTATCAATTGGTTTATGGATTTACTCGTGTTCACCATCCAGGAGATGATCACACTCAGTGCTACACACGGGTATAAATCCATCGTTCCAGCTTTGTTCATGGCCAAGATCCCAAGAGCACTGATGATTTACTCTATTGCTGGTATAAGGAGAATTGATGGATTCCTAAGTAAGATGGAAGAACAGTATCGTGTCAATAGACAACATCAGTTGAACATTGAACTCATGGAGAAGAGCATTGAAAGGTTTAGAATGTTGATGAAGCTTGTGAATTTGGATCAGTTTGAGAAGTTCTTGATGTCTGTTGAAGAGATGGGATTTGAATCAAACAGACCAATGGCATTGACATTGGAACAATCGTTGGTGTTTGAGAACAAAGTGCCTGAGAATTATCAACATCATGTCCCTGTTGTCATGAACCGCTTCTTGTCGATGTTTGATGGAGAACCAATGAGTGCGTTGTACTTCCATGACACCACTTGGTTGAAGCTTGATGTCAAGGATAACAAGATCCCAGAGACCGTGTTGTTATCCAATGATGTCACCGTTCCAACTTTGGTCAACTTGAACCATATTTTGATTGATGATGTGACAAAGTCGTTTATTACACAAAAGATGAAGTTGAAGAAATGTCTTCGTTGTGAAAGCATCCGTGGAGACACTGAAAAAGATGGATTTTATTTGATGGGCAGAGGCATCACGGGCACGGTTACCCATTGGCCAGTGGCATTCCAACGTACGTGTATTTGTGGAAGTTGTTGGGTGTACTTGAGACCTGATGAATGTGGTCCTTGATTGGTCTAATCCTATACAAAGTCTATATGATGTCATTGTTTTGTAGTACTAAGAGCTCGCTTATATGTATGCACGTATACATACGACAGCGGGTGTGTGTCGTGTCGTAGACAACGGGGAGTTGTAACTTCCAAGTAAAAGTTAAAACCAGATTCTTGTGCAGGACCAACGAATCAAGATCCTGTCATTGAAAGACATAAGCAGCTCAGCGTCTCATGAACATGCACATTCCGATTGTATTGCGTTTGTAACTATGAGATCAGCGACTGTTTATGCTGCTGGGCCGTTGGAAGAACTTTAAATTTAAGTAATTTTGAAGTCATAAACGCATTATTTTCAGAAGTTGGGAAACAAAAGGCTTGACTTTTGACTCTGAATCTGATTTAGCCGAAGAATGAAGGCTGTCGTATAGGCGCTGCCTATTTCTGTGTCGAGAGGGATGAGCAATTTGTGGAAGGAGGCGAATTGAGAGTTGTAACACCCGCCTTAGCCGAGCTGGATGGTATAGATGTTGAAGGTTGAAGTGACAGTTGTGTCGAACTTGAAGGCACCACACATATAAGCGATATCGAGAAATCCTGTCCAGATCTAGGGCAGATCATCGTATTCTCCATCTACAAATTTGCCTTGTGCGCTCGCGGCCAACAGATCAACTTCGGAATACAACTCAATCGTACGACACATGGCAAAAAGGTGTGCAAAAGCGTATCAGCCGTTGGGATATTCCCGAATTCAGACAATAGTGTCTATCATTTAGCGACATCGGGTATTGAATTCTGCCTGGGATGTTGGCTTTAAACTTTTGTGAAGATAGAGTTTGCACAGCGAGGTTCGGTCCGTGTTCTATCGTTCTATCTCGCCCGATCTGGATTCTCACCTGGTACAAGATCGAGATCTCGATTCTCGACGTCAGCAAGGGCACAGCAGCCACGACATGCAACAGCCGACCTCAAAAGGCCTGTACAGGCAGGTCAGATAGGAGGACATCCCCGCCACGGGCCCCTGTCGCTCGCGAGTCTAGCCCCTGGGATATGGGCTGTTACAACTTGCACAGGCTGTGGAATGTTGTGTCGACAGAGTCGGATGTTATACGGGGCTCGTCGGTGGGGTGATCTGTGCCTCTCCACAGAAACTGAGCAGAATTTGTAGACATATGGAGGACACCCTTTCCATATGGCCTCCACACGATAATACGGTCGAATGGTGATCCCTGTCATATTGCACGGTTGAGCATTGACCACCCCCTGTTCAACAAGAGGTTACCTGAAAAGGCAAGCAAATTAAACGCGCCTCTTCGCGTTGTGCGACGCGTCGCCCTGGAAACCGATTGCAGATGATGAGCATCTTTAGGGAAGTCGAGACACGATGGTAGGCACGGGGTGTTATATGAAGCATCAATGGTATATAGGGCATATGGCATGTTTTCATATGGAAGCACATCGATATGATATTCTGTTGTTATATAGCACAAGAACGCCAACTCCACCTAAACTTCTCCGGTGAGGAGACGCGTAAATTAGTGATCTCCCTAGTCAGACCGAACTCGCAGCAACGCACCAACGCAGCGGTGATCCCCAATCTCGCCAACCTTATAAATATCCGCAGGCCCGCCCTCTGACCTATCGCTTCCGTCGCCGCCAGATCCTCACGATCAGCAGAACAAACACACACCACACTCAATGGCCACACTGACATCACACACAATGGCTACTTTGGCCTCCCATCCGAGAAACTCCATGGCCGGCTCGCTCTACCAGCCGCAGCTGAACCTCCAAAGAACTCAGACGGGGCAAACGCAGCAGACCCACCACACACAGCTCACCCAACACTCTGAGGTATCGCTGAGCTCCGATGTCCAATATGACGAGGCAATGGACGTCAAGCTCGTGCTGAACTTCACATCAAAGGAGATCCAGCTCGTGCGTAAGACGTGGAAGGAGATGATCTCGGATGACTTGTCCAGAGACGTTGCCACCTCCACAAACCACGCTTCCATCGCCTCCTCCTTGTTCTGTATTCAATTCTACTCCAACCTGATCGCCATGGAGCCTGAGTTGGAGAAGATGTTCCCATCCATCAAACACCAGGCCGTATCTTTCTCCGGTGTGCTTGCCACTGCCATCCACAACCTTGACAACCTCCATACGCTCGATGACTACTTGAATAACTTGGGTAAGCGTCACGCTCGTATTTTGGGAATCGATCCACCACATTTTGAACTCATGGGTGTCGCTCTACTCAAGACTTTCCAAGACAGATTCGCTCATAACTTCACATTGGAACTTGAGCGTTGCTGGGCCAGACTTTACACATACTTGGCAAACTCCATCTTACAATTTGGTATCGATCCAGTGCTTAGAGTCGAGAAGATCAACTCTGATATGGAGTCATTGGAACGTTTCCAGTCCAGTGATAACTCCCTCTTTGATGCTCGCTCAGTTTCCACATCTTCTACACATACATTGGTCACAAGTGCTGCTCCTTTGGCTAGTGTTAAGCTACAACCAAGAGGTCCTGTTGTACAGAGCACATTGACCACCAAGAAGGACAACAGAGAGGCTAAGTTGAGTAAGAGAATCTCCAGCAAAGCTGCAAGAGGTGATGATAAGGAATGTGTCATCATGTGAACTCATTTTGCTAACGAACTTGGATGATATACCCCGTGTTTCTTCCTTTCCCACTTACCTTCAGCTTCGCTTCCACAAGTTTGCTGCTTATGACTCTGCTTTTCTTTGTATTGATTCTCTTGGGGTCTCAACTTTGCATGAAGATGTGCTATTCCTGTGCTATTACTTCCCTTTTTGTTTGCCTCCCCAGATGTTGCAGCGGTGTGTTCTACACCTCCTATTTAAGGCTTCCTATATTTAACGCTCGGGCCCTGGTGGTTCATAATTACAACACCACATTCTAGACTTATACAGAGTAATTCGTCCAATAATGAGAGAAATTGCGTGTAATGCTAGCTATAAATACACGATCGAACGCCCGGGAATCATCGGTTACCCTGCCGAGCGTGCTATTGTTGCTCTTATCACTCTTGATGATCATAGCAATCCGCAGACAACAATGCAATTCTATCAACCCATCACCACTATAAACTGCACAGACTCAACACACAATGCCAACTAAACGTCGAAAAGTCTCAAAGACAAGAAACTGGGATAACAAGACCAGAAAGTTCCCACTGGAGGTGGTTCTGCGCGTTGTGTCACACATGAACCACTACACCGTCATTGCCTTCCTGAGAGCAGTGAAAGAGTATTGCAAATATGCCATGGTTGTGACTGATCACAAACGGTTTCCATGGTTCTTTGATCTCGAGAAGATAGTGAAAAGGAAATGGATGCCGATCATTTCATACATTGACCCTGACGATCCCTACGACAGATATCAAGAGAGGGTGCCCGCCAAAGAGCTCTTCAGTCCCCAAATTGCCAGAACCCACCCTATCAGATTGTTTGAGATTGAAGATCATGTTGACAGTCTTTGGAGCAGTGAACTTCTTTTTGAACCGCATGAGAGGCAAAATGAGTATTACCCGGATGGTTTGAGACCTGCCTGGGGAAGGAATCCTGGCTTCAACTGCACAAGCTTCCTTTACCTCGAGCTCTGTACCCTATTTCCCAGATATCATGACATGCTGGATCGGATAGAGCAGAGGTCGGGTTGTAAGTGGCACATCGGACTACCAACATCGTTTTGGGACCTTGGCAAATACCAGGCAACACGAGGTCAAAGGCAAGGCTGGCTGTTTGACAGGGATCTCCTTCCCGGACTTGTGATAAGTGGCACGTTGAAGGACCCTGGTGCTATCCAACAAGGGATGGTGTCACTACGGCTACACAATGTTCAGCACATCTCTAACCTCACACTTCCTTGGCTTGTGGACTTGTCGGTCTTGTACTTCGACGGAGTGGTGACTGAAGCGCCCGTCATTGAAGGGTTGGTTCTGCCGCAGATACTGAGGTTTGTTGTCCACTACGACGGGGAAGTCCCAAGGTTCAAGCGAATGAAAGGAGTAGGTCAGAAGATGTTCAAATGGGAGAGAAAGAGAGGTGCCCGTGAGTCCCTCAGATTCCCGAGAGATCAATGGGCCACCGCTGGATTGAGCACTACTCGCCATTTTGAGCTATGCCACATTGACAGTATTGGTAGTGCTGATGCCCATTCAAACACAGAGCTGCATCGAAGACTGAAAAGACGAGAGAAATCCTTCTCCTTCTTGAGACGGTTCCACAAACTTAGTGTTTCTGGTGTTCCTTGGTACGTTGTCCATGAGATGAATCTTTCAAATGTACGATCTCTTATGCTCACTGTTACCGAGTCCTGTGGCCCCATTGATGCTGGTATCACAGTTCTGGGACCCAATGTCATTGAATTGAATCTAGTTATCAAGGCAGATGACGCTGCTCTTCCACACTTCATCATCCCAGCAGTCGAGTTAATGGGCATACGCATATCTGCACTCAACCCAAACCTAACAGGGCTTTGGCAGGCAAGGAGTAAGATTAACAAATATGGAGAGTTGCATATTTCCAGTGACTTGAGCTTGCCACTGAGAGCTGAGATGACTGGGAAGCGGATGTACACTGTGACCCCGGAGGAGTACCAGAAGATGAAAGCCGCAGCGGGGGTTGGGTCCCAGCCGTTTGAGTACGCTTCCCGCCATATCAAACTGGTGGGCTTCCCAGAGTGATCAGCCAATAGCACATAAACACAGATTGCACGCAGAATAGCTTCGCCAACGTCAACGGGCAGTGCGCGTGATTGTTGCAAGGGACAACAACATATCAGTTTAGCCCCCGTTACGTAAACTCCGGAAACGCGGATATAAGGCTGACACGTGCCGGGTGTGCGTGAACGGGGCTTTTGTAGAAAACAAGGCACACGATGACTTCCTCTTTTCCCACTTGTTTGTATAAAAGGCAGGCATCTGCTTATCAGAAGAAGCACACACACACACACAGATACAGCACACACAAATGGACTACGACGAGTACGACGACTACGAAGAGATCGAGCCCAAGCCTTCATTCCGACGCTGGCACTGGCTCGCCACCCTTCTCTCCATTCCATTCGTCTACCTGTGCATCATCGTCCCTCTGAACAGTTTGCCCGAATACGTACACTTTGACGAGCTCACCAAGTTCTCCAGGCTCTCAGAAGAGCACACGGACTCCTACGAGAGACTCATCCTCATCGGTGACGTCCACGGATGTTTTGAAGAGTTCACAGAGCTTCTGGAGAAGGTCAACTACACACCAGAAGACCACGTCGTGCTATTAGGAGACTTCATATCCAAGGGCCCAGACTCTGTTGGAGTCCTCGACTTTGCCATTGAACACAACTTTTCCGCCGTTTTGGGAAACCACGAGCTCGCCATCTTGGCCAAATACCAATCCAAACCAGTCACATTTGACGATGGTGAGATCTACGCCCTTGACAAACCAGGCAACATCAAAACAGACCCAGAGATGCGTTTGGCTCGTCATTTGACACCAGAGCACATTGAATACTTGGCATCGTTACCACTCGTGATGGATATTGGTCCAACCGAGTATGGAAGAGGCACGGCCATGCACGTTGGGTATGACTTAACACATGATGTTGATACACAAAGCATCAACGATCAGCTTGCCTTGGATAGAGATTGGTACAAGGACTTCAACGACCAGATGAAAGACACAAGGAAGAAAGACAGACTCGTTGCTTACTATGGACATAACGCCAGATATGGTCTCAATTTGAAGAAGTATACAAAAGGACTAGACTCTGCTTGTGTTAAAGGTGGTCAACTCACTGCTTTGGTGTTGGATAATGAAGGTGTTGAACAAGGTATTGTTCAAGTTGATTGCCAACAATACGTTTAATGATATCTATGCTTATGCTTATGCTATACGACTTATCCCTTTAATGACATATCCATATTCCAATATTTATATTATAGTTCAAAACAAAGTAGGCCCTAGTGTACATGGTCGTAGCAGCGTAATAAAAAAAAAAATAAGTCACCCTTGATGACGTTCCAACTCTCTTTTGATAACCAACTCTTTACTCAACAACAATCTCAAGTGGTCACTAATTGGTGACTTTGCATCATCCTTATCCATAATCTCCACCATCTTACGGAACTTCAAAAACAAAAGCTCAGCTCTTGTTAACAAGTCATCCAACTTATAAGTCATACTCAAATCGTTAAAGTATTTGAGAACTTCATCAAACTGTCTCAAGTGATCGATGACAATCTTTTCATTCTTTTGCAAGATGGCCAAGGCAACAAACAAGTGGAACTGTGAAGAATAATAATCAGTCCATAAGATCTCCCAAAGCCTCAGAGAGTCATCCCAACAGAACTCACGCTTGTACCAGACAAGTAACATCCTGAAGAAGAAGAACAAGTTGTTGGAATCACACTTCTCCAAATGGATGTACAAATCTGGAAGCATGAATTGGACCAGTTCATTCAACGTAGACATCTGATCCTTCATACCACTCTGATCACTGAGGAAGTTACGTTCCATACGATCCATGAACTTGACAAAACTCCAAAAGGCCAATGAATCGTCTTGTAACGTCACATACAATGGTGATAACAAATCGGTCATTCCTTGAACGTAACCCAACTTGTCATTGTACTCGTTGAAAGTCAACAAAATCTCTCTCAAAATACGCAAGTGTTGGTTCTTGATCAGAGAAACATCTTCACCATCTTCTGGACGACTTCTCATCGAAGTGTCATCTCCACCGTCATCGTCATTCTTGTAGAGGTCCATAGTTCTGTCAGTTCTTTGAATATCCTTCTCAATACGGAACTTCTGGTCATGGAAGTACTCATCTTCTCTGTGTGCCAACTTTGGTTTCCAAAGGTTCTTCATCTCCTGATATTGCTTCTTCAGCACCATTCTGATGTCTTTACGTTCAGAGTACGAGGAGTCCCAAGGATAGACACCAAGTAAGAACAACCAAACTTCTCCTCTGATACTTGGGTTAACACCACCATGGAAGATTCTATCCTTGACTTCATGAGATGTGATAGACAAAGAGCCAGTGTGGTCAAAGAACGAATCCCAAGTGGCCTTACTCACCTCTCTCTTACGCTCATGAGCGTTCAAAATCTCCTCTGGAAGCAACTTATCAAAATTCAAACCCAACTCCCTGGAGAGTTTCTCACGGGAATCCAAATCCAATATTATCTGTTTACGTGACCTCTCAGCATCTTCTTGAACACCCATAGCCCATTTGGCCAAGTAGACCCTTGCTGTGTCAAACTCATCGTTAACTCTCTGAACGTCTGGATTCTTAAGCAACACTCTGATAGGCTCTGGTGAATCATCCAATGCAGTATTGACACGGTCTCTTGTGAACTTGGTAACTTTGGCCAACGTCTCAAGCATGTTCCAACGAGCAGTGTTCAATATCTTTTTGAAGTCAAAGTCAGTCTTCTTGTCAATTCCATTGGCAACATTTGTAGGAGAGAAGTTGTTCAACTCTTCCAGGGTTGGATTCACAAGCATGATGGATGGTTCCAACGTGGACTTCTGGAGGTCACAGTATGTTTTGAGCTCATCGAGGAATTGGATACCACCCCAGAAGAGTTCATTGGCATCACCAAAGGGGTTGAAGTTCTTGCTATTGGTGGATTCTTGCTTGATGGTAGATGGAGACTCATCGTCATGGAAGAACAAAACAGGCAAGTGGTCACTCTCGATACGTGTGTTGAAGATCAGAGAGCCGTACCACCAACCCAGTGATGGTGGGCGGTGCTGGATGCTGAACAACTGAGCAATAGTGACTTGGAAGGCAAAGGAGCCAGCCATTGGAGGTCTCCTGACAAACCCTTGCGAGTATGCCCCATCCATGTCGACTCTGTTGTACACTTGCATGTCTTCGTCTGTGATGGAGTTCTCTGGCGCCCACCCGACGATGATGTCCTTGTTGGTGGCGCCCTGCTCGGTGGCCATGTAGAGCAACCCGGGCATGTTGTCTGTGCTGGAGCGCGAGGGGTGCACGTACACCTTACTCTTGACGAACAGGAGCTTCACTTTACCGATGGGGAAGCTCATAGTGGAGTCTTGCGAGTTGCCGCTCGTTAGTTGTCGATACCGCCGTGAATTCAAAGTGGTGGGTGATGGTGATGGGGTGGCGCTCCATTGACACAAAATTTATATAGGAGGGCGCGGTAGTTGATCTGCGTGACTGCCTCGAGGACCCTGGCGCTAGGCCCCAATTGGCGAAGAAGAGGGCCAAAAACGTTGATAATAACAAAGAAACGTAATAAGTAATATACACAAAGCACATGGATCACTCATTCAACCCGATGAGCTCCTTGTCGATGTTCTCGACGCTGATTTTGTCTCTGTACTGGGCGGAGGCGGCGACAGCAGCGAGTGCCTGGGCGGCCTGGGCAGTCTTGCCGGTGATCATGTACTGTTCAGCAAAGGCCTGGTCCTCCTTCTGTGTACGGTCACTGGCAATACCGAGCTGCACCTGTGTGTTGTACTGCGCCACGGAGCCCAAGTTGTAGTCCAATGGGCGCACGGGTATCTGGAGTGGTGGCAGCTGCGTTGAGAGGTCAGCAGCGAGAGCAGCACGAGAGTTTGCGGTTCTGTGGAGTCTGACGGGTTTGATGGCCCCGTAAGCAGCGTGTGGCTTGTGTGTGTAGACGATGTTGACGTATCCGTCGTTCAAGTTGTAAGTCAACGACAAGCGACTGCCACAGTACTCCGTCTTGAGCTTGTTGTTGACATTGCGCTCCTGGTTGGATCTCGACTTACGCTGGC
This sequence comes from Petasospora maritima, assembly GCA_030557345.1. NCBI lineage: Eukaryota > Fungi > Ascomycota > Saccharomycetes > Phaffomycetales > Wickerhamomycetaceae > Petasospora > Petasospora maritima. The sequence continues at coordinate 92,704 of JAKTOZ010000052.1, forward strand.
GGCCCTTGTCTTGCGAGCAGATGAACGTGAATGTGATCTTCTTCACTTTGCGACCACCCTTGTGGTAGTCACGAACAGCGAACTTGTATCCCGTCACCTGTGAGATTGGAATGATGTAGCGCTCGGTGAGCGTGTTGGCGTAGTGCTGGTACACGTCGGCGGCAACGTCCTCCTCGGCCTCAGGGCGTGGGAACTCCGTCTCCCTCGTTTGCCCACGGTACCGAACCTCGTGCATCTCCTCAGAGCTGTTGAACTTGAGTCTGTCGAGATAGGCGTTGTAGTCGTAGTAAGCGCCTGGCAACGATAAGACTTCTGGCGCCTTGTTGACCTTCCTCTTGTTACGGCAGTTGGAGCACGTCGAGTACTTGGCCAGCTGCTCCTCCGGCTCGTTCGTACGTTTGACACGGCAACGCGTGCACTTCTTGATCTGCTTCTCCTTGTCCTTGACTTCCATGCTAGACATCGTTGTTCTCTGCCAAAAGTCCAAGTGCCACTTGGGGGTGAAGTGCTTGTTGTTGTTTGTTGTCTGCCAACGAACGTCGGGTTTTGTCAGCTGTCATTTCAAAAGTGTCAATTATCGTGAGAAAGAAGACACCCGGACACCACACCTCAGTCGCCTGGTGGTGATTTCTACGCGTGGTTGATGGCAATTTGAGCAGTAACGTTAGTGGTCTTGTTTTGTACTCGGCAATAAAACAAACATCCATACCCACACAATCATGTCAGACTCAGAACTGAGTGATGTCGGCATGTTGTCCGAGCAAGACTACGACGAGCAAAACTACGAACAGGACGACTTCCAACCAGAATCGTCGGACATCGACTTCAACATTGATGATGGAGATGATGGCGAAGAGGAGTACGAACCAGAAGATACACCGAAACCGAAGAAGTTGAACTTGAAATTGAAACTCACCAAGCCTGATTCACGACAGGTCAAGCCTAAGGCAAAACCCATCCCTAAGAGATCAAATGCCGTTGCTTATAATGAAGACTATGAAGAGGACACGGCACCTACGAAGAAGACAAAGAGAACCACAGTATTGAAACAACAGGAGAAAGTGAAAAAGTCCAGATCCAGTGCTGCACCACACAGAGGAGGATCCACACGTCGTGCTGCCCAAAAGGTCAACTACGCCGACAACTTTGATGAAACAGATCTGTTGGAAGATGGTGAGGAGTTACCTGAAGATGAGATCGTTGAGCCAACGCCATTTGACGAGGAAGAAGAGGAAGAGGAAGAAGCAGAAGAGGAGGATGATGTTATTCCAACTCCATCATTGGATGCGGAAGGTCTCAGTGATGATGATGAAGAGATGCTTGGATTAACACAAGACGTTACCAAGATGACAGAGAGACAGAGGGCACGTTTGCTTGACGTTGAGAAGCCTGAGGACTCCAATTCACACTTATCATTGAGTAATGATATTCAGAAACGTCGTGTGTTGACAGAAGAAGAGAATGCACTTCGTCGTGCTGAGATTGCTAGAAAGAGAAAGAACTTGACTGAAAAGAAGTTGGAAGAGGAGAAACAGGACACCATCAACAAGTTGCTTAAGAGACGTGCTGGTAAGGCCTCTGCTGCACAGATGAAGGAAGATGAGGAAGAAGAAGGCTCAACGTCGGATAAGCCAAGAAGACCAATGTCATCACACCCTGCTCTGTTCACCTGGGTATCTAAGGCAAACACTCTCCAGCTGAGAGTTCCAGAACCACTTATCGAAAGCGAATGAGGACACTTAGCGAATATGAATGAATCTTATTATGAAGATACTTTATTGAACTGTAGACTGTAGACCTCTTTCATGAATCAAGAGCACATACGTACTTAAGTTGGAGAAAATCCCGATAAGGAAGGTGAACCCTGCCTCCAATCCCCTATCCCGAAAGCGCGGTACCATCGCCTTATCCGGATTCCCGAAATTGCTGTGTAACTGTTCAAAAATCGGCGCGTGTGTTTAGGACTGACAGGTGTCCCATTGTCTGTTTGAAGAGGAAGAACCACCAAACGTGTCGTTGCTGAGCATCTTTGACGTTGTAAGGCCATCACCACGCGCTGAGTCTGCCAGAGTTTCCCACCCGAATCCGTGTTTGCTGAGTTTGAAGCGCTGATATCAGAGACTGGAGCTGAACACTGGACCACCATATTTCCAAAGCCCCTTTCCGCTTCACCACATCCGGCCCAGAGACACTGGCAGTGATAGAAAGCCACACCGTCAACAAAGGAGTCCAGGTTCCGACAAGCAACAGGATCCACTGGAGAGCGACCGCTTACTGAAGGGCTCGATCAACCCCATCTACACATCAACACGATGAATGGCATGAACATGAACAACATGAACCTGCAGAACATGAATATGAACGTGAACATGAACGGAATGAACGGAATGAACAACATGAACGGCATGGGCACGATGAACACGATGAATGTGAAGATGAACGCCGCTGGCCAATATCCGATGTCCACAATGGGCCCACAACCACAACACTTCAATGGCATGTCTGGCCAACAAGCCCAACCAGGAGCACAGGCCCAAGGACAACCGGGACCTCAACAACAGTTCTTGATGCAAGGAGTGAACCCTCAGTTCCAAAGAGTACCCCAAGGCATACAACAACAGGGCCAGCTGCTACCACAAGGTCAACCACTTCAAGGCCAAGCGCCACCTCCACCACCGACGTCTTCCCAATTCCCAGATGCACAGTACTCTGGACAGATTGCACCATCTTTGTTAATGACGTCCCACCAAACGAAATCTACCGGTCCATCATCTGCAGTGTTACAACAACCTTCATCTGCTCAAGGAATTCACACGCCTGTTTCTACTAGCGCGCCTACACCTGGCACGAGTGGCGGACAACCACAACCACAATCACAATCACAACAACCACCGCGTGGTATTTTGGCTGATGGTAATGCCAATTCACGTCCTATGATGAGACCTGGTACTACTGTTCCTACAAACACAGGTGTTAATGGTGGGTTCAATGGTATGAATATGGGGATGAGTGCTAATGCTAATGCAGTGATGAACTATCGTCGTCATGTTACAAACACCGAGACGTTGAAGTTTTTGGATTTTTGTGAACTTGTTGGTGTTAGGAGTGAAAGCACCAAGAACATTTTGTATTGGAAGAAGATCATTACTGAATATTTCAGTGAGACTGGTGTTTTGAGATATTCGGTGAAAGCTGGTGGAGATTCACGACAGTTTGAGTTCAGTGTGCCTATTATTCCAAGATTCTTCTTTTCTATCATTCAAAGTGGTGTCACAAGGATTGAGATTCAGCCTGGAATGCTGAGAACTCAAGTGTTGCCTAATGGTACTACGTACTTGGAGTCTCCACGTTGTTGCTTCACACACCACTACGCCGATGGCTCTTATGTCAATATCCATGGAAGTATGAAAGGTATATTGAACCAGGCGTTGAGGATTGATTGGTTGGACTTCCAAACACAGGTGTTCATTCCAGGAGTTGAATGGCCATCGTTGGAGAAGTTGCTATCTGATGAGACTAAGATGAAAGACGTGTTGGGGATGTTGAATGAGTCCGAGTCTCCGTCTGCCAAAGCCAATGGTTCTAACGGGAAAGAGGAGAAGAATGCCGATCCAAAGCGACTCAAAGTGGTGCAGAAGTTCAGATCGAACTTTGAAGTGTTCCACTCGATGTCTAACTTTGGTCTTCAGGAGTCTGTGATGCGGGTGATGCAAGTGAGCGACGTGATGGCGCATCTGAGATCTCTGATGATGTTCTCCATAACGGCCAACAGCAGTGGGCCGTTGCAGAGTCTTGACGAGTTTGTTGCACGCAGCCAGAAGAAAGACGGGGCGAAGACCACAGCGACGACAGCTACAGCCACAACTTCAACACAGAACACATCGACACAGAACAGCGCACAGAAGAAGTCGGAGCCAACGACACAGAAGAACTCGCCGCTGCCCGAGGGATCACCAGCACCACGCTCAGCCAAGATGGCCACGCTGGACCTGTCGCAGTCCACGCTGAGCAAGCGCCGCCGCAAGAGCACGGTGGGTGAGCTGTCGCCCAAGAGCCTGGCCGAGTCGCCGAAGACCAAGAAGAAGGGCAAGCGGTGATTTAGTTAAGCAAAAAGGTAAACACAACGGAGGCAAAAGGTAAACAAAGCGTAGTTACTAGACAAAGGGCCTAGGCCCCGTGCATTAGCGCGATGACGTCATGCGTGTGGCGCGCACCGGCTATTTTGAAGCCCAGAACATCGCGAACTTCAGCGGAAAGGCGCCACTGGCCACACAGGGACAGAAGCCACCGACACCCAATTGCACGTTGAAAAGCTGCTGGAAGGACCTCTTCTGCACCGCCAATTGCACTTGCACCAGCACCAACAGCCCCTGCCCCTTTTTCCAGCTCTCCAAACGCCCCACTGGAAGCGGCGTTACCGGGTTCCCCAGCATCACCCATCAGCATCAACCATCAGCCATCCAGGCACCGCTTATAACTATTACCACAACTCACCCAGGAATGACCGACATCATCAACTGGACCATCTTCGACGAGCTCGTAACGATGGACGAGGACGAGCCGGGCTTCTCCAAGTCGCTCATCCAGACGTTCATCGAGCAGGCGACACAGACGTTCAGAGACATTGAAGCGACGCTTGCCAACGCTGAGCCAGACCTCAACATCCTCTCCCAGTACGGCCATTACCTCAAGGGCTCTGCCGCGTCGCTCGGGTTGGTGAAGATCCAGGAACAGTGCGAGCGCATCCAGAACTACGGCCTGAAGAAGGACTTTGACGAAGGTGTCCAGGGCCGTGCCTGGTCCGTGGCAATCCAAGAGGCTCTGGGCAAAGCACGCGTGGAGTTTGACCAGGCCAGAACGGTGCTCGGTGAGTACTACAACGAGGTGTTGTGATACATCTTTTACATTTACATACCAACACCACACTACAATCCTGATGCCCGTCATGCCCCTCTGCCCCCGCCTAAACACACCGTTTCCTCTTTTTCACTCTGCTTATTACGTTTTTGTTCTATTTGGTTTCATGAATTCCCTTAATAAATAAGACTTTTTAATGAGATGCCCCCTTTTTCCCCCATGGTATTATAGATCAGGGTCCACCAAATCACCGAAATCTGGGCCTTTATTCAAGAATTTGACACCTTTCAATGGAGACGGCATGTAGTCCTCATCGACTTTACCATCAACGAAATTTGGTGGATACTTGTACTCTTTGGCATAACCCAACTCTTTCATCAATGAAGTAGGAGCATTCCTCAAATGTAATGGGATAGTACACTCACCAGACTTTTCTTTCAATGCCTCTTTGACCCTTCCCCAACCTTTATAAATCTGGACACTCTTCTTGGCACGGGCCAATTTAACAGCACAGTGCACCAATGCCAAATCAGCTTCTGGCAAACCAACTTTCATCACAGCTTCGTAAGCAGCAATGGCAAATGGTAAACAGGAATCATCAGCAACACCAACGTCTTCAGATGCGATCCGAATCATACGACGGGCAATATATAATGGGTCTTCACCACCTTGGAGCATTAAACCCAAGTACCACATGGCGGCATCTGGATCATTACCTCTCACGGATTTGTGGAATGCAGAGATGGTATCGTAATGAGCCTCGCCTAATCTGTCATAAAGTGAATGGGTCTTTTGTAAGATTGGTTTGATCATTTCAGAGGTGATTTGTTCACTGCTTGTTTGGAAATGTGCATCCATTAACTCCAAGATTGTGATTGCGATACGGGAATCTCCTTGTGCCAATTGTGCCAAATAGTCAATACCATCTTTAGAGATCAACAGTAAAGGCTTGTTATGGACCATTTTCCTCATCTTGTTGATGTGTAGTAAACCCTTGTGCAAAATGGTATAGAGTTCTTTGATCTCCAATTGATTCAAAGTGAACACTTTACACCGAGATAACAGTGCACTGTTCAATTTGAAAGATGGGTTCTCAGTAGTGGCACCAATGAGTGTAACTTCACCTTTCTCAACAAACGGTAAGAAGAAATCTTGTTGAGCCTTATTGTATCGATGGATCTCATCACAAAAGACAATAGTCCTTCTCTTTGTCAAGAACTGTTCCTTCGTGGCACTTTCAAACACTTTACGTAAGTCAGAAACACCACTATGAGCAGCATTCAACTCAACAAATCTATGATGAGTCCTTTGTGAGATGATTCTTGCAATTGTGGTCTTACCAACTCCAGGAGGGCCCCAGAGGATCATGGACGGCACTTGATCCGTTTCGATGAATCCACGAAGTAAACCACCGGCACCTAACAAATGATGTTGTCCAACGTATTCTTCCAATGTCTTGGGACGAAGCCGTTCACTTAATGGCATGTGTAGTTGTGTTCGTAGTAGCTTTGCCTCTTCTGCCTTGTCGATAGGTTTCGGTTTCTTGTCTGGGGTCTTTGTGTCTTCCACCATGGAAGTATCTGGTGTCACAGTGGCTTCCACTTCCACTTTGGGTTTCTTCTTCACCTCATCGTCCGATTCATCGTCAATCTGGATCACTTCTTCACTGTTTCTCTTTGTCCTTTGGAACGCTGCGAGGACGTTTGGCTGGTTGTTCTTCGAGTGGCGGCCCTTGCGCTCGCACTCGTCGAGGTGGTCGTTGATCTGTGAGAGCGAGAGTGTGGTTCGACCACAGATCGGGCAGGAGACCATTATTCTTGATGAGTGTTGGTGTTTATCAGTGTTTATGGTTCAGTGGCAAAGTGTATAGAGACGCGTCTCTTTTTCGCGTATCTCTTTGTTCTACACTTATCTAATCAATGGGGAACAATTAAATCTAAAAACACAGAGACACAATCTGACAATAAACAGTGTATAAGCACTTCAGTACAGCTCAGAGATGACACCAAGAGACTCGGCAATGAAGTCTGGGACACCGGACGCAACGGCGTTCTGCTCTGTTTCGATACCAGTGAGCACAAGCAACGTGCTCAAACCACCGTCTTTACCGAACTTCATGTCGGTGTTGAGTCTGTCACCAACCATGATACACTTGCTTCTCACCAGACCTTTGTCCTCGACAATGGCGTCAAGCATGTTCTGGGATGGCTTACCACACGCAATAGGCTGTCTTCCGGAAGAGAAGGCAACTGCTTCAATGACAGAGCCGGCACCTGGGAGGATGAGGCCCTTCTGTGGGAAAGTGGAGTCGATGTTGGTGGCGATGAACTCGATGTGTGGTTGTTGGAGATACTGCAATGTGATTGCGAGTCTGTGATAGTTGATACCAGTGTCGAGACCTGCAATGACACAACCGACAGTTGGGTCGATTGGGAGGAAAGGAGTCGTCTTGGAGTCGAACTTCTCATCCAAACGTGGGTCTGTACCGCCAATGGCCTCGTATCCCAACTCTTTCAACTCTTCCAGGATACCGGACTCACCGAGGACCCACACTTTCTTGTCCTTTGGCAATTTGACAAAGTTCTGGAGATAAGTGGCAGCGGCGTAGGCAGAACCAAAGATCTCCTCTTTGGTAGCAACATAACCGAACTTCTCAAACTTGGAGGTGTACTTGGCTCTTGACTTCGTAGAGTTGTTTGTGACGAAGATGATGCGCTTGCCGAGCTTCTTGAGCAAGTTCAACGTGTCAACGGCGCCTGGAATGGCATGGTCTCCGAGCCAAATAACACCATCACAGTCGAAGATGAAGGTGTCGTGGGCGTCGAGGATGGCTTGGATCTGCTCCTTCTTGTTGACTTTTGTAGGGGCGGTCATTCTTGTGGATGTGTGATAAATGTGTAGCGAATAGAAGAGCAATTCACACCTTAACACCTTTATTCACCACATCATGAGAGGAATCATTGGCCTTCGGAGGACACATGTGCGAGCAGTTTGAGGGGTGCGTCACGTGACAAGTGGAAAACACCCGGACACCAATTGGGCCTCTCCCCACTCGTCCAACAGTCTCCGCTTTTCATCATACCATACCCTTTAAACACACAGCAAAAGCATCAACAACACACACAAAGAACCCGAAGATGCACCCAACGCTCGCAAAGATGGCACAGGACATGCCGCCGGTGGAAGGCTACGGCCCGATCCAGTGGAAGCGCAACATCCCGTCGCGTGGGTTTGCGCCTAAGACGTACTTCGTCATCTTCTCGGCCATCCTGGGCTACGGCTGGTACAGGGCCATTGCGGGCAACCGTGAGCGCCGTGAGCTGACGAGAGAGAAGAACTGGGCCAGGATCCACCTGATGCCGCTGCTGGTTGCCGAGGAGGACAGAATGGCGGTGAGAAGAACGGCCTCTGAGTTGGAGAGAGAGAAGGAGGTGATGAAGGGCGTCGAGGGCTGGGAGGCCGGCAAGAGCGTGTACAACGACGGCAAGTTCAGAACACCAAACTTCTCGTGGGCCGACTCGAAGTAGGTTCTGATGCCTCTGTTGGTGCACTCATACACTGTTACACTGCTACACTGCTGGTACTTATACTCTTTACTGGTATCTGGTCATCTATTTATTTGGCGCACAGCCACTATTTATTGCTCTATTTATCTATTTATTCATCCAAACGACACACCTTTATGATATTCACACACAAATACAAACACAATTAGCCGCCCATCACCAGATCTCTGCTCAATACCGCGCTAAAAAAAAGTAAACAAAGAACAACCTACAACAGACAGCGACACGTGTACACTTCCAGGTCTCACTTTCAAAGATGGCACAGCTTCTCCCAGTGGTGCTGCTTCTCCTCGTGAGAACATGGAACGCCTTCTACTCGCCAATCCCGGACTGTGACGAGGTCTTCAACTACTACGAGCCCTTGAACTTCCTCGTGCGTGGCTTTGGCAAACAGACATGGGAGTACTCACCGGAGTACACGATCCGCTCGTGGGCCTACTTGGTGCCATACGCGTTGTTTGCTGCTCCTTTGTCCTTTGTTGCCGACCTTGTCACTGTTATCCCACCATCCGCCGTGTTCTACGCCATCAGACTGCTCATCGCCACTACGAACGTCTACGCTGAGTACCACATGTTCCTCACGTTACAACGTCACGCTTCCAAAACAGTGTCTAATTGGTTCTTACTCTTCACATTGACATCCACAGGCTTGTCACATGCCAGTGTCGCTTTATTGCCGTCCTCGTTGGCAATGACGTGCACAACACTCGCAACGTCAAACTTCATCCGGTATGCCGTGTCTACCCATTCTACACGTAATGCATTGCTCGTCACTTCATGGTTTGCAATTGGTGGACTCCTCGGCTGGCCATTTGCATTGGCATTGGCTGTGCCTTCTATGATCTACATCTCGATCCAGTCCTTCACAATCAAGGATAAGTTGAGACGTTATGTCAATTGGTCCATTGCCATTTGTGCATTTTATCTCGTGTCTATTATGGAGATTGATTGCTATTTCTATGGAAGAACCGTCATTGTACCATTGAACATCGTCTTCTATAACGTTATTGATGCCAATGAAGAAACTGGACCAAATATCTTTGGTACGGAAGACTTGTTATACTACATCCAGAACTTGTTATTGAACTTCAACGTTGTTGCCCTATTGGGATACTTGGGTTTGATCGTTGGTCCTATCTTATGTTTCTTCAAAAAGGACAACAAATTAGGATTGATCTTCACCACTGGAACCATTGCCCCAATCGCCCTATGGAGTGGTATCTTCTTCTCTCAACCACATAAAGAAGAAAGATTCTTATACCCGATCTACACACTCATCACCACATCTGCCGCTTTCATCACACCAATCTTGTTGACTGTTGTCAAGGTCTCTGTGCGTTTCATCACACATAGTGCTACATTCACACGCTTCATCCATTACTCTTCAATCTTTGTCGTTGCCTCATTGATCGCAATCTTATCCATATCAAGAACATTGTCATTATCCAACAACTATAACACTCCATTGGAAGTGTATTCCTATATCCCACACACCGCCACCGGTAATGTCTGTGTTGGTCGTGAATGGTACAGATTCCCATCATCGTTCTTCTTACCACCACATACTCGTTTACAATTTGTTGAGAGTGGGTTCAGAGGGTTGTTGCCTGGTGATTTTGAAGAAAGTTTTGAAAGTTTACCACAAGCGATTCAGAAGATTCCAGAAGGGATGAATAATAAGAATGAGTATGACGTTGGGAAAGTCGTGTCGTTGGGTGAATGTGATTACTATGTTGATATTGATGAAGACGTTGATGTTGAATATGGTGAAATTGGATTCATTGACGATGAAGGTGTCGTGAGAGAAGGTTGGGAATTGATCTACTCTGGTAGGTTCTTAAATAATGAAAAGAGTCAAGGCTTGGGAAGATTGTTATACATTCCAACATTCTTGAACCAATTCATCAAGAGTAGAACAACAGTCTCTTATCACAACTACAACTTGTATCACAGAACAGGATTGGATGAAGATGATACACCAGAACCAGTTGTTGAGGAACACGTCCCAGAATTGCCTTTGGAAACAGGTACAGAACACAAATTGGTTGAAGAGTTTGAAGAACAGGCAGAGGAAGTGCTTGAAGGACTTGTAGAGGCAGTCATTGAGGAACTTGTCAAAGGGAGTTATTAAAATGTAAATATACGCAAACACATAGTTAACTACAGTCGTATGTACAAACCCCACATGTGTACAACTCCTCGTTCCACACCCCGCATTGATTCAGAGCGGGTAGTATCTAACCGGGCGATTATCTCCTCATAATTCTTGCACCCCTATATACATCAAATAGCATATAAACATGTCCAGAGTCGCTCTTGTCACCGGTGCCGCCCAGGGCCTTGGCCGTGCAATTGCTACACAGCTGGCTAGAGATGGGTTTAGTGTTGCCGTTGCAGACCTTCAATCCAACTCTGAGAATGCCTTACAAACAATTGAACAGGTCAAGGAACAAGGCCAGAAGTCCATCTTCATCCCAGTAAACGTTTCCGATGGTGAAGACATGATAAGCTTGGTGGGTTCCATGTTATTGTCAACAATGCTGGTATCTTGGGTGGTCAGTCCTTGCTGGAGGCAGATGAAACCTCTTTCAGACAAGTGATGGACGTCAATGTCATTGGTGTCTTCAATGGAATGCAAGCCGCGGCCAAGAAGTTCATTGCATTGGAACAACCAGGAAAGATCATCAATGGCGCCTCATTGGCTTCCTTCATGGGATTCCCAGGTCTTCCAGCGTATACGGCATCCAAGTTCGCCGTGAGAGGACTGACACACGTTGGTGCGAAAGAGTTGGCCACGCATAAGATCAACGTCAATGCTTACTGTCCTGGGTTCAGTAACACTCCGATGCTGACACACATCTTGAAGAACGCATTGCCGGACTATGAAGGTGATAACGTGTTGGACTCAATGATCGCACAGATCCCATGGGGAAGAGTCGCCGATCCACTGGACATCGCCAGAGTCGTCAGCTTCTTCGCCAGCGAGAAAGCCGATTACGTCACTGGTCAGAGCATGATCGTCGATGGTGGAATACATCCAAATTAGTGTCTCAGTACAAGTTTATAACATCGAAACAGTACGAGTGTACTACTAGAAGGTAGAAGGTAGAAGGTAGAAGCTCATAGAACGCATTCGGGAAAACAGTGTAGTTCAATTACACGGATTGTTAGAAATATTGAAATCCGGCTTTCGCGAACCACAGAACCCCGCGATTTCTCGCGATTTTAGAACCCCGCGATTTCTCGCGATTTTCGCGAACTCATTTGATGTGCACATGTGACAGAGATCTTTTTTCCGCGCTCGCGGGCCGCGGCTCCGGCTTTTTTTGGCGAAGTGCTTTGTTTACATTTGGAAAGTTGGAGGTTGGAAACACAACAAAGCACTGAACTCTGAACAGTTTGTGCTTAAAGCCAACCATGAGTGCTTCTCCATTCAGTATGTGACTCACCTATACCTATTCCAGGAACACCACACTAACCGCCCTGTGCAGACGAGCTCAAAGGTGCTCCAGAGAACATCATATCCAGCATCAAGTTCTCCCCGTTGTATCATCAATTGCTCGTTGGTTCCTGGGATAACTGTGTGTCTCTTTACAACACAAGCCCGGAGGCGTTGGGATCTCCTGACTCAACATCACCGCTACTGACAAAGCTCAGCACAGACTCTCCAGTCACCGATGTCTGCTGGGGATCTGGAGGCCGTAAGGCTTACTTATCAACGGCACAAGGCGATGTCAGGGAAGTTGATTTGGAGAATTCAAGGGCCACAACAACACTGGGTCAGCCGCATAACTTGGGAATCCAGTCTCTCATTTCGCTTGGATCCACATCTACCATGATCTCTGGCTCTTGGGATAAGTCGTTACACTATCTTGATACAAGATCGGGGAAACAAGTACAAGATGTGACATTGCCAGGTAAAGTGTTTGCCATGGACTCTACACCAGATGGAATGGCAGTGGTGGTGGCTATGTCCAACAGAGCTGTGCACATTTATGACGTGAGAAATCCACAAGAGCCAATGCAAATCCGTGAAAGTGGACTCAAGTATCAGACGAGAAATCTCAAGTGTATGCCAAATGGACAAGGGTATGCACAGAGTTCTATTGAAGGAAGGGTTGCTATCGAGTACTTTGATCCTTCATCTGTGTCTCAGGCGAAGAAGTATGCTTTCAAGTGCCACAGACTTTCTTCCAATGATATGGATTTGGTGTCTAGTCGAACGCGTTGCCGCCCAACACAACGGACGTCTCGTGGATCGCCGACTACGAGGGCAAGGACAACGACGTCGGTGACCTCCAGGTCGAGTCCTCCGTCTGTCCCGTCGAGAAGGGCACGCGCTACCAGCTCATCTACATCAACAAGGTGGACACCGACCGCTACTTTGGCTCCTACGACACGCAGTTCACCTTCGTCAGCTCCGACGGCGAGGACACCAAGAGCCCACAGATGTCGCAGTGCTTCGAGGTGTTTGTGACCCCGCACCACCCAAACTACATCACGCTGCCCATCTGCTTCGGGATCCTCGCCATCTTCGCCGTCGATGTCGTGTCGACGTTTTACATCTACCACTACAGCCCCGACCAGGAGTCGTCCAACGCGTTCCTGCTCATCGCATCGAGCATCTGCAACGAACCGCTGCTCAACGAACTGACCCTGGACGTGATGAGTCTGTTGCATTACCTCCAGTTCTCTCTGTTCTCGGTGTGTCTCAACCTCACTTACCCTTGGTTCATTCCCGTGATCATGTCGTACGTCAACTGGGTGGCGCTCATCCGTATCGACGTCTTCTCTTCCAGCTTCATCAACCCAATGT